>JARQOD010000002.1:432065732-432126600 GCA_033576555.1 Oophaga sylvatica
AAATATAAGCAGCATGCTCCAAAGGAAGTTGCTCCATTCTTCCATATACGAGATGAACTGTCAGTACACCAAGGAATCATCATAAAGGGAGAAAGGGCAGTGATACCGGAGACTCTGAGAAGAGACATACTACAGAAATTACACTCGTCCCACTTGGGCATTGAAGGATGTTTGCGGCGAGCAAGAGAATCAGTTTATTGGCCGGGTATGAATGATCATATAAAAAGTTACATAGCACAATGTGAGATATGTGCGTCCGGCGGGGATAAACAACCGAAAGAGCCATTGCAACCGCATGCCGTTCCAAATAGACCATGGTCAAAAATAGGAATAGATTTGTTCACATTGGAGGAAAGAGAATACCTGGTAACTGTGGACTATTTTTCTAATTTTTGGGAAGTGGACTATTTGAAGGATACAAGAGCAAGAACAGTTATTAAAAAACTCAAGGCTCATTTTGCCAGATATGGGATTCCAGAGATTGTTTTTACTGATAATGCCGCTCAATTTAGGTCAGAAGAGTTCAAGGAGTTCAGCAAGTTATGGGAATTTGAACACAATACATCATCTCCTGGATATCCTCAAAGCAATGGCAAAGCGGAATCAGCGGTGAAAACAGCAAAGAAGTTGATTAAGAGAGCGAAACAGGCAGGGACAGATGTATATCTATCTATACTGGACCACAGAAACACACCTTCCCAAGGTCTAGACAGCAACCCAGCACAGAGGCTTCTGAGTAAACGGACAAGGACACTCATACCAACAGCTAGTCGTCTTCTGAAGCCAAATCTGGTGAGGGGAATGAGGTCAAAACTAAAGAAAAATCAGGATAGACAAGCATTCTATTATAATCAGTCGGCAAAAGATCTACCAGAACTGAGACAAAATGACAACATCAGGATGCAGCCGAGCAAATATGACAAACAATGGAGAAAAGCAAAGGTGCTCCAGAAACTAGGACCCAGATCCTACGAGATTGTGACAGAGGAGGGAAGAAAACTAAGGAGAAATCGGAGACATCTGAGGAAAACGCAAGAAGGATCTGATACATGGTCATATGAACAGTATCCTCATATCCAAGATGAGGAAACAGCAAGTCTAAGCAGAGAGGCTACAGGGATGGCCCAGGTTCAGTGTGGAGATTCCGGTCGGAGACAGGCAATACCAGATGCGGTAACGCCCGAATCGAGAGAACCACCGAATAGTGGCAGTAACGCATCGTATGTTACTAGATCGGGCAGAATGATCACAAAGCCAGCACACCTCAAGGACTATATATACAACCAAGTATTTTAAAGTATCTTAATAGCATGATGCTTGCCAGTTATGCTTATGTCACCAATATCTTGAATATTGAAATGTTCACATGTATGTTAGTTATATTAGCTTAGTTATTTTTTCAGTTAAAAGACAAAGGATGTAGCAATATGTTATATGCTGAGCCGCCTCTAGGGGTCTCACTACCTGGATGTATTCAGAGGATAGAGAGGAGGGACTCGTTGGTAAGAGCATGAGACAGGAAGCATTCATGTAATGTGGCTGAGAGAACCTGCACACAATAAAAGTAACCCGTTACCACAATCGTGTCAGAGGCATAAACAAGAAACAGAACACTAACCTGTCACTCTGTGATTTTACTGTACTGTATGCGGCAGATGAATTGCCAGCTTTTCAAAGGACACTGGTGTGTAAAAATCGGACAGCACACGCATGGTCCGAGTGCTGTGCGATTTTTTTTATCGCACCCATACGCTTGCAGTGGCGAGTTTCCGTCGAGTCTCTGTGACAATCGCAGCATGCTGCGATTTTACACACGAGCCGAATATGGCTGAGAAAATAAACGCTGATGTGAGCTACCCCATAGATTAACACTGGGCCGAGTGCTATGTGATGTTTTCTCGCAGAGCACTCATCCGTATTGTACAGTAGTGTGACTCTGGCCTATAGCTGGATCTCACAGACCACAGTACCTTGAGGTCTTCACATGATATCAGGGTATCATGGTAACCATCGGCACCAACGATTCTCATTGCAGGGGTCCAATAATTAGAGAAGGGGGTCTGGTAACCCACTTGTAACCAATTAAATACCACTGTCACTTATTGACAGTGATATTTAAACGATTAATCCACTTCAAAAGTGGCCTGTGCCAATACTGCAGGGTGTCAATTGTCATGTACAGCTGACAACTGCTGGAATTGCATCCTCCAGATGGCACTAACCCCTTTTTCCCATTCACCGTTTTAAATTGGTTATGAGGGAATAAGGCCCCTTAATGACCACCATTTTAATGGGTATCGGTGGTTGTTAAGGGGTTAAGTAAGAGGAGATAGCTAAACATCCGGGTTCCTGATGCAGCTATTCAGTAAGTGCTATAGCTATTTGGATAAGGAGTTATCCGAAGCTATTCGCTCATCCCTAATCAGTAATGAATAGAAAACTTGAATGTAATTACCGATACTAAGCATACTGATAATGTTACTTATACATAGGGTGCAGTTAGACTGCCATATAAATCGGACCAGGAATAAAACGCAGCACATGGACTGTTGCAGCTTTTTAACAAAAACATACGGCTTATGGTCCCAGATCCATGGGCATTTTTATTTAGTGCTAACTTTTATGATCTTTACCAAGGGGGCATAGCTCACAGTATTATTTTAGGGCATATCTTTAGGCTGCTCTGTATTATTATCTTGCGAGCACTGGTCCCTTGTAAAGACCATAACACTTAGCACTAAATAAAAAAGCCCATACATCTGGAACTGTACAGTGTATACTTTTTTTTTAGAATCCACCCTCCGGTTCCAGAGATATGGGTCTTTTTATTCAGTGTTAATTTTTATGGTCTTTATCAAGTGGACATTGCTTTTAGCATTTTTGAGGGCAAGTCTTAAGTTGTTCCTCATAATTACCTTGTGAAATGTCGTTTGTAAAGGACATTTAATTTACCTCTAACTAACAAAGCCCATATCTTCTCTTAAGGGCCCGTCTCACATAGCGATATCGCTAGCGAAATCGGTGCTGAGTCACTAGTTTTGTGACGCAGCACCGAGCTCACCAGCGATATCGCTGTGTGTGACATTCAGCGACGATCAGCCCCCCTGCCGGGTATCGCTGATCGTCGCTGAAATGTCTGGACATTTTTTTGATCGCTGGTCTCCCGCTGACAGGCACGCATCTCTGCGTGTGACAGGCGGGAGACCAGCGATCCGCTGGTAACCAAGGTACACAGCGGGTTTCCAGGCGCGGGGCTGTGCCTAGAAACCCGCTGTGTACCTTGGATACCAGCGCCCTGAAGCAGGGAGCTGGTAACCAAGGTACACAGTGGGTTTCCAGGCACCGCGCAGCGCCTGGAAACCCGATGTGTACCTTGGTTACCAGCTCCCTGCATCAGGGCGCTGGTATCCAACGTACACTGCAGGTAACTAAGCGATGTTACCCGCAGTGTCCTTGTGCTGATCGCTGCCTGAGCTGCCTGTTTGGCAGCTCAGCAGCGATAATATAGCGATACACCAGCGATCCTGATCGTTGTCGGGATCGCTGGTGTATCGCTATGTGAGACCCAGGCTTTACTGTATGGTGGAGTTAAAAAAAAACAAACAAGGTATCAGCATATTCAGAGGAGCAGAGGAAATAACATAAAAACTTGGCCTCTTTTCACCTGGTGACACGTCCTCTTTAAACTACAAATTGTTTTGATAACTAGTTGGCATCATACAGGGTATTCAAATATAAATATATTCATGTATACAACAGTATCACAGACAACTTTTCATTTCTTGACATAGCCATGTAATGAAATAAATAGTTCAGTGAAGCAGCAAGAAGCTTAAGCTAAAACTGACAGAAAAGTTCCTAAGGAAAAAATAATAGATCATCAATGTATGTATCAGTTTCTGAGTCTGTAGCTTCTGATGGTAAAAATAGTGCTGCTGGGTCACCATTCGTACCACTAAAGTGCCATATAGTGCCACTGGTGTCCACCATGTGCAGAATCTAGCATGGGAGTTGAAACAGGGATTTTTGTGTACTCAGCGTAAAATCCTTTTCTCCGAGACGCTCATTGGGAGACACAGACCATGGGTGTTATGCTGCTGCCACTAAGAGGACACTAAGCTAATACACAAAGAAAATTGGCTCCTCCTCCGCAGTATACACCCTCTGCTGGCTCTAGCCTGAACCAGTTCGGTGCAAAGCAGTAGGAGAAGATTAACATCATACCAAGTTACGATCATTCACATATTAGTGATCACCACATCGACTGAAAGAGACAAGCAGAAGTCGTTAGACTAAAAAGGGTGGGTGCTGTGTCTCCCAATGAGCGTCTCACAGAAAAGGATTTTACGGTGAGTACACAAAAATCCCTGTTTCTCCTTCACCTCATTGGGAGACACAGACCATGGGACGTCCTAAAGCAGTCCATGGGTGGGAAACAGCACGACAGCTGAAACCTTAATATACGCAGCGAATAATCTGGTCTACAGATGCGCTGCTGTCGATTGCAGAATTTATCTGCCAAGGGTAGCCTCTGAAAAGGCTTAAGTGTAATGGTTAACTAACGTGAGAAGACTGGACCAAGTTGCAGTCCTGCAACCTTGCTGTATTGACGTCCGGGGCCGAATGACCGAGGACACCTCTACTGATGTAGTGGAGTTTACTCTGAGGTTCGCAGGGATAGGAGACCTCCGACTCGGAAAGCTTCTTAAATTGGAGAGTAGATATATCTGGCTACTGCAGGTTTTTTTTTTTTTTTTTTAAAAAAGCAGGTAGGTCTTTTCTGTGTGGCTCTGGAAACATAGAGAGAAAATCCTATTTGAAGAAAAGCGCTGTTCTGGAAGTGTTTGTTACAGCCCCAAGAAAGGGAGCTTTCCAAGAAGGAAGAGTGATAAATACATCTTACAGGAGTTTGAAGAAGACCACTTGTAAAGCACCTGAGATCAGATGAAAACAGGATGGATAGCATTGAGAGAAGACAGTGCCAGGCTTGAATGGAAACCTCTTGGAGGAACTCCAATATAGACGAAATGGCAAACACAAGTGGGAAACAAACGTGGCTGTTAAAACCACCAAGGGAACAAAGCTTTCTCAAATATGATGGTAAATACGCTTGAGAGTAAATTTCTGGACATTGACGATAACGGTGAACGCTACGTGTGGCGGTCAATGCCCAGGTCGTTAAGCCCAGCCCTCTCGAGTCCTGGCGCTCTTGAAAAAGAAGATCTGGACGGTTTGGTAACCACAGAGGTAGGGGTCTAGATGCACTAGAACCGCGTACCACGCTCGTCGTATTCAGACTGGTGCGACGAAAAAACAGTGGGATTCCCTCCGCCTTGAACTTCTGGAAGACACTTGGAATTAGCAGAAGAGGCAAAGAAAAAGTATTGGTAGCGAAAACTGATGCCACGGAAGCACCAGGTCATCTGACCAGAGGATAATTGGGTCACAGAATGGATCTAAAAATGCCAGGACTTTGGCTTTTAGCGTAGAGGCCATTGAGGTCTATATGCAGCGTTACCCAGCCTTGCCAACCGTGCTAAAATGCTTCCAGGGAAATGAACAAGTGTCCTGGGATCAGGTCCTGGCGGCTGAGAAAAACGTGCGCCCAATTTCCTACCCCTAAAACGTGAGCTGACAACAAAAAGGTAAATGGTTTGTATCGGCCTTTTGCAGAATGCGAGCTACATCAAGCATAGCTCCTGTGCTTCATGAGCCCTCCTGACCACAGATGTATGCTACAGCCGTGGCGTGGACTGATTGGATCTGGGGGGAATGACCATCGGAAAGCAGGCAGAAATTGGATGACTAGTCTGATTGCCCGGATCTCAAGAAAATTGATCAGGAGACCTGATTCCCAAAGGGCAAGTGTCCCTGGACCGTGTGGAGGCGGAGAGCACTCTCCAACCTAGGAGACTGGCGTCAGTGGTCAACACCAGCGCGGGAGCAAGAAGAAAGTACTTTATCTGAATCAATAAGGACAACAACGTCCACTACCTCAGAGACCGGCTGATCCGGAGGGACTGGCGAAAAATAGCAGTCCAGACAGGATGGATATCCATCCCACGCTGGTAGCAATGTCTGCTACAGATGACGGAGATGTAGTCGAGAGAATGGTACTGATGGATTGTCGGCACCATTTTTTTTTTTTATAGACCTGCGTTCCAGACTGCAGGAAAAGGGGACGGCCGAGAGGAAACTTCTGAGCTTCTTGGATCAGTGAAAATCTTTCCTGAAGGGGGAATTATAAACACTTGGGGAAGTGTCCAGGCCTGAAACGAGGATCCTCTGAGATGGGATGAAAAGGAATTGCGCACGTTCTCTAACCGACCTAGACGAGTGAGAGTGTCCACGGTGATGCTGACCCTGTCTGCACAGGCTTGAACGTGCGATCTCTTGAAAAGGAGGTCATCCAGGTAGAGTGGAATTACTATGCCCCGAGAGCCCGGGATAGAAATAACAACTGCCATGACCTTGGAGAACAGCCTATGAGCAGAGGCGAGACCAAAGGTTAAAGTTGTGAACTGAAAATGGTTGTCTGCGATGGTGAAGCGGAGAAATCCTTGTCGGGCTGGGAAGGATTGTAATGAGAGGTGATAACATAGGAAAAATTCCATTTTGAAATGACGCACCCTGACAAACTTGTTCGTCAGTTTTACTTCTAGGATGGGACGCACGGTTCCGTCCTTCATTGGAACGATGAACAGGTTTGGGTAAGACCGTTTGAACGTGTCTGTGTGTGAGATTGGTTCTGTCAGGAGTCGAACCCAGTACCTCTTGTCTACTGGCCAGCAGCTCTACCATCTGAGCTATTCTGCTGGCTGCAAAGTTCCTTGCTGAACCCAGATACCATTGACTGTTCTTCCTGATTGGCTACACCTAGTGCTCTCTTGATTGGGCCTCTGATTGCCAATTACACACCCTATATATACCTGGCCCTGTGGGTGTGTCATTGCGAGATTATTGAGCTCCAAGCCTTTAGTCAAGCGTTTCCTGCTGATCCATTGCTACAAACACTGCTCTCCTGTGAACCGACCTCGGCCTGCCTTCTGACTACGCTCTCCGCCTGATCCATTGCTACAAACACTGCTCTCCTGTGAACCGACCTCGGCCTGCCTTCTGACTACGCTCTCCGCCTGATCCATTGCTACAAACACTGCTTTCCTGTGTACCGACCTCCGGCTGCCACCTGACTACGTAATCTGCCTGCTCCTCTGTTACCTAACTGCCTTTCCTGTGTACCGACCTCCGGCTGCCACCTGACTACGCTACCTGCCTCTGCTTCCCCTAGTGTTTGCAGTAACATCGGCTCCAACCCAGACGGGATCTTGACAGAATAATCTCGCGCCAAAATGGAGTCCGCTGTGAACACCCTGAGGCGGCAAGTTACGGAGCTTCAAAGTTTTTGTACTGACTCTCAAGGAAAATATGCCAAGTTACAAACTGATTTCACGGCGATACAACAGGAAGTAATTGAGCTACAAAAACAACTTCTGGACGTGCGCAATTCAGGGTCCGAATCACACGCGCGTCTGCCGCTGCCTGCAAAGTTCAGTGGGGATCGCAAGCAGTACCGAGGATTCCTCAATCAATGCCGCATATACTTCCAGATGCAACCTGCTCCCTTTACCACTGAGAGGAAGAAAGTTTTTTTCATGATAAATCTCCTGACGGATGAAGCTCTTGCTTGGGCTTCACCTTATGTAGAAAAGGACTATGCCCTCCTTAATGACCTGGAAGCTTTCATCGCAGCTATGAATCAAGTTTTTGATGACCCAAACCGCTGTGCCACAGCAGAAACCAAATTACATAATTTGCGCCAAGGACGTCGCTCTGTTGCGGAATATACATCGGAGTTCCGTCGCTGGGTGGCTGACACCACCTGGAATCCAGTGGCCCAGAGAAGTCAATTTCGACGAGGGTTATCAGAACCAGTGAAAGACGAGCTTGCCAGGGTTGAGACCCCTGACCAGTTGGAGGACTTTATTCAACTATGTATCCGGATTGACCAGAGACTTACTGAAAGGAGAAAGGAGAGACTGCGAGCACTTGGGAATAGCCCTGGCTTCTCATTTTCAGCATCGGACCACCAAGAAAAGACGCAAGGCGTGTCTGAACCGATGCAGATCGACGTCATCCGAAGACCACTCTCTGCACAGGAGAAGGAGAGGCGACGTGCAGAACATCTCTGCCTCTATTGTGGGGACCCTGGACACTATGCCATCAACTGTCCTAACAAAAGGACTATAGCCTTTACCAACAACAGGTCTGCCAGCAATATGGACCTTTCTCAGCAGTCGGATTCCATCTTGCAGACTATCTCATCAGTAACGCCAGAAATAGACAAAATACATTCTACATCATCTCATTTTGTAATCCCCATTCAGGTTGTAATGGGCACCCAAAAAATACAATGCTCTGCCCTGTTGGATTCGGGAGCAGGAGGAAATTTTATGGACTTAAAATTTACACGTGATAATAATATTTCCAGTAGGACCAAATCCACACCAATTGAAATGGAAACTGTGGATGGATCACCCTTGTCTTCTGGACCTGTCACGCATGAGACAATCGAACTGGAGATTTGTATCGAACCGGATCATCATGAAGCTGTCAGTTTCCACCTTATTTCATCTCCGAAATTTCCGGTTATTCTAGGGATCCCCTGGTTTTCAGTCCATAACCCTTCTATCAACTGGGCATCAAGGACCATCACCTTTCCATCTGACTACTGTAAGAATAATTGTCATAAGGAACCCCCTGTTCTCCAACAAGTCCAAATCTCTGAGATTTCACATGAGAAGGAAGAGAAACTACCACCTCAATATCAGCAGTTCTCTGATGTCTGCAGTAAGAAGAAAGCAGATCAATTACCTCCTCACCGTCCTTACGACTGTCCCATTGAATTGCTGCCAGGAGCAACCATTCCATTTGGACGGATTTACAATCTTTCCGAACCTGAATTGAAGGTATTAAGAAAGTTCCTGGATGAAAATTTAGAGAAAGGCTTTATTCGACCTTCCACATCTCCAGCTGGGGCACCCCTGTTCTTTGTTGAAAAGAAAGACTCCACTCTGCGGCCATGTATTGACTACAGAGAGATGAATAATATCACTGTCAAGAATCGCTACCCGCTACCCTTGATTCCTGAACTATTTGAGAGACTCCGTTCTGCGAAAATCTTTACGAAGCTGGATCTTAGAGGGGCTTACAACCTCATACGGATTCGCCCAGGAGATGAGTGGAAGACAGCCTTCAGAACGAGATATGGACATTTTGAATCTCTGGTTATGACCTTTGGTCTTAGCAATGCCCCAGCCACCTTTCAACATTTTATTAATGATGTATTTCGAGATTTCTTGGACCAATTCGTTGTGGCTTATCTCGATGACATTCTTATATTTTCAGACACCTTGGAAGAGCATCGCAGGCACGTCCAGTTAGTCTTGGAACGACTACAGGAGAACCATCTTTACATTAAACTTGAAAAATGTGAGTTTGAACAAACCAGTATCCAATTTCTGGGATATATCATCTCCCCAGAAGGTCTGAGCATGGATCCCGGCAAAATCAATGCTGTAGTGGACTGGCCTGTTCCAAGAAATTTAAAAGACGTCCAGCGTTTCATAGGATTTGCAAATTTTTACCGAAAATTTATAAAGAACTTTTCACGGATCATTCTACCAATTACTACACTAACAAAAAAGACCAAAGCATTTTTCTGGTCTCCGGAGGCACAGGAGGCTTTTGACAAATTGAAAACTCTTTTTACGTCTGCTCCATTGTTAGTACACCCAAATCCTGAATTGCCATTTACTGTCGAAGTGGACGCCTCGGACTCTGCAGTGGGAGCCATTCTGTCTCAGCGAGTTGGGGACAAAATGCAACTTCACCCATGTGCGTTTCTTTCCCACACCATGTCATCTGCAGAAAAGAACTACGACATCGGTAATAAAGAACTGTTAGCCATTAAAGTTGCCTTCTCCGAATGGAGACATCTTTTGGAAGGTGCCAATCACCCTGTGACTGTCCTCACGGACCACAAGAATCTTGAATTCCTCCGTACAGCAAAAAGATTGTCTGCAAGACAAGCACGATGGGCCTTATTTTTCTCAAGATTCAATTTTATAATTTCTTACCGGCCTGGTTCAAGAAATGGCAAGGCTGACGCCCTGTCCAGGATGTGTTCGGAACCTCAGGAGAGGTCTAGTAATGATGATACAATTCTAGGCCCTAAAAATTTTTTGGGAATATTGCACTCTAGAGGACTATGTAATAGAATTAAAGATGGATATCAAGAGGACTCTTTCCTTAACCATCCTTCGGAAGACGTCGATCTTTCATTCAAAGAGGGGTTTTGGATGCAGAAACACAAAATATATGTACCTGAATCTTCTCGCCTTGAAGTCCTCAAAAGTGTCCATGATTCTAAACTGGCAGGACATCCTGGAGTTGCAAAAACACAAGACTTACTACTTTGTTTCTTTTGGTGGCCTAATTGTAGGAAGGACGTGAGGAAATATGTTTCAACCTGTTTAACATGCGCACGAAACAAGACCCCACGATCGTCTCCTCTAGGACTCTTGCAACCACTCCCAGTTCCATCCAGGCCTTGGGGATCTATTTCCATGGATTTTATTGTGGAACTACCCCCTTCCAAACAGATGACCGTCATCCTTGTCATAGTGGACCGACTCACAAAAATGGCCCACTTTATTCCAACTGAAGGAATTCCTACTGCTGAAAAAACTGCAGAACTGATAATCAAAGAGGTATTCAGGTTACATGGAATTCCTGACAGCGTGGTGTCTGACAGAGGCGTTCAGTTTACGTCAAAATTTTGGAAGAGTTTCTGTACAGCCTTGGGAGTCACGGTGAATCTTTCTACCGCTTTCCATCCTCAGTCCAATGGTCAGACGGAGAGAACGAACCAGACTTTGGAGCAATACCTCCGTTGCTTCATTTCCTATCTTCAGGATGACTGGGTGGACTATTTACCAACAGCAGAGTTTGCCTACAACAACTCCATACATAGCGCTACATCTCAAACCCCATTTTTTGCTAATTATGGAGTACATCCAGTATTTATCCCTAATCTGCCAGTGAACACTCCCATTCCTGCTGTAAATGACAGGCTTGCAAAATTACAGGAATCCCAGAAGGAATTATCAGAGATATTACTCAAGACCCAGGAAGTATATAAGGAAGCAGCAGATAAACATCGGAGAGTGCCCCCTGCTCTTCAGGTTGGAGACAAAGTTTGGCTGTCCACTAAAAACCTTAAGACACATGTGCCATCCTCCAAATTGGGTCAGAAATTCATTGGACCTTTTCAAATTTCTGCAAAAATTAACCAGGTTGCTTTTCGTTTAAAACTTCCCAACAATCTAAAGATTCATCCAGTGTTTCACATATCCTTGCTCAAACCCTTCTGTGAAAACCCGTTTCCAGGAAGAATTCAGCCACCTCCTCCACCAGAAAGGATCCGTGGTGAAGAAGAATACATTGTGGATAAGATTCTGGACTCCCGAAAATTCAGAGGTAAACTGCAGTATCTGGTGCAGTGGAAGGGTTACGGACCAGAGGAAAATTCATGGGAACCAAGGGACAACGTCCATGCTCCTAGACTAACAAGAGCCTTTCATCAGAGGTACCCGGATAAGCCAGCTCCTGAGATGTCCAGAGGCCATCCTGGAAGGAGGGGAGTACTGTCAGGAGTCGAACCCAGTACCTCTTGTCTACTGGCCAGCAGCTCTACCATCTGAGCTATTCTGCTGGCTGCAAAGTTCCTTGCTGAACCCAGATACCATTGACTGTTCTTCCTGATTGGCTACACCTAGTGCTCTCTTGATTGGGCCTCTGATTGCCAATTACACACCCTATATAAACCTGGCCCTGTGGGTGTGTCATTGCGAGATTATTGAGCTCCAAGCCTTTAGTCAAGCGTTTCCTGCTGATCCATTGCTACAAACACTGCTCTCCTGTGAACCGACCTCGGCCTGCCTTCTGACTACGCTCTCCGCCTGATCCATTGCTACAAACACTGCTCTCCTGTGAACCGACCTCGGCCTGCCTTCTGACTACGCTCTCCGCCTGATCCATTGCTACAAACACTGCTTTCCTGTGTACCGACCTCCGGCTGCCACCTGACTACGTAATCTGCCTGCTCCTCTGTTACCTAACTGCCTTTCCTGTGTACCGACCTCCGGCTGCCACCTGACTACGCTACCTGCCTCTGCTTCCCCTAGTGTTTGCAGTAACATCGGCTCCAACCCAGACGGGATCTTGACAGGTTCCATAGATGCGGAGTACATGAAATGGCCTAATAAGGTGGGGCCGCTTGTTCCTTTTGTCCTTAAAAGACGGGACCGGAGGAAACGAGTTGGCGAGGGGAACAGGAATTCTATGTCCTTATCTGGAAACCACTAGATTTCAGACTCATGGTCGAGAACAACCGCTAGCCAGAGCTGATAAAGCAGGGGTAGATGGATGCCTACCCTGTCCAAGTCTTTCAGATACTGCAATGAGTCATTGAACAAAGAAACTTGTGGGAAGGAGTACCCTTGAGTTTGGACCGTGAGGGTCTGCGTTTCCAGGAATGGAAGAGGTTAAGGAAGATAGAGATTTCTTCGAAGCGGAATCTGCTCGCCACTCTCGGAGCCATAGGGCTCTACTGAAGGTAATGGCGTTGGAGCTATAAGAGCGTCACTGTCCGCTGTATCTAGGGATGCATGTACCCATAATCCCTGGCCCAGGCTATTTGGTAATCTAGACTAACCACCTAGTGAGGCAAGCTATTGTCTTGACTGATCTTGGCTAGGGCCCTAGTCCGAACCATCATGCTCTGGCCACCTAGGTGACGGCGAGGGAAGGGAAGAGAGTTGCCCCAGAAACCTCAAAGGACTGACCGCGGGCTAATTGGACTGTCAGTGGGGATTTTAATAGACAAGCTGTCAGTCAAAGACAGTAGAGGTTAGTAAGCGGCCGCAATATAGGATCCATTGTTGGAGACTCCGTCCACTCTCTTTTTAGAGCGTGGACAAAAGGATACCGTGATTAAACGGCTTTAGCTCAGAGAATCATTTATCCGGCAACTACTATATCTCTGACCTATGTCAGCAACTCAGGGAGATTAGTAAAAAACCCTGTGAGGACGTTTGGTTCCTTTGAAGGTCTCAGTGAGATAAAGACTAATTTTTGACATTGTATGGCTCTCAGAGCTCTACTAATTGGTTCAATGAGGGCATCTAAGGATTCCTGGTAGCCTGGCGAATCTGGATGTATGGCCACATGAGACTCATATCCTGAGTCATGTTTGCTGCAATCCCCAGGGACGGAGAAGCGGGAAAGGGAGCATGCGTACACTAAAACAGCAGAATGCCTGTGAGACGTTAGTTAGAAAATTGGGCATTCTTTGCTGCTGTCAGCCCCTATCTGAAGACTCGAAGGGCAGAGGGCCTTCGTCGTAAGGTAAACTGAAGCCGGAGACGTTGCCCATTCGTTGGGCTCCTGTGAGAAGATGCAAACTGCCCAGATTGCAGTGGATAGCCTTCACGGTAGTGGGGGATTACACGTAATACACTAGGTGTAAGCGTGAATTTTATCAGTCAGTGCTCCCAGATCATATGTCCATGCCGCCAGAGACGGCAGACTGCGTAGTGGTGACAGACGAGTAACGAAGGTCACATGCAAACCACTCGCCATCCGCACTGATTATCTGCTCAATCCACCATCCCTTTGATATGAAGATGGAGAGGTATTGTTAGCCTCCAGTCACCATCCACCTTTGGGCAGTGGTGATATAGTGGGGCCGCACGGACGCCGCATGGAGCCTCAGATATTAATAGAGCATGGAGACTGCTGCAGGTTAAGCGCTGTGCAAGCTTACCCAGGGTCCTGTGTCCTGTCCATCAGAAGAGGAAGGAAGGATGAATGGTCCGCACCGATTGTCTTCGTCTGTCAGACGCCGGGATAGCTTTTCCCCCACTCAGGAGATGCGGCGTTGAAGGGAGAAATGGCGGCTGGGACTGAGTTGGCGCTTCTCGTTTTTGACGAGAAGCGCCAGAACAGGTGGGAGGAGGCTTGCAGAGGGGCCGAGAAGCAGGGAGAGCGCCAAAAAAACATGGGCGGAGCTACCCGGGAGGGCGGAATTGAGGCTTACCCTGGCCAAAAGCCAGGGATTAAATTAGAGAGGCAGACTCGGCAGTTGGAGAAGGCCGTGGCCCTGTTGGACAGCTGCGACAGAGACTCGCAGCGGCGCAGGAGGTGAGGCACAGGAGTGACTCCGGTGATTAAGACCGCGGCGGCTCCTTTGAGGAAGCTGCGGCGGTCCCTATGAGGAGGCCGCGGCGGCGGTTCCTATGAGGAGGCCGCGGCGGTTGAGAGGGCGGCGGCTGTGGTTCCTGAGAGAGGCCGCGGCTGCGACTCCAATGAGAAGGCCGCAGCGGTGTTTTGGAGCAGGCCGCGGCGGTGTGGCGCAGACCGCGGTGGTGGTGATGGCGCAGGCCGCAGCGGCAGTCGGACCCACGGCCTACTATGACAGGCCTCGGCAGCTGGTGGGAGGATGCATCAGCAGCTGCCATGGAAAAAAACGCAGCAGCGTTTGGGTACTCACTGCTGCGGGAGCCAGCGGCATATGCGGTCATACTACCTCAATCCGCCATCTCTTTGATAGGGAGGCGGAGAGGGTTAATTTGTCATGCACTGCGCACTTTTCATGGCGGCAATGTGCCAACCAGTGGCTGTACTCACGTCGCCGGTATGTAGCAGAGTCGGGAGCGCTGCGCGCCGTCCATCCTCCATCCACCATCCCTTTGTTAGGGAGGCGAAGAGGGTTAATTTCTCATGTACTGGGCACTTTTCATGGCGGTAATGTGCCAACCAGTGGCTGTACTCACATCGCCGGTATGTAGTCGAGTCGGGAGCACTGCACGCCATCCATCCTCAATCAACCATCCCTTAGATAGGGGGGTGGAGAGGTCTCTTTTGCCTCCAGTCACCATCCGCTTTCTGACAGTGGTGGTGCAGTGGGGCCACACGGACGCCGCATGGAGCCTCTGCATGTTACCTGAGGTAAATTTTCTTGTCAGGATTGGTGAGGCGGGCTGGCATGTCCAGCTGAAGAACCTGGCTCCAGAAGGGGGTACTTGGGGGCGACACACTATGTTCCCGTCTGTTGATGGTGTGGGAGAGCGGACCCATTGAAGGATCCATCGCCCCTGAGGAAAGCTCAGGCCGCATTGAGGTTGCAGGAGGGGATACGGGGAGACGACACTCCGCGTGCCCGCCTGTTGGTGGTTTTGGGAGATCGGGACCTTGAAAGGCCCCGTCGCCCCTTGAATCCGTAGAAAAAAGCAAAAAAGTAAAAATGAAAATAATAACGTGGGGGTCTGAAGCCTGACCCTAGTGCCTCCTACAGACACTAAGCAAGAACTGGTTCAGGCTAGAGCCAGCACAGGGTGTATACTGCGGAGGAGGAGACAATTTTCTTTGTGTATTAGCTTAGTGTCCTCCTAGTGGCAGCAGCGTAACACTCATGGTCTGTGTCTCCCAATGAGGTGAAGGAGAAAGGAACAGTTAAAGTTAATAATTGGGATAAGCCTAGAATTTCAGGGGCTCAGCTGAAGGGAAAGAGTGAGTTTCTGTCAGTATTCCGGGTTTTCTAGGTAACTTTGTCAATGATTTTGCCCTTTGTTAAGATGGAGTTTGCTGTTTTCTGTGCCCTACTTCCTGTTCGTTTGTTTAAAACCCGGCTCAGGTGTTGGCTTCACTGCTGGAATATTCTGCTTCTGTTTCCCTGCAACCCAGCTGCTTGTTCCTCACAGATCGTTGTGTATTTACCAGGGAAGTGCATAACCAGGTTATCTTCAGGTGTTTTCTCTGCCACAGCAGTTTCTACCCATGGCTCTGGACATTCTCTGCATATGTAAGTTGCACATACTGTGTTGTCACTAAACTGTTGACTTGGGAATTTAACCTTTGGTTCACTCCATCTGATAAGAACTGTGTTTCTGAACTGTTGCTGTTTAACCCTTTGTGCATTACCTCTGGTGAGAGCTGTTGGAACTATTACTGGAACCTTACTGACTTATGAACTTGTTGTTGGACTTCACTGAATTAAGCCACAACTGAGATTAACTTGTTCCTGGACCTCCCTGTGTTTTCTGCATACCTGGATCTGACTCTTCACACACCAGCAGTGTGTAAATCCAGCCACGTAACCTGTGCATCAGACTTACCTTGTGGTTACATTTGTGTGAGGACTTCGTCGTAAGAACTTTACCACCCTCGCTATAGAGGTTCAAGGACTTATATATCCGGATTCATATAACTGGACTTGTGTATATATATATGGACTCATTGCATGTCACTACGGGTTGTTTAAATATTGTTTTTGGGGGTTTTGCTGTTTCACAAATACATTATTTGCATTCAAAGAAACCCGTCTCTGATTGTTCATTGCCCCACGCTATCAGAATCCTCGAGTTCCTACAATAGTATTACAGGATATTCCAGCCTAAAAAAGAGGATTCTGCTGGGGCAATGACGGAGACACGGGCAGACAAACTGTTCACCATAGTTAACTCCTTGCAGCAGGAGGTGTCGGCTGCACTCAATCAAATTAGAGACTTGGAGTCTCGGGTTAACCACAATGCACAGGGTTTGGTCAGGCTCTCCAAGATCTACGTTCTAGGTTAGGAGTCCTGGAGGACTTACCCACTGAGCCTACCTCATCCACCAGTATGCCTAAATTGCCTCCATTCCGTTTTAATGGTGACCGAAGTCAATTCCGTGGGTTTGTTAATCAATGTATATTATTTTTTGATGTACATGCCTCTTACTACCGGTCTGATAGAT
Organism: Oophaga sylvatica; assembly: GCA_033576555.1. NCBI lineage: Eukaryota > Metazoa > Chordata > Amphibia > Anura > Dendrobatidae > Oophaga > Oophaga sylvatica. Next base: position 432,082,587 of record JARQOD010000002.1, read on the forward strand.
CTAAGGTTCTATGTATTATTATGTTGTTGACATCACGTGCACTGGCTTGGGCAAATCCTATGGTTGAAAGTCATGATACCCGTCTAAATAATTTGGACAATTTTCTGGCAGCCATGGCGCAAATGTTCGACGATCCCAACCGCCGTGCTACCGCTGAATCTGCCTTGCTTTCCTTACGCCAGGGAAACGGTCAGTCATAGAATATGTTACTGAATTTAAAAGGTTAGTGGTGGACACCCAGTGGGAAAACAATGCTTTATTACCAATCTTTAGAAAAGGTTTGTCAAATGTAATCAAAGATGAGCTAGCTCGTTCAGAGTCTCCACAGGAGTTTGAATTGTTTATACAGCACTGTGTACGTATTGATACCCGTTTAACTGAACGCAGACAAGAAAAATGGGCTGCTGTAAATCGCATTACTAATTACTCTCTTCCGTCCAGGGAAACCACAGGCAAAAACCCGCGAGAGGCTGAGGAGGTGCCTATGCAGGTGGACTCACTGCAGAGACGTGAGAATAATGAACGCCGCGAACACCGTTTCCGTGAGCGCTTATGTTTCTATTGTGGTCAATCGGACCATTTCCTCATCAATTGTCCTAAATGTCCTAGGCGACCCAACAAGGTGTTGGCGGTAGTAGGAGATTATGATAACACAGACGCTGAGTCTGAAGTTTCAGAAACCAGTCTACATCTAGATGCGGTTTTTCCCCCAATACTGATGCCGACTTCCCCTAAAGATCACGGGGAGAAATATTCACATTGTTCTCTTCCTATACAGATTCAGTGGGAGGAACAGTGGATATCAAGTTCTGCCATGATAGACTCTGGAGCAGGTGGGAATTTCATGGATTCTTCTTTTGCAGAGAAACATGGTATAAAGACACAACTAAGAGCTTCACCAATCACTATGGAAACGGTGGATGGTTCCCCATTAGTTTCTGGACCAGTAGATCGGGAGACAGTGCCTCTGGAGTGTAAGATGGAACCAGACCATCAAGAAACACTTTCATTCATGTTAATATCTTCTCCTCATTTTCCTGTAATTTTAGGAATTCCCTGGTTACGGTCACAAAATCCAATCATCAATTGGGAAACCAAGGAGATAACCTTTCTCCCGAAGTGCAGTTCTACCATCAGTCCAACTGTAGCGGCTCCAGTTACCCAGAACTTGGAAGAGGTGATACAGGTACCTACTCTCCCTCTGATTTATCAGGAATTCTCAGACATTTGTGATAAAAGGAAGGCAGATCAACTTCCCCCACATAGACCGTATGACTGCCCCATAGAATTGCTTCCTGGAGCAGCGATTCCTTTCGGCCATGTTTACCCGTTGGCGGCTCCGGAATTAAAATCTTTACGAGAGTATATAGATGAGAATTTAGCCAAGGGGTTTATCCGACCATCTTCTTCACCAGCGGGAGCTCCAATATTCTTTGTAAAGAAGAAGGATGGTACTCTAAGACCCTGCATTGACTACCGGGAGTTAAATAAGGTAACCATTCGTAACAGGTACCCGTTGCCCCTAATTCCAGAATTGTTGGAAAGAGTTCGCCAGGCCAAAGTATTTACCAAATTAGATCTTCGTGGGGCATATAATTTACTCCGTATACGGCCCGGAGACGAATGGAAGACAGCTTTTAGATGCCGGTATGGACATTTTGAATATTTGGTGATGCCATTCGGACTCTGTAACGCTCCTGCTGCTTTTCAACATTTAGCCAACGACATTTTCAGGGATTTATTGGACCAATATGTGGTAATTTACCTTGATGACATCTTAATCTTTTCTGACTCCTTACAGGAACATCAGGAACATGTCAAGACCGTACTTAGACGTTTGAGAGATAATCATTTGTACATCAAACTCGAAAAGTGTGAGTTCCATTGTTCTGAAATTCAATTTTTGGGCTATGTTATCTCGCCTCAGGGATTGAATATGGAGTCCAGCAAGATCCAGGCAATCTTGGACTGGCCGGTACCAGGAAACATTAAGGAGGTACAACGATTCATTGGCTTTGCTAACTTTTATAGACGGTTTATCCGAAATTTTTCAGAAATTGTCCGTCCATCACTCTCCTCACCAAGAAGGGGAAGAAGTTTGAATGGTCTTCGCAAGCTCAGGAAGCCTTTGATCGCCTGAAGGGTTGTTTTACCACAGCTCCAATATTGATGCATCCGGATCCTGCACAGCCTTTTATCGTGGAGGTGGACGCGTCTGACTGTGCATTGGGAGCTATCCTCTCACAACGTACCGGAGACAAAGGTTTGCTGCACCCGTGTGCCTTCTTCTCTCGTAGGTTATCTTCTGCAGAACTGAACTATGATGTGGCAGATAAGGAACTTTTGGCAATTATTTCTGCCTTTAAGGAATGGAGACACCATTTGCAGGGGGCAACTCAGCAGGTAGTAGTACTCACGGATCATCGCAATTTGGAATTCCTTAAGTCTGCCAGGTGTCTTTCTCCTCGACAAGCTAGGTGGAGTTTGTTCTTGAACCAGTTTAATTTTATTATTTCGTACCGCCCAGGTTCACGTAATGGGAAAGCTGACGCATTATCCCGAATCCATACCGTGGATTCCGTGCCTGGGACCCCGTCGAAGACCATCTTGTCGGAGGCCAATTTCGTTGGAGTGCTCCGGAACCGGGACTTGTGGCAGGAGATCAAGCTGGCCTATGACGGTGACGTATTTCTTGCAGCTCCACCTGACAATGTGAATCTTGTCCTTCGGAATGGTGTGTGGCTTAGAGATCGATGTATTTATGTCCCAGAGGCTGTAAGACTTCGAGTTCTCAGATTGGTCCACGACTCTAAATTGGCTGGTCATAGGGGGGTACAGAAGACGCAGGAATTGTTAACTCGTTTTTTTTGGTGGCCTACCTGCTTGAAGGATGTGAATGACTATGTCCGCTCTTGTGAAGTTTGTGCCCGGTACAAGGTTCCTCGTGTTTCACCTACTGGTCTTCTTAAACCGCTACCTGTACCGTCTCGCCCTTGGGGGTCTATTTCGATGGACTTTATTGTGGAGTTACCCACCTCTGGTGGTAAAAATACTATTTTGGTGGTAGTAGATCGTTTAACGAAAGCTGCTCATTTCATTCCGTGCGCTGGTCTTCCCTCAGCTACAGAGACAGTAGATCTAGTTATCCAGAACATTTTCCGGCTGCATGGGGTACCAGATGACATCATTTCTGACCGGGGAATACAATTTACCTCTAGATTTTGGAAAGGATTTTGTTCTGCGCTCCACATTAATGTTTGCTTGTCTTCTGCATACCATCCTCAGACCAACGGGCAGACCGAACGGACAAATCAAACTTTGGAGCAATATCTACGCTGTTACGTCAGTCATTTGCAGGACGATTGGCTGAAGCTACTTCCTCTAGCGGAATTTTCGTACAACAACTCCCAAAGCAGTTCCACGAAGGTAACGCCTTTTTTTGCCAACCTGGGTTATCATCCAAATATTTTGCCTAGGTCTCCGGTTACGATTTCGGTACCAGCGGTTGAAGACAGAGTGACGGCGTTGCAACGTAATCTTGAAGTTTTGAAGGACTCCCTGACCACAGCACAGGAGCGTTACAAAAAGTCGGCCGATAGATTCCGGAAACCAGCACCTATGTATAAGGTAGGAGACTCAGTTTGGTTGTCCACCAAAAATCTAAAATTGGGTGTTCCTTCGCAGAAACTGGGACAGAAATTCATCGGTCCATTCAAGATCACGGGAATTGTGAGCTCTGTTGCCTGTCGGTTGAAGCTACCACGGACTTTAAAGGTACACCCAGTATTTCACGTTTCTTTATTAAAACCAGTCTCTCCTAACACATTTCAGGGACGTATCGTACCTCCCCTCCACCAGTGTTGGTTGATGGCGAAGAACAATTCGTGGTACAGGATATTGTTAATTCGAGACTTCATAGAAACCGGCTTCAGTATCTAGTTAGATGGCAAGGTTACTCTCCTGAAAATGATTCTTGGGAACCAGTAAGTAACATCAATGCGCCTCTGAAGATTGCTCAGTTTCATCGGAGATACCCGGACAGGCCTGGTCCAGGACCGTCCGGAGGCCGTCTTTAGGGGGGGGAGTAATGTCAGTATTCCGGGTTTTCTAGGTAACTTTGTCAATGATTTTGCCCTTTGTTAAGATGGAGTTTGCTGTTTTCTGTGCCCTACTTCCTGTTCGTTTGTTTAAAACCCGGCTCAGGTGTTGGCTTCACTGCTGGAATATTCTGCTTCTGTTTCCCTGCAACCCAGCTGCTTGTTCCTCACAGATCGTTGTGTATTTACCAGGGAAGTGCATAACCAGGTTATCTTCAGGTGTTTTCTCTGCCACAGCAGTTTCTACCCATGGCTCTGGACATTCTCTGCATATGTAAGTTGCACATACTGTGTTGTCACTAAACTGTTGACTTGGGAATTTAACCTTTGGTTCACTCCATCTGATAAGAACTGTGTTTCTGAACTGTTGCTGTTTAACCCTTTGTGCATTACCTCTGGTGAGAGCTGTTGGAACTATTACTGGAACCTTACTGACTTATGAACTTGTTGTTGGACTTCACTGAATTAAGCCACAACTGAGATTAACTTGTTCCTGGACCTCCCTGTGTTTTCTGCATACCTGGATCTGACTCTTCACACACCAGCAGTGTGTAAATCCAGCCACGTAACCTGTGCATCAGACTTACCTTGTGGTTACATTTGTGTGAGGACTTCGTCGTAAGAACTTTACCACCCTCGCTATAGAGGTTCAAGGACTTATATATCCGGATTCATATAACTGGACTTGTGTATATATATATGGACTCATTGCATGTCACTACGGGTTGTTTAAATATTGTTTTTGGGGGTTTTGCTGTTTCACAAATACATTATTTGCATTCAAAGAAACCCGTCTCTGATTGTTCATTGCCCCACGCTATCAGAATCCTCGAGTTCCTACAATAGTATTACAGTTTCCTGGCATTAGTCATATATGGCTTGGAGTGCAAAGAAAGAGAAAATAAGGTCGAATGTGAGCAGTGCTGCATTCTGAAGTGTCACTAAACTGAAAGGAGAACAATGGAAAGAGGTAGCAAGACACAGAGTGATTCTATGGTGACAGGTACTGGGAGAGGAGTAGTAAAGCCTAGAGTTTATAACTTGCAAGGTAATGGGCCTAGACAGGACTGAGTATATGAGATGAATAGATTGTCCCAGGCAGGAGTTAGAGTGTCAGCAATAGAAGATATGAACTGGAAATACTGGCACCCTAAGGGGAGAGAAGACACAGAACTGCAAGTCAAGTAAAGGTCTTTTGCCAAGCAGGACTGTAAGGTTGAGCTGGGTTGTGGTGAAACAGTGAGAAACAGTGGACACAAACGTCCTGGGGCTTAAGAGACAAGTACCTAGCCCACTGTTACCACCACGTGACACGTTCCACTTATACTTCCAAGTCTTTGCTCTATACTTTCAAGTGTATAGAGCTTGCAGATTCTAAACAAAGCCACCCAAAGAATGAACATATTACTTTATTTTGACATTGTTTTGCACAATATTCATTTTTTGAAGTGCTTCTGAGGCACTTTTTCAAGAGGATTCCAAGCACAATATGCCTGAAAAAGATGTTGTGTGCACGTAGCCTTATGGAACCAAGGTGGAAACTGCTGGATTCTGTCATAGAAAATATTAAAATCTCTGAAGCCCCTTGTGAGGGGGCATTCACCCCCTTCCTTCCTCCTCCTATTACACAGAAATGCAGTAGCAACAATAGCTGACAGTCTGAGTCTCTTAGAAATAGGCTGGTACAATGGACATAAAGAAGTAGGTAATTGGGTATAGTTGGAGAGTGACAATCTTAATTAAAATGTAAAGCACTGCGGAATATGATGGCGCTATATAAATAAAGATTATTATTATTATTATTATTAAAATGCCGACAGTGCCAACGAGGATGTCTATTGTGCGTAGACAAAGGTATATAGATTGGAAAGGTAATTAAGCCAGGATACCTATTGTCTATTCAGAAAGTACATCCTGCAAAGCTTTATTCCCGCAAGGAAATTATATATCTACAATAGCAAGCTTAAACTTGGAATTTTCGAAAGAAAATTATGAATATTGGGGCTTGAATAAATTCCGATAGTGATAGGACATACGTTTTCAGCTTCAGGGCGATTCAGGAAAGAAGATGCATATTTGCCATAACTGTAACCCCTGCCTATAACACACAAATAAATTACAGGCAGATCACTGCCAACAGCCTTGTAATGTTTGATCTCTGGGGAAAGGTAAAATCCCAATAAAAAAAATATGGCCGTGATTTCGAACTTTTGCGATCATCAGGAGTGAAGTTATTGCATAGTTAGAAATTTCATAAAATCCTGAAGGGCTGAGGACATCCCACAACCCTGCCCAGGTGAGATTCTCACAGGGGGGGGTGTAGGTGTAACTCAGATGATGATAAAATGTCAAGATAAATTATGACCTGTGCTGAGGAAGATACATACCTGTGTAGGCTTGATCCTGTTAACCAGACGTTTCAATCGAATCGATTCCATCCGCTAAACTGGATCATCTCTGTGACCAGTGTAGTAAGTTTTTCTGCTAATCCTGTTTTATTTTATGTAATTGTATACACTGTAAGGTTTTATCCCCGTTCTAAAATCTTTTGTATATTTTTATAAACCACTGCCTATCCATTTGGATTAAATATAAAACTTAATAGTTCTCTTCCTTTTGTTCCGTAACCAGCACCCCGAAGCCATACGCTACCACAACCAGGCCTCCAGTCACCCTGTATAAAAATCGACTGGTGGTGGCAGCCAAATAGCCTTGAGTTGTCGTGGAGCTAACAGTGGTCATACCGGGGTGATATAGACATATTCCATTCCATGATTTGGAATTGGAGGTGTATATACCATATGCTCACTGTTAGTTTCCCGAAACCGGCCTATTAGTGAAAACAGCCTGTTATCTCATCCATTAATAGTCGCTCAATCACATAATTGTCCGAGCGATAGTGAGCAACAAAGAGCTGTTCACTCCAAAGATAACAGTAGGTGGGTTGAGATACAACCCCTCTGGCTGTGATCTTTGACAGATCCTATTTTAACTCATTGGCATTTAATTGGATTTGCTGGGATACATTTGAAATTAAATCTAACATAAACTAACCGCCACACTAGAAGTAGCCGTGGAGCGTACCTACGGTGATCCTAGACGCCTCATGTAAGGAAAGGGTTGTCGCCATTTTGTATAGGGCCTGTACCAGCCTCCATTTTGTCAGTTCACAGAGCCACAAACTTTTAACTACACAGGGCCTATTAGCATATCCAGTACGACCGGTTTTGATGTCCACTAGGAATCAAAGGGGCTTTAGCATGCTAATTAGTTTAGGCCAGTGTCTGAATAAGATGGTCAGTCGTATGGTAAATAGCTCAAGCTCAAGCCATTGTTTCCTGCTCCATATGAATTGCAGGCCAGTTAATATGCATGCTTCAAAGTAAAGGGGAAGGGCCTAGCAGGTTTAAGAGCTGTAGCCAGGTACCCCTGTGTTCATTCCATTTTCTCACAGCAGCAGAAGCACAAGGGACAGACTTGCCAAATGGAGCTGCAGCACATGCATTGGGGACTGTCCAGCAACTGAAGACTTTCACCTGGGGAACGCAGAGCTCCATGCCTCCCCATGACCATACAACCCGGTAATATTGATCTATAGCTTATACCTTTAAGCCTTGTACATTATTGTTGTATTTTATTCTGACTGCAAATACATTGTAATTACGTTGTATAGCTTTACTGTATATTTCTGTAATTATCTAGTGCGCCCTTAAGGCAAATTAAACCATAAAATTAATCTTGGGCTGATGCTTTTACTCTGATCACGAATCTTAGAATACCCAGTGGGTAACAGGACACCTTCCCCGGTGGCCATTTGCTCTAGGTGCAGTTCCCTTACTGACCTGAGAGACAAAGGGGGCGCCGGAGAGATGTACCTGTGGAGTTACGTCCCAGTGGTGACGTGGGAGGAAGGGGATCGTCCGTCACATTTGGTAGCGGCGGTGGTATCAGAAGCTGTGATACCCAGGCTACCGTGTGGCGGTCGGCTTAGTTCCTCACAATTGGTGGCAGCGGTGGGATCAGAGTAATAGTGTGCGTGGGACCCCTACTCCCAGACACTAGAGACTACCAGCGGTACTTTCACTGCTGGGGTCTTAAGGTCAGCACAGCACTAGACGGTCAGAGTGTAAATATAACAAGTTGTGTGCAAGGTCAGGGTTGCAGCTGTGTCAGTAACCAAAGGTTCCCAAGATGGCGGAAGGCACCAGGAGTAAGGCAAAGGGGGAGGCCAATGCTATGGTCTATGAGGGGTTCGATACCGATGAGGGGGAGCTCAGTCATGGCTCCCCAAGGAGCCCGACCCCCGTGCTCAGTCTCACAGTGGACTGTCCACCCCCTGCCCGTCCCAGCCTGTCCAGATCGGAGGCCATTTTCCAAGCGGCTATGGCACAGCTCGAGGCTGGTAATGACGCCGCCTATGACAGACTCCTGGTGGCGGCAGAGAAAGCAGCAGAGCTTGAGCAAGCAGCTGCGGAGCGTGAGCAAGCAGCGGCAGAGAGAGCAGCGGAGCGGGAGCATGCAGAACGTGTGTTGCAGGCTACAGAACGCCGTGAAGCTGCGGAGCGCCGGTACCGACTGGAGATGGCTCAGCACGGGCCCCCGCTGGACGCACCAGGCCCACCGGAGACAAGGGCTTCCAAGGTCCGGGCGGAGGACTTTCCCTTACTTGAAAAGGATGGAGACCTGGATTCCTTTCTGCTGGCTTTTGAGAGGACATGCCTCCAACATCATCTGGCCCCGGATCAGTGGGCAAGGTACCTGACCCCCCGTTTGAGGGGTAAGTCCCTGGAAGTTTTGGGGGACTTACCTGCCGGGGAGGAGCAGGACTACCACAGCATCAAGCGGGCCCTGATCCAGCACTACAACCTCACCCCGGAGTCGTACCGCAGGAAGTTCAGGAGCCTGCAGCGGGGTTCAAAGGACACCTGGACCGACCACATGCGGGCCCTGCTGAGAGCTGCGGAGCACTGGACCTCGGGTCTAGAGCTCACTACCCGCCAGGAGGTCCAGGAACTGTTTGTCATGGAGCAATTCTTGTGGAACTGCCCAGAGGACCTCCAGCAGTTCCTCCGTGACCGGAAACCAAAGGGGGCTTCTGCTACAGCCGCCCTGGCAGACGAGTATGCCAACAACAGGGCGCCGGAGCCAAAGAAGCCTGCCAGCAGCACCTGGAGAGGGGGTAAGCCCAATCCTGCCCCAGCCCCATATCCAGCCCCCAGAGTGCAAGGGGTGTACCCCCCGGCTGCCTTCTCCAGGCCAGGAACAGAACCCAGACGTTGCCATAATTGCAATCAGCCAGGACACTTTAAGGCTGCGTGTCCCCAGCGCCAGAAGGCCCCATCCCTGTCCCAGAAACCGACCACTGTTTTGTGTGTGGGAGGGGGTGGTGGGAGGTCCCTAGACAATTACCAACCCGTCACCATCGTCCGCTCAGCGGTCATGGGACTGCGGGACACAGGCGCTGAACGAACCCTGGTACGCCCTGAGGTGGTGTCCCCTCAAGACTTGGTACCTGGGAAAACCCTTTCCGTCTCCGGAATTGGAGGCATTGAACCGGCACTGCCCGTTGCCAAGGTGTATTTGGACTGGGGCGCCGGGAGGGGGATGCGGGAGGTGGGAGTAACGCCAAATATTCCTGAAAATGTGTTGCTTGGGACTGATTTGGGGCGGCTAGTGTCCCAGTATGTGGCCACTGAACCCCCAAGATCGGCTCCCCAAGAATGTCATGACTCTACTGTGAATGCTAATGTTAATGTATTGAATGTGCCTCCAACAGTGGAGGAGGGAGTGAAACCTGATGGTAAGCCATGCACTGACACTACATACACAGGGCTCACAGTGAGGACGGGTGAGGAGGCTGTAGGGGAGAGCTCAGAGGTGGAGGGAGGGGCTGCTATGAGCAGTGTAGGGCCCCTAAGTGAACCCAGCCTGCTGAGTCTAGGGCCCCTGCAGGAAGAGGAACAGGCCATGGGGGGAGGGGGCATCCCGGGAGAGGAGCCACCAGGTAGGACCCCAGGTCAGGAGTTCCCCACATCCGGGATGTCAGGAAGTCAGGGAAGTCTGCCTGACCCGGCGACTTGGTCAGAGGATGAGGGAAAGCAGGCGCTACCCGTGGTCTCAGCGGTCGTGGCCGCTGTTACCATGAGTGGGAGCGCTGAAGCCCAAGGAGCCTCGCGGAGGTCCGACGGTTTCCCCCTCTCTGACCAAGTGGCTGCCGAGTCAGACAGTAGCCAGGAGACAGATCCCGGAGAACTGACAGAGGACATGGCAGTTTCATCAATTCTTGCAATATCAAGTCAGGGATTTCAGGCAGCGTTGGAAGCTGACCCTAGCCTGAAAACTCTCAAGGAACAGGCGGCACAGCCTCCCCTGGAGTCCGACCGCGAGCGAGTGGTTTGGGACCACGGACGGCTGTACCGGGTAATGGTCCAGCAGGGTTCACCGGAGGCGTGGCCCAGGGACCGACAGTTAGTGGTGCCCCATCCGTTCAGGGCGGAATTGTTGCGGATCGCACACGAGATTCCAATGGCCGGACACTTAGGGATCACTAAAACCAGGGCCAGGCTAGCTCAGCATTTCTACTGACCTGGAATGAGGACCGAGGTGATAGCCTACTGCCGTTCGTGTGACACCTGTCAGAGGGTGGGGAAGGCGGGGCCGCGCCCCAAAGCCCCACTGGTAACTCTGCCCATCATCGAAGAGCCTTTCTCGAGGGTGGCTGTGGATCTCATTGGACCTCTGTCCACTCCCAGCCGCTCCGGGAAATGCTTCATACTAACGGTAGTGGACTATGCCACCCGGTACCCGGAGGCGGTAGCTTTGTCGTCCATTCGGGCCGACAAAGTGGCCACTGCCTTACTGGAGATTTTCTCCAGGGTGGGGTTTCCCAAGGAAATGCTCACCGACCGAGGGACCCAGTTCATGTCGCAGCTGATGGAGTCTCTGTGTAAGCAGGTACAGGTGCAACATCTGGTGGCCAGCCCGTATCACCCACAGACCAATGGCTTGTGTGAGCGGTTTTAATGGCACCTTAAAGCAGATGCTGAAGATGTTGGTCGACTCCCACGGGAGAGACTGGGAGCGGTATCTCCCACACCTGCTGTTTGCCTACCGGGAGGTCCCACAGGCCTCAACGGGGTTCTCCCCCTTTGAGCTCCTGTACGGGCGACGTGTACGGGGGCCCCTTGCTCTTGTGAAGGAAGCATGGGAAGGGGATTTAGCCACCCCTGGAGTGTCGGTCATTGAGTATGTCGTGCGCTTCCGGGACCGAATGATGGCCTTGACGCGGCTGGTGCATGACAATATGGCCCAAGCTCAGGCTGACCAGAAGCGATAGTACGACCAGAATGCTTGTGAGCGGACCTACCAGGTGGGTCAAAAGGTGTGGGTACTGGTCCCCGTACCACAAAACAAGCTTCAGGCGGCCTGGGAGGGTCCATACCTCGTGCACGAGCAGCTCAATGCCGTCACCTACCTGGTCACCCTGGACCACGCCCGTGGAAGGAGGAAGGCCTTCCATGTGAACATGATGAAGGCCCATCATGAGCGGGAGGCTTATGCTCACTCAGTGTGCAACCTTCCAGAGGAAGGAGAGGCAGAAACCCTCCTCGATCTGCTCACCCAAGCCAAGGCGGGTGGATCCATCGAGGATGTGGGGGTTGGTCACCAGCTCTCGGAGGACCAACGTTCCCAGCTGGGGGCCACCCTGCACCCCTTTCGGGAGCTGTTCAGCAGCCTACCCGGAAGGACTGAGGCAGCAGTCCATGACGTGGACACTGGCAACCACCCCCCAATCCGGCGTTCAGCATATCGGGTCTCTCTTGAGGTGCAGCAGCAGATGCGCCAAGAGATAGACGAGATGCTGAGGCTGGGGGTGATCCAAGCGTCCAACAGCGCGTGGGCTTCGCCTGTAGTCCTCGTCCCTAAAAAGGACCGAACTACGCGGTTCTGCGTGGACTACAGGGGGCTTAACGCTGTGACGGTCACCGATGCGTACCCAATGCCGCGCATCGATGACCTGCTCGACCAGCTGGCCGGGGCCAAGTACCTGACCATCATGGATCTGAGCAGGGGGTATTGGCAGATTCCCCTGACCCCTAGGGCACGGGAACGCTCTGCCTTTATCACCCCATTCGGACTGTACGAGTCTACTGTGATGCCCTTCGGCATGAAGAATGCCCCTGCCACTTTTCAGCGGATGGTCAACACGCTGCTCGAGGGACTGGAAGGGTATGCGACCGCATACCTGGATGACATTGCCATCTTCAGTCTCACCTGGGAGGATCACCTAGAGCACCTGGCGCAGGTGCTCGGGCGGATCCAGCGAGCAGGCTTGACCATTAAGCCGGAAAAATGCCAGCTGGGTATGAGTGAGGTCCACTACCTGGGACACCAGGTAGGTGGGGGAGCTCTGAAGCCAGAGCCCGGGAAGGTGGATGCCATCGCATCCTGGCCCACCCCCAGGACCAAGAAGCAGGTGATGTCCTTTTTGGGCACTGCTGGGTACTATAGGTTTGTTCCACACTATAGTGCCCTGGCCAAGCCCCTGACGGACCTCACCAAGAAAAGGCTGCCCGTCGCAGTCGACTGGACAGTCGCCTGCGAGACAGCTTTCCAGGCGCTCAAGACCGCCCTTTCTAGTTCTCCTGTATTACAGGCAGCCGACTTCACGCGGCCATTCTTAGTGCAGACCGACGCCAGCGACTTCGGCCTCGGTGCTGTGCTCAGCCAGGTTGACACTACGGGCCATGAACACCCCATTTTGTACCTGAGCAGGAAGCTCCTGCCGACGGAAGTGGCCTATTCCACGATGGAGAAGGAATGTCTGGCAATTGTGTGGGCCCTGCAGCGTCTGCAGCCATACTTGTACGGACGCCAATTCACCGTGGAAACAGACCACAACCCCCTCAGCTGGTTACACACGGTCTCTGGGGCAAATGGGAGGTTGCTACGCTGGAGCCTCGCTCTCCAACAGTACCACTTCACCATTCGCCACAAAAGAGGCAGGGACCATGGTAACGCTGATGGGTTGTCCCGGCAAGGAGAGGGTGCGGTAGGGCGCACGGGGGAACACAGGAATGTGATACCCCCTAGCGCCCTCAAAAGCAGGGAGGTGTAAGGAAAGGGTTGTCGCCATTTTGTATAGGGCCTGTACCAGCCTCCATTTTGTCAGTTCACAGAGCCACAAACTTTTAACTACACAGGGCCTATTAGCATATCCAGTATGACCGGTTTTGATGTCCACTAGGAATCAAAGGGGCTTTAGCATGCTAATTAGTTTAGGCCAGTGTCTGAATAAGATGGTCAGTCGTATGGTAAATAGCTCAAGCTCAAGCCATTGTTTCCTGCTCCATATGAATTGCAGGCCAGTTAATATGCGTGCTTCAAAGAAAAGGGGAAGGGCCTAGCAGGTTTAAGAGCTGTAGCCAGGTACCCCTGTGTTCATTCCATTTTCTCACAGCAGCAGAAGCACAAGGGACAGACTTGCCAAATGGAGCTGCAGCACATGCATTGGGGACTGTCCAGCAACTGAAGACTTTCACCTGGGAACGCAGAGCTCCATGCCTCCCCATGACCATACAACCCGGTAATATTGATCTATAGCTTATACCTTTAAGCCTTGTACATTATTGTTGTATTTTATTCTGACTGCAAATACATTGTAATTACGTTGTATAGCTTTACTGTATATTTCTGTAATTATCTAGTGCGCCCTTAAGGCAAATTAAACCATAAAATTAATCTTGGGCTGATGCTTTTACTCTGATCACGAATCTTAGAATACCCAGTGGGTAACAGGACACCTTCCCCGGCGGCCATTTGCTCTAGGTGCAGTTCCCTTAATGACCTGAGAGACAAAGGGGGCGCCGGAGAGCTGTACCTGTGGAGTTACGTCCCAGTGGTGACATGGGAGGAAGGGGATCGTCCGTCACATTTGGTAGCGGCGGTGGTATCAGAAGCTGTGATACCCAGGCTACCGTGTGGCGGTCGGCTTAGTTCCTCACACCTCGTCACAGCCGGAGAGATAGCTACACCTAAAGACAGAAAGATGAATGCTATCTGCCCCGGAGCAGAATCCCCAAAGAAATAGGAAGCCCCCGAACAAGTAATGGCGGTTAGACAAGAAGAAAACACGGACACAGACAGAAAATAGAATGAGCAAACGCTGGGGCCCAATCTGTCTAGATAGAAAAGTATAGGAAAGAATTCTGACTGCAACCCAAAAAAACCCTGACAAAAATACCAACACTTCTGATTAACAAAAAACCTGAGATCACACGATCTCTACCACCTAAATCAGATCTCTGGTGTAACACACAGCAACACAGCAAATAAAAAGTGACAAAGGAATAAAGCAAAAATGCAAACACACAATGAGCACAATTGCAGCGCAAGACCCCAAAAGGGGACCAGGCTGCAGTCCACTGCAAGCAGCAAACCAGCAGTGAAAATCCAACAGAGGAAAAAAAAAAAAACACTTATCTGAAAGAGAGCAGGAAAGCAAGATGTGCTCCTGCAAGAGCAGGAGGAACAACTGATTACCGGCAAGGCTGCTGGGAACTCAGGTCACTTATATCATACCATTCAGAGCCAGCTGAAGGCCATTCAGTAATTAGTTCATTACCCTCAGCAACCACCGGAGGGAGCCCCAGCTCAGAAGTCGCTACTGTGACGTGTCATTGTGATGACGTCATCAGGTGGCACCAGCGCAATGATGTAATCGCGCTACCATGTACACAATTGGCAATAGAAGTGGAGATTCGGAGACCACTATAGTGCCATGTAGTGCCTCTGGTGTCCATCGTGTGCAGAATCTAGCATGGTATTGTGGCTTCCATTTATAATGTGTGAACAGAGCCTAAGGGTTAGGCGAAAATGCTCTGTTTTCATAATACGCCTTCAATGGAGTCTTTTCAGTCATTCCTGTGGTAGTGTAGGAGTGGTGAAGGTGATGGTCTGCTCCCTGACACTCAAAAGGGGTTTAAGGTGTGTTTCTGAAAGTAGAACCCTCTGGGCTGCAGTTTAGCCTAGGGTTAACTGTAATGGTCGGCCCAGTAGAGAGAGGAGGGAAAGAGTGCTAGTAACAAGCTCAGGAAGTGACAGTGAGTTGTGAGCAGTGTTAAGCAGCAGGCTCAGGTCGGGCGCTGCTATGGATAAAGGGAGCTTAGAAACTCGAGGCAGTGGATTGTTAGACATCCCCTCTGCACGATGTCAGGGCCTGGGGGCACGTTCTGCCTGCAAAAATTCACGAGAAATTGAACTCAAACTTTCAGAGGCAGAGTGATGTAGAATCCAGATATACTGCTAGAAAAGGAGAAGATTTCCTAGGGATAAAGAAGATAGTAAAAGTGATGCTCTACCTATACCAATAACCAGAGCTGAAGTTGTGTCTGGTACGTGTGGGAAAGATGCCTCCCGTTGGGCCTTGTCCTCTACATCTAGCTGTGAATACTGTAAATACTGTTAGTCATCAAGTAAAAATTAAATTGTTTTATGAATCTCGTGTGCCCTGGCTTAATTGCTGACATGGTTCCAGAAGAGAGATTCCTGGAGTCAGAAGAGGCCTGCGGGCCAGAAGTAAGTGGGAAGCACCACATACACAGCAGCAAATTGGAACGGGGACATCCTTATCTGTAAGGTGCCAGAGCGAGTGGAAACTGAAGCTCACCCACGACTACCTCGGTTGCTACAGCATACAGTAGCTAATACTTTCGAGTCTTTGCTCTATACTTTCAAGCATATAGAAAGAGAAGCATCTAAACATAGCCACCAAAGAATGTGCATGTTTCTTTATTTTGACATTGGTAATGTTAATTTTTTGCAGCACTTCTGAGGCACTTTTTCAGGCAGATTCCAAGCAGAATACCCCTGAAAAGATGTTGTGTGCACATAGCCTTATGGAACCCAGGTGAAAACTGATGGATCCTATTTTAACTCAGTGTCATTAAATAGCATTTGTTGGGATCCATTTGAAATTAAATCTATCATGCTGTCTATCATTTTACATGCAGCATACTCCATGATATGCCATATATACGTATGGTGTCTAATGGAGCACGTAAAACAATGCATGGAGGCTTCAAACCAAGCGGACAACATATTTATATCAGCAGATCTGATTGAGAATCCCCACCTTTATCAGTATAGTAAATCTCTTCTTATCCTCTGGAGGGCTGCCTCGAGATCCTGGATACTCAAAATCGAGGTCAATTCCATCAAAGTTATATTTGCGGAGATATGCAATCACTGATTTAATGAAAATTGACCGGTTCCCAGGATTAGCAACCATATCAGTGAACCTAAATGCCAGAGATGAAAGAGTTATAAAGAAGTTCTATGACTTTAGCACCTATAAACATGTATGTGCATATGCTTACCTCTGTGTCCCAAAGTTCCAACCTCCAATTGCCAATAATGTCACAAGTTTTGTATTGCTGAAAGAAGAGAACAAAAGCAAATCATAACATCATGTGTTCGGTTTCTACAGAATAGAACAGCTGGATGGACCTTGTAACGTTTATATTGTAAGACAGTATCAAAGCTTGTGAGTAAATACTAACATCTTTTTTAGGTCATTAAACTGTTTGTATAGGACATCATCATTCCACTCATAAGGTGCAATCTTATGCTCATTCATGGTGGCAAAGGAATACATGAGATGAGTGCAGAGCAGCGGGTCGACATCCCCTGGCATGAACTTTCCCTGGTCAGGCCGGTACTGTGACCAGTTTGTAAAGTAACAAACCAGTTTGTAGGTAGAACCTGAGAAAGTATAAAAACAATAAAAATATAAATTTTATATTGAATGCAATGTAGTTTTGAATTTCACAATTCATTTTACCATATAATGAACTGAAAATTGGGAAAAAAATGTAATTGGTTTTTAGGTTTTGTGTCTACAGGATTCATTATGTTGCAGTAAAAATGACCTGGCAAGATTGTTCTCCAGGTCAGTACAATTACAGAAACACCAAACTAGTATAGCTTTTTTTTATTTAAATGTCATAAAAAAAAATCAGAAATGAGTAAAAAAATAAAATTGAATGTGTTGCCATGTTTTGAGACCCATTACATTTTCTATTTTTATTTGACGGAACTATGTGAGGACTTTTTCTGGGGAAAGCTGATGTTTTAATAGATAACATTTTGGAGTACTTATGTAATTTTAATCACGGTTTATTGCATTTTTTATTATTTTTTGCATTGTTCTAGCGACTGAATAAAAGCCCCTGAAATTCTGTCAATGTGATTTTTTTGGGTTTACTGCATTTACCGTTTGGGTTAATTCATTTTATATTTTGGCAGATCATAGTTTTATGGATGTGGTGATACCAAATATGTTACTTTTTTACTTTTCTAATGGGCAAAAAGGAAAGCGATTGAAATTTGTGTATTTTTTAAAAAATGTTTTTACTATATTTTTTAAAAAATGTTCTTACTATTTTTTTAGCCATCCTAGAGGATTTTACTTTTTTACTTATACTACATACTGCAATACAATAGTATCGCAATAAATCATTTAAAATCACTTTCTCCAGTGAATGCCAGCCACAGGCATAAGTACTGGCAGACACAGGTTCTACAGACCTCCAACTGACATGGAAACCCATCAACACCCTCCATCATGTAATGGAGGGTGCAAAAGGGCAAGTGGAACAGCGTGCATGGTTTACACTCTGCAAGTAACATTTAGGGAGTTAGTGATGGACAGAGGTCCACTGTTCTCTCTGTTTATGGCTGTAGGACAGGCAACTAGCTGTGGGAATGATGCAGGACCAACTACTGAGCCTTCATCATAGATAAAGACCTGACAAATGATGTACCAGTTCATCATATGTCAAGAATGGCTGAATTACAAATACCTGCATCAGCAGTAACATATCTAAGATGCCATTTAAAATCCTGTTTTCTTCTCCTTCAATTTATTTTTTTTACTATTTACTTATTTTTCCACTATATTATGTTGCTTATTCACTTTTGTTTGGCCCTTTTTCAACAATTTGATATCTCTATAGCAAATAAGTTAATATCTTACCCAGCTGAACATGCAGCAGCAGGAATAGACCTGTATCAAAGAAAATACATAAACTTAATTTCATATAATGGCAACAAACTACATCATGAAATCAATCACAAATCCTCAAAACTCAGATCAATCAGAGAGAGTAAAGATCTTAGTAATTGCAGAGATACTGAAAAATAAGTGTGGCATGCATCAATCTAACAAACCTGATGTGTAAATATCAATAGACATTCAAGTAACATTATTGATAGCTCTTACCCGCCCAAAGCAGCATCTTCCTCATGTCTCCGTCTGTCTCAGCAATGCCCAGTAGTTGTGACAGCACTTTATAGAGTAGGAATTCTAGCTATCAGTGTGAGAACTCTACAGGTGGATACAGTGATAAAAATTAAATGTCATCATGGCATAAAAATAAAAGCACCTGAGTTTTGGATAGGGAAAACATGTTGGAACTACAAAGGCTGATAAAGGTAGGGTGTTATTGAAAATGCAAGAGTAACCATTACAAAAATACAGTTCAAGGCAAGACTCAAGGACATTCTAATCTAAAATTATATAATGATACATTTTATATAAAGATCATTGTATGTCAGGCTCCCTTCACACAGCCTGATGATTCTGGTGCTGGAAAAATACAGTACTTCTGAGATCAGGGCTGCCAATAGGAATTTCAGGGCCCCTTACCGGCAAAATTTTCGGGCCCCCTTGAGCCTCCGCTGTTATATTTTGGTAGCTGAGGAGAATAAGCAAAACGGCAGTACACCAGAGAGGCTGGAACCTATTGGATTGCAGTAACCTGAACTAACCACACAACTAGAGGTAGCCGTGGAGCGTTCCTACGTTGATCCTAGACGCCTCGTCACAGCCTGAGAGATAACTACACGTAAAGGCAGAAAGAAGAAAACTATCTGCCCTGGAGCAGATCCCCAAAGAAAATAGGAAGCCCCCAAACATGTAATGGCGGTTAGACAAGTTGAAGCACGGACACAGACAGAAAATAGAATGAGCAAACGCTGGGGCCCAATCTGTCTAGACAGAAAAGTACAGGAAAGGATACTCACTGCAATCCAAAAAAAACCCCTAAAAAATACCAACTCTTCTGATTGCAAAAACACCTGAGATCACACGATCTCTCCCACCTAATCAGATCTCTGGTGTAACAAAACTAAGCTGCAGCCACTGAAAAAACAGGAAAAAGCAAATGAACAAACAACAGTGGCTCCAGATAAACTGAGAGGAGCACAAGCCTCCGGAGGGGACCTGGCTGACCTCCACAGAAGTGCAGGGAACAATGCAAAAAGCAAGCACAAAAATAAAAGGAGAAAACATCTTATCTGATAGCAGAAGATGCAGGCAAGACTCAGCAAACTTCCAAATGAATCAGGAACCACAATTGAGACAAGAACAACTGATCACCGGCAACCATCATGGGAGGGAACCTCCCTTATATCAGACCAGTCCATGATCCCAGATTGCCATTCCTCGCTGAAAGGTTCAGTACTGTCTGTAACCACCAGAGGGAGCCTCTGCTCAGAAACCATCTCTAGCACATTCATAACAGTACCCCCCCTTGAGGAGGGGTCACCGAACCCTCACTTGTGCAACCAGGCTGATCAGGATGAGCTCGGTGATAGGCACGGATCAGTCTCCTAGCATGGATGTCCAAAGCAAACACCCAAGAATTGTCCTCCTGACCATAACCTCTCCACTTAACCAAATACTGGAGTTTCTGTCTAGAAAAACAAGAATCCAATATTTTCTCAACCACATACTCCAGATTGACCTCAACCAAAACAGGGTCAGGAGGCGCAGCCATAGGAACCACTGGCTCGACAAACCTCTTCAATAAGGATTTGTGGAACACGTTATGGATCTTAAATGTCCCTGGAAGAAGCAAACGGAAGGAAACAGGATTCAGAATCTCCTTGATCTTATAAGGTCCAATGAACCTAGGCTTAAACTTTGGAGATGCAACCCTCATTGGGATATGTTGTGTTTCGGTAGCTGAGGAGGACATTAACAACAGCAGGGCAGCAGAACACCTGAGATGTTGGTAACTGATGGGTTGCAGATTCCTAAACTAACGACACAACTAGAGGTAGCCGTGGAGCGTTCCTATGTTGATCCTAGATGCCTCGTCACAGCTTGAGAGATAACTACACCTAAAGGCAGAAAGATGAAAGCTATCTGCCCCGGAGCAGATCCCCAAAGAAAATAGGAAGCCCCCAAACATATAATGGCGGTTAGACAAGATGAAAACACAAACATAGGCCGAAAATAGATTGAGCAAACGCTGGGCCACAAGCTGACTAAATAGGATAGGAAAGGAGAGACTATTTTCTGCAACCCAGAAAACCCTACAAAAATCCAACAATTCTGATTACAAAAATACTGAGATCACACGATCTCGCCACCCGCTAAATCAGATCTCATTGTGAACAAAACTAAGCTGCAGCCGCTGAAAAAACAGGAAAAAGCAAATGAGCAAATAACAGTGGCTGCAGATAAACTGTGAGGAGCTCAGGCCCGAGGAGGGGACCTGGATGACCTACACAAAAGTGCAGAAAACAATGCAAAAAGCAAGCACAAAAAGAAAAGCAAAAAATATCTTATCTGAAAGCAGGAGATGCAGGCAAGACTCCAGCAAACTTCCAAATGAACCAGGAACCACAATTGAGACAAGAAAAATTGATCACCGGCAACCATCATGGGAGGGAACCTCCCTTATATCAGACCAGTCCGTGATCCCTGATTGCCACTTCTCGCTGAAAGGTTCAGTACTGTCTGTAACCACCAGAGGGAGCCTCTGCTCAGAAACCATCTCTAGCACATTCATAACAGTACCCCCCTTGAGGAGGGGTCACCGAACCCTCACTTGTGCAACCAGGCCGATCAGGATGAGTTCGGTGATAGGCACGGATCAGTCTCCTAGCATGGATGTCCGAAGCAAACACCCAAGAATTGTCCTCGTGACCATAACCTCTCCACTTAACCAAATACTGGAGTTTCTGTCTAGAAAAACGAGAATCCAATATTTTCTCAACCACATACTCCAGATTGCCCTCAACCAAAACAGGGTCAGGAGGCGCAGCCACAGGAACCACTGGCTCGACAAACCTCTTCAATAAGGACTTGTGGAACACGTTATGGATCTTAAATGTCCCTGGAAGAAGCAAACGGAAGGAAACAGGATTAAGAATCTCCATGATCTTATAAGGTCCAATGAACCTGGGCTTAAACTTTGGAGACGCAACCCTCATAGGGATATTTCTTGAGGACAACCAAACCAAGTCTCCCACTTTAAACTGAGGACCATCAGTCCTATGCCGGTTGGCAAACCGTTGGGCCTTCTCCTGAGATAGAGACAACCTCTCCACTACCTGGTACCAAATCTGCTGCATTCGCTCCACAACAGAGTCAACACCGGGACAGACAGAAGCCTCTGCCTGTCCCGAAGAAAATCGAGGGTGAAACCCAAAATTGCAGAAAAATGGAGACATCAAGGTGGCAGAGCTAGCCCTATTATTAAAAGCAAACTCAGCCAAAGGCAAAAAAGAGACCCAGTCATCTTGATCAGCAGACACAAAACATCTCAAATAAGTCTCCAAGGTCTGGTTTGTTCTCTCGGTGTAAGGTTCTTTGTACATGTTCTTGAAACTCAGTTTTTTCGTCGGCCATTTTGCTTTCTGTCTTGCTGCAGCTATCTTGCCCTCAGTCAAAATGGAGTTTTCAGCTTTCATGTTCCCGCCCTGATTCTCTCCCTCTTGCTTCTTAAGCAGCCACAGCTGAGCAATCAGTGCTTCTGAATCTAGCCTGCAGTGAACCTGTGACTTGACTCCTGTAAGCCTTGGACTTTGTACTCCAGCTATTTCTACTGAGGAACTCTGGAACTCTTGTGTGGACTCTGGAACCCTGCTCTTTGAAAGATCCACGTTTGCATGGACTTACGGTAACAGAGAAGAAGATCCTGAACCTGTTGTGGAGAGTGATTGCTGAGCTTAAGTTACTCTGGCCTTGTCATGTGTGCATCGCCACGAAGATCGTCGCGGTTGCACATTCTGACTTCTCACAGCTGAGTTGCTGTTTCTTTGTGTTTGGCAGTTAGGGAGTTAATTCTGTCTGTGCTCAGTTCTGGGACTGGGTGCAGTTTCTTCCGGCTGCAATTAATTATTTGTTGATTGGTTTCCTTTAAATCTCTGGTTGTCTGTGTTGGGAGTTGCCAGTGAAATTCTTCATGCAGACCACAGATAGGATTGTATCTGTATAGACTTAAGTTAAAGAGCTCCTTAGTTGTTTTAAGCTCACCTTGCTTAGAGTTTAATATCCCAGATCATTTATGTTCCTTCTGTGTTTGAGTGTGTATGCAAGTTTGTGTTTTCTCCAGTCTGTCTTATATGTCTAATCTGTGTATTTAGCAGAGATCAGCCCATATCCCTTTGGTGGTAATCAGAATCCTTCTTAGGACTGATTACAGGGTTCAGGGACTGATAGGAGACAGGGTTAGGCTGGAGACTTGGACCTCTGAACCATTATCAGTACCTCCAAGGTGAGGGATTAGTTAGGACCCCAGTTTAGGGTCAGGTTAGACCCCCGGTCCTCCTCTTTCCTGTGACAGTGTATCAAGTCCTCAAGATTAACCTGAGTTCAACGGATATCGTGTCAGGTAAATCTATTCTATATTTACATGCTGATGTTGCTAATCTATATGTTGTATAGAGTGTTGTTCTTTTAAGAATAGTTTACTGACATCGTACACATATCATAAGACCGCGTGACATTTTCACTGGCCCATAAAATTATTCCCAGTTGCCATGGATCCAGTAGCCCAGCTGGCTCTGCAGTTGCAGGGATTATCCATGGAGCTGACGGACATTAAGTCCAAAGTTTTGTCTCCCTCGGAGCAAACCAGATTTGAACCTAAAGTAGCTCTCCCGGACAGGTTCACTGGTGGGCGAGACAAATTTTTTACCTTCAGGGAAGCATGTAAATTGTATTTTCGGCTTCGGCCTCGATCATCAGGGAGTGAAGAGCAGAGAGTGGGAATTGTTATCTCGCTCCTACAAGGGGACCCTCAATCCTGGGCCTTCTCCCTTCCTCCGGGATCCCCGGCTCTACAGTCAGTAGATCGATTTTTTACTGCCCTGGGTTTGGTATATGATGACCCAGATCGGGTCTCTCTTGCTGAGACAAAATTACGTAAGATACAGCAGGGAGATCGTCCGGCGGAGGAATTTGCTTCTGAGTTCCGTAGATGGGCCACAGATACTCAGTGGAATGACCCAGCTCTTAGGAGCCAGTTTTGTCATGGGCTTTCTGACAAATTAAAGGACGTTTTGGCTCAGTATGATTCTCCTCCATCACTGGAGGCTGCTATGGCCCTAGCTATCCGTACTGATAGACGGCTCCGGGAGAGGTGCGAGGTAACACCGCCCCCTGTTGTTACTCCACCTACTACTAAAGTCCCTTATGTTGAGGTTCCCCTTGTCTGTTCGGAGGAGCCTATGCAGTTGGGAGGGACATCATTTCGTAGGAGGGGATTGGCGGTACGCCGCAGGACTAGAAGGTGTTTCTTCTGCGGGAAAGAGGGACATTTTGTTGGGGGATGTCCATCCCGTGCCTTGTTGAGCAAAAAGTCGCCGGAAAACTGTTAATCCCAGGTTGTGTGGTGGACGACAACCTGGGAGTATGTATTTCGTCCGCTAGTTCTTCTCAGTTCCTTGTACCAGTGGAGGTGGTGGTTGGTACGAGAGTGGAGAGATTTTCTGTTCTTCTTGATAGTGGGTCCGGGGCTAATCTGGTTGACGCTCAGTTTGCTCAGGCTCAAGGTATGCATCTGAGTGTATTGGTCAAACCGATCCCTATATTCTCCATTGACGCCAGGCCTCTCGGCCAAGGTAGCTTTGTTCATGAGGTTCATAACATTGACCTTCGGGTAGGGGCAATACATAGGGAACTATTATCTTGTTATGTGTTGGAGGGTCTACCTACTCCTATTGTGTTGGGACTTCCTTGGTTGGTTAAACATAACCCTGTGATTAATTGGCAGTCCAGAGATATAAGCCAATGGGGGGAGTTTTGCAAAAGTAACTGCATGAACACAGTCATCAGTGCGGTCGTGCCTAGTACTTTGCCTCCTTTTTTGGAGGACTTTGGGGATGTGTTCTCTGAGGAGGGGTGTCAGGAGTTGCCTCCTCATCGCGTGTATGACTGCTCTATTAATTTACTTCCTGATGCTAAGTTACCTAAAGCTAGGTTATATAACCTTTCTGGTCCTGAGAGGCAGGCTATGAAAGATTATATTTCGGAAAGTCTGGCCAAAGGGCATATTAGACCTTCATCTTCCCCAGTGGCCGCGGGGTTCTTCTTTGTGAAGAAAAAAGATGGAGGCCTACGCCCTTGCTTGGATTTCCGCGAACTTAATCGGATTACTGTTCGAGATCCGTATCCACTCCCTCTGATTCCTGATCTCTTCAATCAAATTGTTGGCGCCAAATGGTTCTCTAAATTGGATCTCAGGGGGGCGTATAATCTGATTAGGATAAAAGAGGGGGATGAGTGGAAAACGGCGTTTAACACGCCAGAGGGACATTATGAGAACCTTGTCATGCCTTTTGGTCTGACTACTGCACCAGCAGTATTCCAACATTTTGTTAATGACATTTTTCGTCATCTGGTGGGGCTGTTTGTGGTCGTATATTTGGATGACATTTTAATTTACTCACCAGATCTTGTGTCTCACCAGGAGCATGTGAGACAGGTGTTGCAGATCTTGCGAGACAATAAACTATACGCCAAACTGGAAAAGTGTGTATTCGCCGTACAGGAACTTCAGTTTTTGGGTTTCTTGGTGTCAGCCTCCGGTTTCCGTATGGACCCTGAAAAGGTGAGAGCAGTGCTTGAATGGGATCAGCCAGAGGATCTTAAGGCTCTGCAGCGTTTTCTGGGGTTTGCTAACTACTACTGGAAATTTATTTGTAATTTCTCATCTGTTGTCAAACCTCTCACTGACATGACAAGAAAAGGGACGGATTTTTCTAAATGGTCGGACAAAGCTTGCCAAGCTTTTTCCTCTTTGAAAAAATGTTTTGCTTCGGCACCCGTTCTCATCCAACCAGATGCATCACAGCCGTTCGTTGTGGAGGAGGACGCGTCTGACGTAGGGGTGGGTGCAATATTGTCCCAGGGTCCGTCCCTGGTAAATGGCATCCGTGCGCTTTCTTTTCTAAAAAATTGTCGTCCGCCGAAAGGAATTATGATATCGGCAATAGGGAACTTTTGGCCATTAAGTTGGCTTTTGAAGAATGGCATCACTTTTTGGAGGGGGCAGTCCACCCGGTCACCGTCATTACTGATCACAAGAACCTGCTGTATTTGGAATCTGCTAAGCGTCTGAATTCCAGACAAGCTCGATGGTCGTTGTTTTTTACCAGGTTTAATTTTGTTGTCACTTATCGCCCTGGATCTAAGAATGTTAAGGCGGATGCCTTGTCTCGCAGTTTCCCAGGGGCCGGGAAAATGGATGACCCGATTCCTATCCTTCAGGAGGGGGTGGTAGTGTCGGCTGTATGTTCTGAGCTTGAGGAGGAGGTGTTAGAGGCTCAGGGGGACGCCCCTGCAGGACCTCCAGGGAGACTGTTTGTCCCAAATCAGTTGAGACAAAAGGTTATTGAGGCACATCATAATTCTGCTTTAGCAGGACATCCAGGGAGTAAGGCTACTTTAGATCTCCTTTCTCGCCGGTTTTGGTGGCCTAACGTTAATAAAGATGTTTTAACTTTTGTCGCGTCCTGTGGGGTTTGTGCTCGCTCTAAGACCCCTCATACCCGTCCGTCTGGGACCCTCTTACCCTTGAAACTTCCGGAGCGTCCATGGACTCATTTGTCTATGGACTTCATCACGGACCTTCCTCAGTCGTCAGGGAAGACTGTCATACTGGTGGTTGTTGACAGGTTCAGTAAGATGGCACATTTCATTGCTCTTCCTGCCCTCCCTAATGCTAAAACTCTGGCGCAGGTGTTCATTGGGGAGATTGTGAGACTTCATGGGTTGCCTTCTGATGTGGTGTCAGATAGGGGGTCTCAGTTTGTGTCCAAGTTTTGGAGGGCATTTTGTTTACGTCGGGGGATGCAATTGTCATTTTCCTCGGCTTTTCATCCGCAGACCAATGGTCAGACAGAGCGTCTGAATCAAAGCCTAGAGACTTATCTTCGGTGTTTTGTCTCAGAGAACCAGGAGGACTGGTCTTCTTTCTTGCCTCTGGCAGAGTTCGCTCTTAACAACAGGCGGAGCGAGTCCACTGGTAAGTCCCCGTTTTTTGGGGCATATGGTTTTCATCCCCAGTTTTGTACATTCAATGGGGGGGGCCCTTCTGGGGTTCCTGAGGAGGAGCGTTTCTCGTCGTCACTTGCTTCAGTGTGGAGAGGTGTATTGAATAATCTGAGTGCTATGGGGAACCGTTATAAACGTATGGCTGATAGGAGGAGAGTTTCTGGTCCAGATCTTAATGTGAACGATCTGGTATGGTTGTCTACCAGGAATATAAAACTTAAAGTTCCCTCCTGGAAGCTGGGCCCCAGATTCATCGGGCCGTACAGGATCAGTTCCATAATTAATCCTGTGGCATTTCGTCTGGACCTCCCTCCTACGTTTAAAATTCATAATGTGTTCCACAAGTCATTACTTAAGAGGTACGTGGCACCAGTCATACCATCACCTCTACCTCCTCCTCCAGTGGTGGTCAATGGTAACTTGGAGTTTCAAGTGTCAAAGATCATTGACTCACGTCTGAATCGCCGGTCCCTTCAGTACTTGGTGCATTGGAAGGGGTATGGTCCAGAGGAGAGGACGTGGGTTCCTGCGTCTGACATTAACGCAGATCGTTTGGTGCGGACCTTCCACAGAACTCACCCGGGCAAACCTGGCCCTGAGGGTCCGGAGGCCCCTCGTAGAAGGGGGGGTACTGTCATGTGTGCATCGCCACGAAGATCGTCGCGGTTGCACATTCTGACTTCTCACAGCTGAGTTGCTGTTTCTTTGTGTTTGGCAGTTAGGGAGTTAATTCTGTCTGTGCTCAGTTCTGGGACTGGGTGCAGTTTCTTCCGGCTGCAATTAATTATTTGTTGATTGGTCTCCTTTAAATCTCTGGTTGTCTGTGTTGGGAGTTGCCAGTGAAATTCTTCATGCAGACCACAGATAGGATTGTATCTGTATAGACTTAAGTTAAAGAGCTCCTTAGTTGTTTTAAGCTCACCTTGCTTAGAGTTTAATATCCCAGATCATTTATGTTCCTTCTGTGTTTGAGTGTGTATGCAAGTTTGTGTTTTCTCCAGTCTGTCTTATATGTCTAATCTGTGTATTTAGCAGAGATCAGCCCATATCCCTTTGGTGGTAATCAGAATCCTTCTTAGGACTGATTACAGGGTTCAGGGACTGATAGGAGACAGGGTTAGGCTGGAGACTTGGACCTCTGAACCATTATCAGTACCTCCAAGGTGAGGGATTAGTTAGGACCCCAGTTTAGGGTCAGGTTAGACCCCCGGTCCTCCTCTTTCCTGTGACAGTGTATCAAGTCCTCAAGATTAACCCTGAGTTCAACGGATATCGTGTCAGGTAAATCTATTCTATATTTACATGCTGATGTTGCTAATCTATATGTTGTATAGAGTGTTGTTCTTTTAAGAATAGTTTACTGACATCGTACACATATCATAAGACCGCGTGACAGGCCTGCTGTGTCTCCTGCTTCTGTATCTGCAAACTGTGTGACTATTTTTGCCAACTTGTATGAAGTAATACAAGACCTTCTATATAAAACCTGTGTCTCATGTATTTCATCGCACCCAAGCACAAGACGCTATATGAACTGTACTACATACATTACAAGATTCAGAAGCCAAACGTTAGTGTCTGCTGGGTCTGGGAAGGCTGTGTCTGCTGTAACTGTGGATATCAGACGTCCGGTTGTACTTTCTGTGATGACAGTGGTTGTGACTTCTCACAACCATTCCAGGTGAGCAATTCCCTTAAGTTTTTTTTTCTGCAGTGTTACCACAGGTAAACACTATTGTTTTTTTTTCTTTCCTCTTTTTTATGTCTGCTGTAACTGTGGATATCAGATGTCCGGTTGAACTTTCTGTGATGATAGTGGTTGTGACTTCTCACAACCATTCCAGGTGAGCAGTTCCCTTAATTTTTTTTTCTCTCTGCAGTGTTACCACAGGTAAACACTATTGTTTTTTTTTTCTTCTCCTCTCCTTCCAGTACTCCTGTCTTAAAAGATCTGGAAAATGGAGGCCCACATAAAGGAACTTTGCGGAGTGACTGATAATATCCTTGCAGATTTGCAGACTATAAAAACCCGTTTTACTAACCTACAGGACCTCACTAATCACAATTTGCAAGTGTTTGGACAGACTGCCCAGGATTTGCGAGCCAGGATTGAGGTTCTAGAGGAGCGAGTCCAGGCTCCTGCCGTAGCCCCGAGTTCTGGGATTCCCAAGTTGCCCCCTTTTCGTTTTGGCGGTGAACGTGAGAAATTCAGGGGATTTATTAATCAATGCAATCTTTTTTTTTCTGCACATGCTTCACAATTTCCCACTGAACGATCTAAAGTGCTTACTATAATTATGTTGCTTACCAACAAGGCTTTGATGTGGGCAAACCCTCTGATTGAGACTGAGGATGAATGTTTGGATCATTTTGATGCTTTCATTTCAGCCATGGGACAGGTGTTTGATGACCCCAATCGAGGTGCAACAGCTGAAGCAGCCATGTTAGCTTTACGCCAAGGTAAGCACTCGGTAGCTGAATATGCCTTGGATTTCAGGAGATGGGCCCTTGATACCACCTGGGACAGTTCCGCCAAAAAATCTATTTTTCGAAAGGGGTTATCTCCACTGATTAAGGATGAACTTGCTCGTGCCGACCCTCCCACTGCGTTAGGTGACTTTATTAACTACTGCATCCGTATTGATACTCGTCTGACTGAACGCAGGCAAGAGAGATGGTTCGAAAGCAATCGCACTAACCTTTTCCTACCTTCCTCTCCAGCTAAGGAACCTTTGAGTAGGATCACACGGGAACCTGAACCTGAACCCATGCAGGTAGACTCTTTACAACGACGGGTTAGTGATGCACGCAAGGAACATCGTTTTAAGGAGAATCTATGTTTCTATTGTGGTAAGTCAGGGCACTTCATTATAAACTGCCCCAGCCGTTCTCGTAAGACTACTGCAGCACTCATTCACTGTGAGTGTTGCGAGAGGAGATCTGTCAGGTCCGAGCCTCAGGCTCCAGAGAGATCTGCAGCAACAGACCTTGATTTCTTGGACTTAAACTCCGTTACTTCTGAGGACGATGACTGTGTAAACGCTGCAATTTTTCAAGTTTCCTCAGCGGTGTCCCAGCTGAGTTGTAGGAAAAACAATTCTCATTGCTTCCTTTCCATCAAACTCTGGGTTGACTCAGTCTGGGTGTCTAGCTCTGCTATGATCGACTCAGGGGCAAGTGGGAATTTTATGGATGTCTCCTTTGCTCTGAAACAGGGGATACGTTCAGTGAAGAAGGCTACTCCAGTACAGATGGAAACTGTGGACGGTTCCCTGCTGACCTCTGGACCAGTGGATCAGGAAACGGAGCCTTTGAGGGTCCTTATGGGTAAAGATCATCAAGAGAAACTGTCCTTTATGCTTATCTCTTCTCCCCACTTTCCCATTATTCTAGGGCTACCATGGCTGCAGGCTCAGAACCCTACCATTAACTGGGAGACCAAGGAATTACACTTTCCAGAGAAACAGATGACTCCAGAAGTTTCAGCGTGCTCTGTTCCTAAAGGAACCATGTCAGTCCCTGAACTGCCAGCTGTATACCAGGACTATGTGGATTTATGTGACAAGAAGAACGCTGACCAGCTTCCCCCTCACCGTCCATATGATTGTCCAATTGAATTATTGCCTGGAGCAGAGATCCCTTTTGGTAAGATCTACCCCTTGGCGGGGCCTGAGCTAAAGGCTTTAAAGGATTACATAGACGAAAATCTAGCCAAGGGCTTCATACGCCCCTCTTCATCTCCTGCAGGTGCACCCATCTTCTTTGTGAAGAAGAAAGATGGATCTCTGAGACCCTGCGTAGACTATAGGGAACTCAATAAGGTTACTATTAGAAACCGTTATCCATTGCCTTTAATCCCTGAGTTATTGGAGAGAGTGCGGCATGCCAAAATTTTCTCTAAATTGGATCTCCGTGGGGCCTATAACTTGGTCCGTATTAGACCTGGGGATGAGTGGAAGACTGCATTCAGGTCACGCTATGGACACTTTGAATATTTAGTTATGCCTTTTGGTCTGAGTACGGCCCCAGCCACTTTCCAACACTTGGTGAATGACATCTTCAGGGATCTCCTAGATACATTCGTGGTAATTTATTTGGATGATATTCTAATTTTTTCTAACTCCACAGAGGAACATCATGGACATGTGAGAATGGTCTTGGAACGTCTAAGACAAAACCATCTTTACATCAAACTTGAAAAGTGTGAATTCCATAGGACCGAAATTCAATTTCTGGGGTATGTACTGTCTACACAAGGAATTAGTATGGATGGAAGCAAGACCCAAGCCATCAAGGATTGGCCAAGTCCTAGAAATGTGAAGGAGGTGCAGCGCTTCATCGGGTTTGCCAACTTCTATAGACGTTTCATTAGGAATTTCTCTGAGGTAGTGTCACCTATCACCCAACTTACCCGGAAAGAGTCTAGGTTCTCCTGGACTCCCCAAGCCCAGGAAGCATTTTCCCGTCTGAAAGATAAATTTACCACCGCACCTATCTTGGTACATCCCAACCCCGAACTTGCCTTCATAATAGAGGTGGATGCTTCAGACTGTGCCGTTGGAGCTATACTCTCTCAGAGAACAGGTGAGAAGAATGTCTTGCATCCCTGTGCCTTCTTTTCCCAGCAGTTGTCTTCGGCTGAGAGGAACTACGATGTGGGCAATAGAGAGTTGTTGGCCATTATTGCCGCCTTCAAAGAATGGAGACACCTTCTTCAGGGAGCTGCACAGCAAATAGTCGTCCTCACAGACCATCGTAATCTTGAATTTATCAGGTCGGCTAAATGCCTGACTCCTCGCCAGGCTCGCTGGAATCTTTTCTTAAACCAATTTAATTTTGTCATTTCTTATAGACCAGGATCACGCAATGGAAAGGCTGATGCACTCTCTAGGATTCATTCAGCAGAGACCCGTCCACTTGCTCCTCCTAAGACTATTCTTCCTGACTCTAGATTCTTGGGAGTGATTCATAATCAAGACCTACTTAAGGACATCAAGGAAGCATACCATGCGGATTCCTTGTTGGCACAACCCCCAAGGGACGTAAGTCTTGTCTTTAAGAATGGTGTGTGGATTCTGGGACAACATCTGTATATTCCTGAAACAGTCAGATTGAGAGTATTGCAACTCATTCACGATTCCAAGATAGCGGGGCATAGAGGAATTCTAAAGACACAGGAATTTCTTTCTCGTTTCTTTTGGTGGCCCACTTGCAGGAAGGATGTTTTAAACTATGTCACTTCATGTGAAGTCTGTGCAAGATGCAAAACACCTCGCTCCTCACCAACTGGTCTGTTACAACCTCTTCCCACCCCGTCCCGCCCGTGGGGATCCATTTCTATACACTTCATTGTGGAGTTACCAACCTCTCAAGGGAAGAACACCATTCTAGTGGTGGTTGACCGTCTAACAAAGGCAGCTCATTTTATCCCTTGTGTCGGCTTACCCACTGCAAAACAGACATCCGATTTGATGATTAAAGATGTGTTTCGCTTACATGGAGTACCGGATGAGGTTATTTCGGATCGAGGGGTGCAATTCACTTCTAGGTTTTGGCAAAATTTCTGTGCAGCATTGGACATTAAAGTAAACCTTTCTTCTGCTTTTCATCCTCAGACTAATGGACAGACCGAACGAACCAATCAAACCCTGGAGCAGTATCTCCGCTGCTTTATCTGCCACCTACAGGATGATTGGGTGGATCTACTTCCATTGGCTGAGTTCTCTTATAACAACTCTCAGAGCGCCTCCACTAAGCAGTCTCCTTTTTACTCCAATCTAGGTTATCATCCTAACATTCTACCACGATTTCCCATAGAAACGCCTTTACCAGCAGTGGCTGAAAGAATCACGTCTTTACAGAAGAATATGGATCTTCTAAAGGAGAATCTGGAATCGGCTCAGGAAAGGTACAAGAAAGCAGCAGATAAATTTCGTAAACCTGCACCAGCTTTCAAGGTAGGAGACCTGGTCTGGTTGTCAACCAGAAATCTTAAGTTAAGGATTCCATCGTCTAAGTTGGGACATAAGTACATTGGACCCTATAAAATCAGTAAAATTATAAGTGCTGTTGCTTGTCGTCTTCAACTGCCCAGAACTATGAGAATCCACCCTGTCTTTCATGTATCCCTACTAAAGGCTGCAACACCCAATACGTTTCCTGGACGTTCTTCTCCTTGCCCTGACCCAGTGCTAGTCGATGGTCAGGAAGAATTTGTGGTAGAAAGGATTCTAGATTCCAGGTTATACAGAAATCAGTTACAATATTTGATTAAATGGCAGGGCTACCCAGTGGAGGACAACTCATGGGAACCAGTCAATAACGTTAATGCTCCTTGTTTGCTTCGCCAGTTTCATCAGAGGTACCCAGACAAGCCTGGTCTGAGGCCATCCGGAGGTTGTCCCTAAGGGGGGAGTAATGTAAGGTTCTTTGTACATGTTCTTGAAACTCAGTTTTTCCGTCGGCCATTTTGCTTTCTGTCTTGCTGCAGCTATCTTGCCCTCAGTCAAAATGGAGTTTTCAGCTTTCATGTTCCCGCCCTGATTCTCTCCCTCTTGCTTCTTAAGCAGCCACAGCTGAGCAATCAGTGCTTCTGAATCTAGCCTGCAGTGAACCTGTGACTTGACTCCTGTAAGCCTTGGACTTTGTGCTCCAGCTATTTCTACTGAGGAACTCTGGAACTCTTGTGTGGACTCTGGAACCCTGCTCTTTGAAAGATCCACGTTTGCATGGACTTACGGTAACAGAGAAGAAGATCCTGAACCTGTTGTGGAGAGTGATTGCTGAGCTTAAGTTACTCTGGCCTGCTGTGTCTCCTGCTTCTGTATCTGCAAACTGTGTGACTATTTTTGCCAACTTGTATGAAGTAATACAAGACCTTCTATATAAAACCTGTGTCTCATGTATTTCATTGCACCCAAGCACAAGACGCTATATGAACTGTACTACATACATTACACTCGGTTTGTCCATTGGTCTGAGGATGAAAAGCAGAGGAGAAAGATAATTGAACACCAAGTTTAAAACAAAATGTCCTCCAAAATCTGGAAACAAACTGGACTCCTCTGTCAGACACAATGTTCTCTGGAATGCCATGTAACCGAACCACGTGCTGAAGGAACAAAGGCACCAATTCGGAGGAGGAAGGTAACATAGGTAATGGCACAAGATGTATCATCTTGGAAAACCGATCACAGATTACCCAGATAACGGTCATTCTCTGAGAAACAGGGAGGTCGGAAATAAAATCCATAGAGATATGGGTCCATGGCCTCTTGGGCACAGGTAATGGCATTAACAAACCACTAGAGCGAGAGCAAGGCTTGGAGCGAGAGCAAGTCCCACAGGACTGCAAAAATTCCCTGACGTCACGAGACAAAGTAGGCCACCAAAAGGACCGACTCACCAAGTCTCTAGTACCAAAAATCCCGGGATGACCAGCCAACGCGGAACAATGAATCTCAGACATCACACTCTTCTTCCACTGGTCTGGGACAAACAATTTCCCAATAGGGCAGCGCTCAGGTTTATCCTCCTGACACCCTTCCAAGGCCAGTCTCAAATTGGGTGAGATGGTGGAAAGAACTACACCCTCTTTCAAAATAACAGTAGGATCAGATAACTCAGGAGAGTCCGCAAAGAAACTCCTCGAGAGGGCATCCGCCTTAACATTCTTAGTGCCAGGAAGAAAAGAAACCACAAAATTAAAACGTGTGAAAAACAAGGCCCACCTGGCCTGTCTAGGATTAAGTCGCGTGGCTGATTCGAGATAAACCAGATTCCTATGGTCCGTGAGGACCACCACCTGATGTTTGGCTCCTTCCAGCCAATGTCTCCACTCTTCAAAGGCCCACTTCATGGCCAATAACTCCCGATTACCCACGTCATAATTACGTTCAGTTGGAGAAAATTTTCGAGAGAAAAAGGCACAAGGGTTACTCTTAGATGTCTCTGGATCTCTTTGGGACAAAACGGCACCTGCCCCAATTTCAGAGGTATCAACCTCCACCTGAAACGGTAGAGAAACATCAGGCTGCCGTAGAACAGGAGCAGAAGTGAATCTCTGCTTAAGTTCCTGAAATGCAGAGACTGCCTCAGGAGGCCAATTTACCACATCAGAACACTTTTTGGTCAAATCAGTCAATGGTTTAACAATACCGGAGAAATTACCAATAAATTTACGATAAAAATTGGCAAAACCCAAAAATCTTTGAAGAGCCTTTAATGAAGTAGGTTGGACCCAATCACAGATGGCCTGAACCTTGACCGGGTCCATTTCAATAACAGACGGAGACAAAATGAATCCCAGAAATGAGACCTTCTGTACGCCAAAAAGACACTTTGATCCCTTCATATACAGTGCATTCTCTCTCAAAATCTGGAACACAGTCCGAACATGTTTCACATGAGAATCCCAGTCATTGGAAAAAATCAAGATATCATCCAAATAAACAATCAGAAATTTATCCACAAAATCTCTGAAAATATCATTCATGAAGGATTGGAAGACGGAAGGAGCAATAGTGAGCCCAAAGGGCATCACTAGGTACTCAAAATGCCCCTCTGGGGTATTAAACGCTGTCTTCCATTCATCCCGTGCTTAATGCGAATAAGGTTATACGCCCCCTGAGGTCAAGCTTGGTAAACCAACTAGCACTTTTCACCCTGGAAAACAGGTCAGAAATCAAGGGTAACGGATATTGATACTTCACAGTGATCTCATTCAAGAGACGATAATCAATACATGGCCTCAATGAACCATCCTTTTTGGCCACAAAGAAAAAAACTGGCACCCAAGGGTGAAGAGGATGGTCTGATATGACCCTTCTCCAATGACTCCTTGATATAAGATCGCATAGCATCGTGTTCAGGTACAGACAAGTTTAAAAGGCGACCTTTAGGAAATTTACCACCAGGCACTAATTCAATAGCGCAATCGTAGCTCCTTTGAGGGGGCAAAGATGCAGATTTACTTTCACTAAATACATCCGAAAAATCAGTCAAAAAGTCAGGAACATCCTGAGATTTGGGAGAGGCAGAAAAATAGGAGTGTCGGCATTAACACATTGGCAGCCCCAACTGGTCACAGATACAGATTTCCAATCCAAAACAGGATTATGAAACTGTAACCAAGGGAAACCTAGTACCATAATGTCATGCAGATTATACAGCACCAGAAATTTGCAACTCTCCTGATGATCTGGTTCAACCCTCATTATCACCTGAGTAGAAAACTGGGGTTTATTCTCCGCCAAAGGGGTAGAATCAATGCCCAGTAGAGGAATAGACTTCCGCAGGGGTATCATGTGAAACCCACAACGTTTGGCAAAGTCAAAATCCATCAGGTTAATAGCTGCTCCTGAAACAACAAAAGCCTGTGCAGAAAATGTGGACAGGGAGCAAATCAGGGTAACAGTCAACAGAAATTTAGTCTGAACACTACCCAAGATAACTGAGCATGCAAAACGTCTTCCTCGCTTAGGGCAGACTGAAATAGCATGAGAGGCATCACCACAGTAGAAACATAACCCATTGCGCTTTCGAAACTCATGACGCTGTGCCCCAGAAGTCACTCTATCACACTGCATGGGCTCAGAAGCTGGCTCACAAGGCAACACTATCTCACGCATACCTCTGCGCTCACGCAAACATCTGTCAATTTGAATAGCCAATGACATAGAATCATTGAGACCAGAGGGAGCAGGGAATCCCACCATAACATCCTTTACATTCTCTGACAGCCCCTTCCGAAAAAGGGCTGCCAAAGCATCATCATTCCATTTGGTCAGGACTGCCCACTTTCGTAATTTCTGACAGTACAACTCAGCGTCTTCAAGACCCTGATTTAATGCCAACAAGGTTTTTTCAGCTTGGTCAGTGACATTAGGTTCATCGTACAATAACCCCAGAGCCAGAAAAAATGCATCAATATCATTCAAAACAGGATCCCCAGGTGTCAGGGAAAAAGCCCAATCCTGAGGATCGACGTGCAGGAGAGAGATGACAATTTGAACCTGCTGTGCTGCGTTCCCTGAGGACTTAGGCTTTAAGACAAAAAACAACTTACAGTTATTTTTGAAATTCAGAAATTTAGCCCGATCCCCCAAAACAAATCTGGCATGGGAATCCTAGGTTCCACAACCGGCAACCTAGCAAGATAGGTAGCAATACTCCGAACCTCAGTGGCAAGCTGATCCACACGGCCAGACAACTGTGCAAACTCCATTGAAAGAAAAAAAAATCCTCCTCAGCACCCAGAGAAAGAGAGGGAAAAAATGCAACAGACAGAAGAAAAAAAAAAATAAAAATCTTTGACAACTCGGACAACTTTTTTCTTTCCACACTATTTTTCCCTTCTGTGAGTACCATATAATTTTCAGTTATGGCCGGTGATACTGTTGTGTTTCGGTAGCTGAGGAGGACATTAACAACAGCAGGGCAGCAGAACACCTGAGATGTTGGTAACTGATGGGTTGCAGATTCCTAAACTAACGACACAACTAGAGGTAGCCGTGGAGCGTTCCTACGTTGATCCTAGACGCCTCGTCACAGCCTGAGAGATAACTTGTCATGTGTGCATCGCCACGAAGATCGTCGTGGTTGCACATTCTGACTTCTCACAGCTGAGTTGCTGTTTCTTTGTGTTTGGCAGTTAGGGAGTTAATTCTGTCTGTGCTCAGTTCTGGGACTGGGTGCAGTTTCTCCCGGCTGCAATTAATTATTTGTTGATTGGTTTCCTTTAAATCTCTGGTTGTCTGTGTTGGGAGTTGCCAGTGAAATTCTTCATGCAGACCACAGATAGGATTGTATCTGTATAGACTTAAGTTAAAGAGCTCCTTAGTTGTTTTAAGCTCACCTTGCTTAGAGTTTAATATCCCAGATCATTTATGTTCCTTCTGTGTTTGAGTGTGTATGCAAGTCTGTGTTTTCTCCAGTCTGTCTTATATTTCTAATCTGTGTATTTAGCAGAGATCAGCCCATATCCCTTTGGTGGTAATCAGAATCCTTCTTAGGACTGATTACAGGGTTCAGGGACTGATAGGAGACAGGGTTAGGCTGGAGACTTGGACCTCTGAACCATTATCAGTACCTCCAAGGTGAGGGATTAGTTAGGATCCCAGCTTAGGGTCAGGTTAGACCCCCGGTCCTCTTCTTTCCTGTGACAGTGTATCAAGTCCTCAAGATTTATCCTGAGTTCAACGGATATCGTGTCAGGTAAATCTATTCTTTATTTACATGCTGATGTTGCTAATCTATATGTTGTATAGAGTGTTGTTCTTTTAAGAATAGTTTACTGACATCGTACACATATCATAAGACCGCGTGACATTTTCACTGGCCCATAAAATTATTCCCAGTTGCCATGGATCCAGTAGCCCAGCTGGCTCTGCAGTTGCAGGGATTATCCATGGAGCTGACGGACATTAAGTCCAAAGTTTTGTCTCCCTCGGAGCAAACCAGATTTGAACCTAAAGTAGCTCTCCCGGACAGGTTCACTGGTGGGCGAGACAAATTTTTTACCTTCAGGGAAGCATGTAAATTGTATTTTCGGCTTCGGCCTCGATCATCAGGGAGTGAAGAGCAGAGAGTGGGAATTGTTATCTCGCTCCTACAAGGGGACCCTCAATCCTGGGCATTTTCCCTTCCTCCGGGATCCCCGGCTCTACAGTCAGTAGATCGATTTTTTACTGCCCTGGGTTTGGTATATGATGACCCAGATCGGGTCTCTCTTGCTGAGACAAAATTACGTAAGATACAGCAGGGAGATCGTCCGGCGGAGGAATTTGCTTCTGAGTTCCGTAGATGGGCTACAGATACTCAGTGGAATGACCCAGCTCTTAGGAGCCAGTTTTGTCATGGGCTTTCTGACAAATTAAAGGACGTTTTGGCTCAGTATGATTCTCCTCCATCACTGGAGGCTGCTATGGCCCTGGCTATCCGTACTGATAGACGGCTCCGGGAGAGGTGCGAGGTAACTCCGCCCCCTGTTGTTACTCCACCTACTACTAAAGTCCCTTATGTTGAGGTTCCCCTTGTCTGTTCGGAGGAGCCTATGCAGTTGGGAGGGACATCATTTCGTAGGAGGGGATTGGCGGTACGCCGCAGGACTAGAAGGTGTTTCTTCTGCGGGAAAGAGGGACATTTTGTTGGGGGATGTCCGTCCCGTGCCTTGTTGAACAAGAAGTCGCCGGAAAACTGTTAATCCCAGGTTGTGTGGTGGACGACAATCTGGGAGTATGTATTTCGTCCGCTAGTTCTTCTCAGTTCCTTGTACCAGTGGAGGTGGTGGTTGGTACGAGAGTGGAGAGATTTTCTGTTCTTCTTGATAGTGGGTCCGGGGCTAATCTGGTTGATGCTCAGTTTGCTCAGGCTCAAGGTATGCATCTGAGTGTATTGGTCAAACCGATCCCTATATTCTCCATTGACGCCAGGCCTCTCGGCCAAGGTAGCTTTGTTCATGAGGTTCATAACATTGACCTTCGGGTAGGGGCAATACATAGGGAACTATTATCTTGTTATGTGTTGGAGGGTCTACCTACTCCTATTGTGTTGGGACTTCCTTGGTTGGTTAAACATAACCCTGTGATTAATTGGCAGTCCAGAGAGATAAGCCAATGGGGTGAGTTTTGCAAAAGTAACTGCATGAACACAGTCATCAGTGTGGTCGTGCCTAGTACTTTGCCTCCTTTTTTGGAGGACTATGGGGATGTGTTCTCTGAGGAGGGGTGTCAGGAGTTGCCTCCTCATCGCGTGTATGACTGCTCTATTAATTTACTTCCTGATGCTAAGTTACCTAAAGCTAGGTTATATAACCTTTCTGGTCCTGAGAGGCAGGCTATGAAAGATTATATTTCGGAAAGTCTGGCCAAAGGGCATATTAGACCTTCATCTTCCCCAGTGGCCGCGGGGTTCTTCTTTGTGAAGAAAAAAGATGGAGGCCTACGCCCTTGCTTGGATTTCCGCGAACTTAATCGGATTACTGTTCGAGATCCGTATCCACTCCCTCTGATTCCTGATCTCTTCAATCAAATTGTTGGCGCCAAATGGTTCTCTAAATTGGATCTCAGGGGGGCGTATAATCTGATTAGGATAAAAGAGGGGGATGAGTGGAAAACGGCGTTTAACACGCCGGAGGGACATTATGAGAACCTTGTCATGCCTTTTGGTCTGACTACTGCACCAGCAGTATTCCAACATTTTGTTAATGACATTTTTCGTCATCTGGTGGGGCTGTTTGTGGTCGTATATTTGGATGACATTTTAATTTACTCACCAGATCTTGTGTCTCACCAGGAGCATGTGAGACAGGTGTTGCAGATCTTGCGAGACAATAAACTATACGCCAAACTGGAAAAGTGTGTATTCGCCGTACAGGAACTTCAGTTTTTGGGTTTCTTGGTGTCAGCCTCCGGTTT
This sequence comes from Oophaga sylvatica, assembly GCA_033576555.1. Taxonomy (NCBI): domain Eukaryota; kingdom Metazoa; phylum Chordata; class Amphibia; order Anura; family Dendrobatidae; genus Oophaga; species Oophaga sylvatica. Next base: position 432,122,450 of record JARQOD010000002.1, read on the forward strand.
CCGTATGGACCCTGAAAAGGTGAGAGCAGTGCTTGAATGGGATCAGCCAGAGGATCTTAAGGCTCTGCAGCGTTTTCTGGGGTTTGCTAACTACTACCGGAAATTTATTTGTAATTTCTCATCTGTTGTCAAACCTCTCACTGACATGACAAGAAAAGGGACGGATTTTTCTAAATGGTCGGACAAAGCTTGCCAAGCTTTTTCCTCTTTGAAAAAATGTTTTGCTTCGGCACCCGTTCTCATCCAACCAGATGCATCACAGCCGTTCGTTGTGGAGGTGGACGCGTCTGACGTAGGGGTGGGTGCAATATTGTCCCAGGGTCCGTCCCCTGGTAAATGGCATCCGTGCGCTTTCTTTTCTAAAAAATTGTCGTCCGCCGAAAGGAATTATGATATCGGCAATAGGGAACTTTTGGCCATTAAGTTGGCTTTTGAAGAATGGCGTCACTTTTTGGAGGGGGCAGTCCACCCGGTCACCGTCATTACTGATCACAAGAACCTGCTGTATTTGGAATCTGCTAAGCGTCTGAATTCCAGACAAGCTCGATGGTCGTTGTTTTTTACCAGGTTTAATTTTGTTGTCACTTATCGCCCTGGATCTAAGAATGTTAAGGCGGATGCCTTGTCTCGCAGTTTCCCAGGGGCCGGGAAAATGGATGACCCGATTCCTATCCTTCAGGAGGGGGTGGTAGTGTCGGCTGTATGTTCTGAGCTTGAGGAGGAGGTGTTAGAGGCTCAGGGGGACGCCCCTGCAGGACCTCCAGGGAGACTGTTTGTCCCAAATCAGTTGAGACAAAAGGTTATTGAGGCACATCATAATTCTGCTTTAGCAGGACATCCAGGGAGTAAGGCTACTTTAGATCTCCTTTCTCGCCGGTTTTGGTGGCCTAACGTTAATAAAGATGTTTTAACTTTTGTCGCGTGCTGTGGGGTTTGTGCTCGCTCTAAGACCCCTCATACCCGTCCGTCTGGGACCCTCTTACCCTTGAAACTTCCGGAGCGTCCATGGACTCATTTGTCTATGGACTTCATCACGGACCTTCCTCAGTCGTCAGGGAAGACTGTCATACTGGTGGTTGTTGACAGGTTCAGTAAGATGGCACATTTCATTGCTCTTCCTGCCCTCCCTAATGCTAAAACTCTGGCGCAGGTGTTCATTGGGGAGATTGTGAGACTTCATGGGTTGCCTTCTGATGTGGTGTCAGATAGGGGGTCTCAGTTTGTGTCCAAGTTTTGGAGGGCATTTTGTTTACGTCGGGGGATGCAATTGTCATTTTCCTCGGCTTTTCATCCGCAGACCAATGGTCAGACAGAGCATCTGAATCAAAGCCTAGAGACTTATCTTCGGTGTTTTGTCTCAGAGAACCAGGAGGACTGGTCTTCTTTCTTGCCTCTGGCAGAGTTCGCTCTTAACAACAGGCGGAGCGAGTCCACTGGTAAGTCCCCGTTTTTTGGGGCATATGGTTTTCATCCCCAGTTTTGTACATTCAATGGGGGGGGCCCTTCTGGGGTTCCTGAGGAGGAGCGTTTCTCGTCGTCACTTGCTTCAGTGTGGAGAGGTGTATTGAATAATCTGAGTGCTATGGGGAACCGTTATAAACGTATGGCTGATAGGAGGAGAGTTTCTGGTCCAGATCTTAATGTGAACGATCTGGTATGGTTGTCTACCAGGAATATAAAACTTAAAGTTCCCTCCTGGAAGCTGGGCCCCAGATTCATCGGGCCGTACAGGATCAGTTCCATAATTAATCCTGTGGCATTTCGTCTGGACCTCCCTCCTACGTTTAAAATCCACAATGTGTTCCACAAGTCATTACTTAAGAGGTACGTGGCACCAGTCATACCATCACCTCTACCTCCTCCTCCAGTGGTGGTCAATGGTAACTTGGAGTTTCAAGTGTCAAAGATCATTGACTCACGTCTGAATCGCCGGTCCCTTCAGTACTTGGTGCATTGGAAGGGGTATGGTCCAGAGGAGAGGACGTGGGTTCCTGCGTCTGACATTAACGCAGATCGTTTGGTGCGGACCTTCCACAGAACTCACCCGGGCAAACCTGGCCCTGAGGGTCCGGAGGCCCCTCGTAGAAGGGGGGGTACTGTCATGTGTGCATCGCCACGAAGATCGTCGCGGTTGCACATTCTGACTTCTCACAGCTGAGTTGCTGTTTCTTTGTGTTTGGCAGTTAGGGAGTTAATTCTGTCTGTGCTCAGTTCTGGGACTGGGTGCAGTTTCTCCCGGCTGCAATTAATTATTTGTTGATTGGTTTCCTTTAAATCTCTGGTTGTCTGTGTTGGGAGTTGCCAGTGAAATTCTTCATGCAGACCACAGATAGGATTGTATCTGTATAGACTTAAGTTAAAGAGCTCCTTAGTTGTTTTAAGCTCACCTTGCTTAGAGTTTAATATCCCAGATCATTTATGTTCCTTCTGTGTTTGAGTGTGTATGCAAGTCTGTGTTTTCTCCAGTCTGTCTTATATTTCTAATCTGTGTATTTAGCAGAGATCAGCCCATATCCCTTTGGTGGTAATCAGAATCCTTCTTAGGACTGATTACAGGGTTCAGGGACTGATAGGAGACAGGGTTAGGCTGGAGACTTGGACCTCTGAACCATTATCAGTACCTCCAAGGTGAGGGATTAGTTAGGACCCAGCTTAGGGTCAGGTTAGACCCCCGGTCCTCTTCTTTCCTGTGACAGTGTATCAAGTCCTCAAGATTTATCCTGAGTTCAACGGATATCGTGTCAGGTAAATCTATTCTTTATTTACATGCTGATGTTGCTAATCTATATGTTGTATAGAGTGTTGTTCTTTTAAGAATAGTTTACTGACATCGTACACATATCATAAGACCGCGTGACATAACTACACCTAAAGGCAGAAAGATGAAAGCTATCTGCCCCGGAGCAGATCCCCAAAGAAAATAGGAAGCCCCCAAACATATAATGGCGGTTAGACAAGATGAAAACACAAACATAGGAAGAAAATAGATTGAGCAAACGCTGGGGCCACAAGCTGACTAAATAGGATAGGAAAGGAGAGATTACTTTCTGCAACCCAGAAAACCCTACAAAAATCCAACAATTCTGATTACAAAAATACTGAGATCGCACGATCTCGCCACCCGCTAAATCAGATCTCATTGTGAACAAAACCAAGCTGCAGCTGCTGAAAAAACAGGAAAAAGCAAATGAGCAAATAACAGTGGCTGCAGATAAACTGTGAGGAGCTCAGGCCCGAGGAGGGGACCTGGCTGACCTACACAAAAGTGCAGAAAACAATGCAAAAAGCAAGCACAAAAAGAAAAGCAAAAAATATCTTATCTGAAAGCAGGAGATGCAGGCAAGACTCCAGCAAACTTCCAAATGAACCAGGAACCACAATTGAGACAAGAACAATTGATCACCGGCAACCATCATGGGAGGGAACCTCCCTTATATCAGACCAGTCCGTGATCCCTGATTGCCACTTCTCGCTGAAAGGTTCAGTACTGTCTGTAACCACCAGAGGGAGCCTCTGCTCAGAAACCATCTCTAGCACATTCATAACAGTACCCCCCTTGAGGAGGGGTCCCCGAACCCTCACTTGTGCAACCAGGCCGATCAGGATGAGCTCGGTGATAGGCACGGATCAGTCTCCTAGCATGGATGTCCGAAGCAAACACCCAAGAATTGTCCTCGTGACCATAACCTCTCCACTTAACCAAATACTGGAGTTTCTGTCTAGAAAAACGAGAATCCAATATTTTCTCAACCACATACTCCAGATTGCCCTCAACCAAAACAGGGTCAGGAGGCGCAGCCACAGGAACCACTGGCTCGACAAACCTCTTCAATAAGGACTTGTGGAACACGTTATGGATCTTAAATGTCCCTGGAAGAAGCAAACGGAAGGAAACAGGATTAAGAATCTCCATGATCTTATAAGGTCCAATGAACCTGGGCTTAAACTTTGGAGACGCAACCCTCATAGGGATATTTCTTGAGGACCACCAAACCAAGTCCCCCACTTTAAACCGAGGACCATCAGTACTATGCCGGTTGGCAAACCGTTGGGCCTTCTCCTGAGAGAGAGACAACCTCTCCACTACCTGGTCCCAAATCTGATGCATTCGCTCCACAACAGAGTCAACACCCGGACAGACAGAAGCCTCC
>JARQOD010000002.1:432126700-432239907 GCA_033576555.1 Oophaga sylvatica
CACACACATCCAAGTACTTAGGGTACACAGTATCAGTGTCGGGGCACACATCAGTGTTGGAGGCACACATTATCAGTGCTGGGGCCACTCAGTATTCAGTTGTGCGGGGCACACATCAGTGTGGGGCACCACAGTATCAGTGTCGGGGCACACATCAGTGCTGGGGCACACAGTATCAGTGTCGGGGCACACATCAGTGCTGGGGCACACAGTATATCAAATGTGCTGGGGCACAATATCAGTCATCAGTGTCGGGGCACACATCAGTGCTGGGGCACACAGTATCAGTGTCGTGGCACACATCAGTGCTGGGGCACACATATCAGTGTCGGGGCACACAATCAGTTGGGACTGGGGCACACAGTATCAGTGTCGGGGCACACAATCAGTGCTGGGGCACACATTATCAGTGCTGGGGCACACAGTATCAGTGTCGGGGCACACAGTATCAGTTCTGGCGCACACATTATCAGTGCTGGGACACAGTATCAGTGTCAGGGCACACACATTATCAGTGCTGGAGCACACAGTATCAGTGTCCGGGCACACATTATGAGTGCTGGGGCACACAGTATCAGTGTCGGGGCACACATTATCAGTGCCTGGGCACACATTATCAGGGCACACAGTATCAGTGTCGGGGCACACGTCAGTGTTGGGGCACTAGTATCAGTGTCAGGGCACACATTATCAGTGCTGGGGCATTCAGTATCAGTGTCGGAAAACACATTATCAGTGCTGAGGCACACATCAGTGCTGTGGCACACAGTATCAGTGTCGGGGCACACATCAGTGGGGGCTGGGGGCACCACACCAGTATCAGTGTCGGGGCACACATCAGTGCTGGGGCACACATTTGGGAATACAGTGCTGGGGCACACAGTATCAGTGTCGGGGCACACATCAGTGCTGGGGCACACAGTATCAGTGTCGGGGCACACATCAGTGCTGGGGCACACATTATCAGTGCTGGGGCACACAGTATCAGTTCTGGCGCACACATTATCAGTGCTGGGACACAGTATCAGTGTCAGGGCACACATTATCAGTGCTGGAGCACACAGTATCAGTGTCCGGGCACACATTATGAGTGCTGGGGCACACAGTATTAGTGTTGGGGCACACAGTATCAGTGTCGGGGCACACATCAGTGTTGGGGCACACAGTATCAGTGTCGGGGCACACATCAGTGCTGGGGCACACAGTATCAGTGCTGGGGCACACAGTATCAGTGTCGGGGCACACATCAGTGCTGGGGCACACAGTATCAGTGTCGGGGCCACGAGATCTGGCATCAGTGTTGGAGCACACATTATCAGTGCTGGGGCACTCAGTATCAGTGTCGGGGCACACATCAGTGCTGGGGCACACAGTATCAGTGTCGGGGCACACATCAGTGCTGGGGCACACAGTATCAGTGTCGGGGCACACATCAGTGCTGGGGCACACATTATCAGTGCTGGGGCACTCAGTATCAGTGTCGGGGCACACATCAGTGCTGGGGCACACAGTATCAGTGTTGGGGCACACAGTATCAGTGTCGGGGCACACATCAGTGCTGGGGCACACAGTATCAGTGTCGGGGCACACATCAGTGCTGGGGCACACATTATCAGTGCTGGGGCACACAGTATCAGTGTCGGGGCACACAGTATCAGTTCTGGCGCACACATTATCAGTGCTGGGACACAGTATCAGTGTCAGGGCACACATTATCAGTGCTGGAGCACACAGTATCAGTGTCCGGGCACACATTATGAGTGCTGGGGCACACAGTATCAGTGTCGGGGCACCATTTCAGTGCTGGGGCACACAGTATCAGTGTCGGGGCACACATCAGTGCTGGGGCACACATTATCAGTGCTGGGGCACACACTATCAGTGTCGGGGCACACATCAGTGCTGGGGCACACAGTATCAGTGTCGGGGCACACATCAGTGCTGGGGCACACATTATCAGTGCTGGGGCACACATCAGTGTGGGGCACACATTATCAGTTCTGGGGCAACATTATCAGTGCGGGCACACAGTATCAGTGTCAGGGCACACATTATCAGTGCTGGGACACAGTATCAGTGTCCGGGCACACATTATCAGTGCTGGGCACACAGTATCAGTGTCGGGGCACACATTATCAGTGCCTGGGCACACATTATCAGGGCACACAGTATCAGTGTCGGGGCACACGTCAGTGTTGGGGCACTAGTATCAGTGTCAGGGCACACATTATCAGTGCTGGGGCATTCAGTATCAGTGTCGGAAAACACATTATCAGTGCTGAGGCACACATTATCAGTGCTGGGGCACATATTATAAGTGCTGGGACACACATTATCAGCGCTGGGGCACACAGTATCAGTGCTGGGGCACACATTTTCAGTGCTGGGCCCACACCGTGTGGGTGGCTGAGTTCTCCTGCCTGGCTCCTCTTTATGGATGTCAATCACTATACTAAGACACACAGAAGTGTAGTGAGCAGTATCTGCAGATAGGAAAAAAGAAAAAGAAGCAATCCTAGTTAGTGTGCACCCTGGCACTGCATGCCCATCTGGACTCAGACAGTTTCAGTGTGCACACACATGATCTGGTTCAGATTGTGATCACTCTGCAAAGCAAGCACTGTTGATCAGAAGGAGGGAAAGGCCCTCTGTGAGGAGACTGCCACCGACAAAAGACTATTGGACCAATGCACGTAGAGCCATGTCCACAGCTCTATAGGTTGCAGAGCAGACTTTTTCCAGAAAGGAGCAACAGTTACGTCTACATTATTGCTGTGTTTTATTAAAAAGATTTGCTTGCTTGTCAGTTCAGCCTCAGGAATCAATGTTTCCATTCATTGCCAGTAAGTAGAGGAAGACAGAATATGTGCAGGTTGGATCTTAAGGGCCCGTCTCACATAGCGATATCGCTAGCGAGATCGGTGCTGAGTCACTAGTTTTGTGACGCAGCAGCGATCTCCCCAGCGATATCGCTGTGTGTGACATTCAGCGACGATCAGCTCCCCTGCCGGGTATCGCTGATCGTCGCTGAAATGTCTGGACATTTTTTTGATCGCTGGTCTCCCGCTGACAGGCACGCATCGCTGCGTGTGACAGGCGGGAGACCAGCGATCCGCTGGTAACCAAGGTACACAGCGGGTTTCCAGGCGCGGGGCTGTGCCTAGAAACCCGCTGTGTACCTTGGATACCAGCGCCCTGATGCAGGGAGCTGGTAACCAAGGTACACAGCGGGTTTCCAGGCACCGCGCAGCGCCTGGAAACCCGATGTGTACCTTGGTTACCAGCTCCCTGCATCAGGGCGCTGGTATCCAAGGTACACTGCGGGTAAACTAGCGATGTTTACCCGCAGTGTCCTTGTGCTGATCGCTGCCTGTTTGGCAGCTCAGCAGCGATAATATAGCGATACACCAGCGATCCTGATCGTTGTCGGGATCGCTGGTGTATCGCTATGTGAGACCCAGCCTTTATGCATACATAAGGCCAGACAAGAGATTGCTAAAGGTAAATAAAAAGCAATCATTCTATTAATCTTATCAGTATCTTACGGTCTCAAGCTATTGTGCTCGCAGCCACTAGGCCCATTGTGTGGATGGGGAGAGTTAACCCAGGGGAGCCATCACCACAAGGGTCTCACATGCAGTCCCAGGTGATGGGCTTCTGGAATATTCTTCATTCTTTTGAGCTTAAAGCAAATGTGTAAGGGGGAGGCAGAAAAAGAAGCCACAAGTTTAGTCAGGCAGTTGTTGGAGTAACATTGATGGGAGAGGATCTAAGATGAGGTCATGGAGGACATGTATGGATGGCCTATGGAATTTGGAGATTGGTTGCTGGCTGGGCAGGACACACATGCTACTGTTGAGGAATCTGTTGTCTGGATTTCTGGAACTTTCTTAAGCACTTTTTCTGCTGGGTACATGGGCTACATGGGCTTTGGTTGTGCTTTTTTGGAAGTGCATTAGAGCAGCAGGGTGATTTGCTGCTGGAGAAAAAAAAAAAATCTCTTTAAATCTTCTGCTTCAGCGAGTGTGAGCGAGCTGAGTGAGTGACGGTGCACAAGTGTGAACGGTGGTAAGTGTGACTTGAGATTCAGTGAAGAAGTATTTGAAAAACCTTTAATCAAATACCTGTGTGAATTGGTGTGAGTGGCTGAATTGTGGATTGCTGAGTGCCTTTCTACCTGTTCTATCTTTTGGGGGCTTTTTTAACCTATTTTTTTCTCTCTAAAGGAGTAATCTCTTATTTTACTATCTGTGTGTTTAAAGGTTTAAAGGTTAACTATATTGCATTTAAACCTTGGTGTAGCTATATTCACAAGGGGTTAATTAAGGGTGGGGGTTCATAATTAAGGGTTTATAAGGGCCAGCTGGTTGGGGCTCAAGTCTTTTTGGAAGTGCATTAGAGCAGCAGGGTGATTTGCTGCTGGAGAAAAAAAAAAAAAAAAAAAAATCTCTTTAAATCTTCTGCTTCAGCGAGTGTGACCGGTGCGCAAGTGTGACCGGTGGTAAGTGTGACTTGAGATTCAGTGACTTTGGATTCAGGGAGTTTCCAAGGGAGGATTTACTGAATTGCTATTATATTTTATTAATACTTTTTATTTATTTTTACTTATCTTTGCTGTCTGGTGAAATCCCCATTAGATATGTGCTCCACTATTGCCAATGCCATCCAGTGTACATCTTGCCACATGTATGCAGTCCTTGAACAGCCGGTCGAGGGTGCATACTGCTGTGTGAGATGTGAGCACGTTGTGCATTTGGAAGCCCAAATCTTGGATCTAAATGTGCAGCTGGCAACACTGAGATCCATAGACAATATGGAAAGGAGTCTTCTGCTCACTGAGCAGACGCTCAATGGGATAGATGAGGGGGGGGATGCTAGGTGGAGCTGCAGGACACTGAAGTAGGAAGCTGGGTGACAGTTAGAAAGCGGGGTAGAGGGAAGAGCGCCAGGGAGGCTAGTCCTGATCTGGCACACCCCAATAAGTTTGCAAAGTTGGCAGATGAGGGGGTTGTCAGTACAGGGGTAGCACTGCTGCAGCCAGGCATGTCCTCTGAAAGCCGGGGGAGTGTCTGCTCCAGTAAGGGGGGAAGTAGGAGAGCAGGGCAGGCCAGACAGGTGCTGGTAGTGGGGGACTCAATTCATTAGGGGAACAGATAGGGCAATCTGTCACAAAGACAGGGATCGTCGAACAGTGTGCTGCCTACCTGGCGCTCGAGTCCGACACATCGCTGATCGGGTTGACAGATTACTGGGAGGGGCTGGTGAGGACCCAGCGGTCATGGTGCACATTGGCACAAATGACAAAGTTAGAGGCAGGTGGAAGGTCCTTAAAGATGATTTCAGGGAATTAGGCTGCAAGCTTAAAGCAAGGACCTCCAACGTGGTATTTTCTGAAATACTGCCGGTACCACGTGCCACACCAGAGAGGCAACGGGAGATTAGGGAGGTTAATAAGTGGCTCAAGAATTGGTGTAGGAAGGAGGGGTTTGGGTTCCTGGAGAACTGGGCCGACTTCTCAGTTGGCTACAGGTTCTATGCTAGGGATGGGCTGCACCTCAATGGGGAGGGTGCAGCTGTGCTGGGGGAGAAAATGGCTAGAAGGTTGGAGGAGTCTTTAAACTAGGGACTGGGGGGGAGGGTATTCATTTTATAGGAGGGGAAGGCAGTACAGATAGAGACCTGGGCACAAATAATGAAATTGGGGTGGGGGTGGCATGGGGGGTGGGGTTAGAACAGTTAATAATTTAAGAAAGAATAGAGGTTCAGAGAGATACATAAAGTGCATGTATACTAATGCTAGAAGCCTCACCAACAAAATGGCGGAATTAGAATTAATTTTGTTGGAACATAATTATGACATGGTGGGGATATCTGAGACTTGGCTGGATGAGAGCCACGACTGGGCGGTTAATTTACAGGGCTATAGTCTGTTTAGAAATGACCGTAAAAATAAGCGAGGTGGGGGTGTGTGTTTATATGTAAAATCATCCTTAAAACCCATCCTGTGTGATATCTGTGAATCTAATGAAGATGTAGAGTCTCTGTGGGTGGAGATTAGGGGAGGGGGGAAAAATAATAAATTATTGATAGGGGTTTGTTATAAGTCTCCTAAAATAATGGAAGCAACAGAGAATATCCTCGTAAAGCAAATAGATGAAGCAGCAACTCAAGGAGAAGTCATTATTATGGGGGACTTCAACTACCCTGAAATACATTGGGGAACAGAAACCTGCAGTTCCAGCAAAGGTAATAAGTTTTTGGCAACTATGAGAGACAATTACCTTTCACAACTAGTTCAGGACCCAACAAGAGGGGGGCACTGCTAGACCTAATATTATCCAACAGGCCAGACCGCATATCAAATATAAGGGTTGGGGGTCACTTGGGTAATAGTGATCACAAAATAATAAGCTTTCATGTATCCTTTAATAAGATGTGTAGTCGAAGGGTTACAAGGACACTAAACTTCAGGAAGGCAAATTTCCAACGGATGAGAGATGATCTTGGTGCAATAAACTGGGACGATATCCTGAGACATAAAAATACACAAAGAAAATGGGAGACGTTTATTAGTATCCTGAATAGGACCTGTGCACAGTATATACCCTATGGGAATAAACATGCTAGAATTAGGAGGAAACCACTATGGCTAAATAGAGCTGTAAGGGGCGCAATAAGGGACAAAAAGAAAGCGTTTAGGGAATTAAAGCAAGTAGGTAGTGAAGAGGCATTAAATAAATACAGAAGACTGAATAAATTCTGTAAAAAGCAAATCAAGACAGCAAAGATTGAGGCAGAGAGACTCATTGCCAGAGAAAGTAAAAATAATCCCAAAATATTCTTTAACTACATAAATAGCAAGAAACTAAAAAATGATAGTGTTGGTCCCCTTAAAAATAGTCTGGGTGAAATGGTGGATGAGGATGAGGAAAAAGCCAATATGCTAAATGACTTTTTTTCAACTGTATTTACACAAGAAAATCCCATGACAGATAACATGATCAGAGATAAAAAAATTTCTCCATTAAATGTCACATGCTTAACCCAGCAGGAAGTACGGCGGCGTCTAAAAATCACTAAAGTTGACAAATCCCCGGGTCCGGATGGGATACACCCCCGAGTACTGCAGGAATTAAGTACAGTTATAGATAGACCATTATTTTTAATCTTTAAAGATTCCATAATAACTGGGTCTGTACCACAGGACTGGCGTATAGCAAATGTGGTGCCAATATTCAAAAAGGGGGCAAAAACTGAACCTGGAAATTATAGGCCAGTGAGCTTAACATCTACTGTGGGTAAAATCCTGGAGGGTTTTTTAAGGGATACTATTTTGGAGTATCTGAAGCTGAATAACCTCATGACACAGTATCAGCATGGGTTTACGAGGGACCGTTCTTGTCAGACTAATCTGATAAGCTTTTATGAAGGGGTAAGTTCAGGACTGGACCAAGGGAATGCAGTGGACGTGGTGTTCATGGACTTCTCAAAAGCTTTTGATACAGTGCCACACAAAAGGTTGATACATAAAATGAGAACAATGGGGATAGGGGAAAATATGTGTAAGTGGGTTAAGAACTGGCTCATGGATAGGAAACAAAGGGTGGTTATTAATGGAGCACACTCGGACTGGGTCACGGTTAGCAGTGGGGTACCACAGGGTCAGTATTGGGGCCGCTTCTCTTTAACATATTTATTAATGACCTTGTAGGGGGCATACAGAGTAGTATTTCAATATTTGCAGATGACACTAAACTCTGCAGGGTAATAAATACAGAGGAGGATAATTTTATATTACAGGAGGATTTATGTAAACTAGAAGCTTGGGCTGATAAATGGCAAATGAGCTTTAATGGGGATAAATGTAAGGTCATGCACTTGGGTAGAACAAATAAGATGTATAATTATGTGCTTAATTGTAAAACACTGGGCAAAACTGTCACTGAAAAACACTTGGGTGTATGGGTGGACGACAAACTCAAATTTAGTGGCCAATGTCAGGCAGCTGCTGCCAAGGCAAATAAAATAATGGGATGCATTAGACGAGGCATAGATGCTCATGAGGAGAACATAATTTTACCTCTATACAAGTCACTGGTGCGACCACACTTAGAATACTGTGTGCAGTTCTGGTCTCCGGTGTATAAGAAAGACATAGCTGAACTGGAGCGGGTGCAGAGAAGAGCGACCAAGGTTATTAGAGAACTGGGGGGTCTGCAATACCAAGACAGGTTATTACACTTGGGGTTATTTAGTTTGGAAAAACGAAGGCTTAGGGGTGATCTTATTACAATGTACAAATATATGAGGGGACAGTACAAAGACCTTTCTAATGATCTTTTTACTCTTAGACCTGTGACGGGGACGAGGGGGCATCCTCTACGTCTGGAGGAAAGAAGGTTTAGCCATAATCACAGATGCAGATTCTTTACTGTAAGAGCAGTGAGACTATGGAACTCTCTGCCGTCTAATGTTGTAATGAGTGATTCCTTACTAAAATTTAAGAGGGGACTGGATGCCTTTCTTGAAAAGTATAATATTACAGGCTATATTCACTAGTTTCCTAGATACAGCGTTGATCCAGGGAGCTAGTCTGATTGCCGTATGTGGAGTCGGGAAGGAATTTTTTTCCCCAATGTGAAGCTTACTGTTTGCCACTTGGGTTTTTTTTTGCCTTCCTCTGGATCAACATGTTAGGGCAGGTTAGGATAGGATATGGGTTGAACTAGATGGACTTAAAGTCTTCCTTCAACCCTAATAACTATGTTACTATGTTACTATGTTACTATCTGTCTAGAGGAGAGTGGACTGTGACTACAGACTATAATGGCGGAAAATATGAAATCTGTGAGCCAACCAAAAGTTGGTAGACAGTATCACTTGGTACGCGGGCAGTGGGACTACCTGCTCTGGGGTGGGGATCTTCTGGACTGGGGGCAATTTATTTTGGCTATCTACCTGGATTTGTAGTAAAACCATGGACATGAGGAATAAAAAATAGATGTATCGTTAACCTGCCTAGGTGATTATTACAACTAACAACCTCAGATCTTCACACTCTCATTATGCAAAATTATGGGGTATAACATGTGCATCGAACTCATCAATGTGTCCCAAAGCCCACTCATTTGCATGTAAATGGAAAGTCATTTTCTCAGGCACTGTGCCACTAACAGGTAAATGGCTAGCATGATTTTTATATGGACTTAGTTTGCTAGATCACTGTGTAAAGTGTTTAACCACTTAACGACCGCCAATACGCCTTTTCATGGCAGCAGTTAAGGGTACTTATGCCTAAGCACCACTTTTTAATGGCGCTGAGAAATATGTGTATAGCAATCCCCAGAGTCAGAATTTTTTCAGGGTTTTCACTATAGCGGATAGCTGAGACCCCAGAGATCATGATTCGGGTCGGTTTTTACAGACCCCAGTATTGTGATCGCTGTTAATAACGGTATAACAGCGACCACAAAAAAAAGTCAGATTTCCCATTTCTCGTTCCTCTGATGTGATCGCACCTCAGAGGAGAGACAAATAGGGTCCTCCGATACCCCCAGGTACCTCTGGTGTCCCTGCAACCCCCCATGAAGTCTCCCGGGCTGCAGGCGTCTTCTTCCGGGAGAAAATGGAGGCGCATGCATAGATGGTTCATTTTGATCACTGTGAAAGACCCTATCACAGTGATCAAAATAAAAAAAATTGTTAATCAAACCCCCCTTTTATCACCCCCTTAGTTAGGTAAAAATAATAAAATAAAAAAAATGTATTTATTTCCATTTTTCCATTAGGGTTAGAGTTGGGCTAAAGTGAGTTCAGCTAAAGTCAGGGTTAGGGTTGGGCTAAAGTTAGGGTTAAGGTGGGGCTAAAGTTAGGGTTGGGCTAAATTTAGGGTTAGGGTTTGGTTAAACTTAGGGTTAGGGTGGGCTAGGGTTGGGGCTAGGATTAGGGTTGGGCTATCGTTAGGGTTGTAGTTATGGTTGGGATTACGGTTAGGGTTGAGATTAGGGTTAGTGGTGTGTTAGGGTTGGGGTTATGATTAGGGTTAGGGGTGTGTTGGTGTTAGGATTGGAGTTAGAATTGGGGGGATTCCATTGATTAGGTACATCAGGGGGTTTCCAAACGCAACATAGCGAAGCCATTAATTCCAGCCAATTTTGCGTTCAAAAAGTCAAACGGTGCTCCCTGCCTTCTGAGCCCTGCCACACGCCCAGATAGTGTCTTTCCCACATACGGGGTATTGGCGTACTCAGGAGGAATTGCACAACAAATTTTGTAGTCCATTTTCTCCTGATACCCTTGTGAAAATCAAAAAATGGCTCCAAAGTAATTTTTTTCTGAAAAAAATAAAATGTTCATTTTTTCCTTCCACATTGCTTTAGTTCTCGTGAAGCACCTGTAGGGTTAATGAACTTCTTTAATGTGGTTTTGCGCACCTTGAGGGGTACAGTTTTTAGCATGGTGTTACTTTGGGGTATTTTCTGTTATATTGACCTTCAAACTCACTTCAAATGTGAGGTGGCCCCTAAAAAAATGATTTTGTAAGTTTTGCTGGAATGAGAAATCGCTGGTCATCTTTTAACCCTTATAATGTACTAACAAAAAAAATATGTTTCCAAAATTGTGCTGATGTAAAGTAGACATGTGGTAAATGTTATTTAGTAACTATTTTGTGTGACATAGAGTACAGACCAAAAGTTTGGACACACCTCATTCAAAGATTTTTCTGTATTTTCATGACTATGAAAATTGTACATTCACACTGAAGGCATCAAAACTATGAATTAACACATGTGGAATTATATACTTAACAAAAAAGTGTGAAACAACTGAAAATATGTCTTATATTCTAGGTTCTTCAAAGTAGCCACCTTTTGCTTTGATTACTGCTTTGCACACTCTTGGCATTCTCTTGATGAGCTTCAAGAGGTAGTCACCAGAAATGGTCTTTCAACAGTCTTGAAGGACTTCCCAGAGATGCTTAGCACTTGTTGGCCCTTTTGCCTACACTCTGCGGTCCAGCTCACCCCAAACCATCTCGATTGGGTTCAGGTTTGGTGACTGTTCTGTCCCCACATGAGGCGAATGGAGGTGAAGTCGATTGGGGCTAGGAGAGTTTTCCTACCTTCCGCTTCCTCATGCAGAGCAGACAGGACCAATGCTGTGCAGCGTCCAGAGAGATGATGCACACCAGGGATTGTGAAGTCCAGACTTTGGAAATCTGGACATACAGCATATGATTGGTATACAGTAACTTCTCCAGAAATCCAGGTGAAACGAGGTGCAGGAAGATGTAGCACCAAGTATGGCTGCAAGTGTGAGCAGCGAGAACGTAGGTGGTGGCGGTGGTGGTCGAAAACTGATGCCTTTCACAGCTCGGTGCAAGGCATGTCTCTCCCATAAAGAACTAAGAAAACAAATGACTGCTAACAGGAAGAAGAAGCAGTGACCTCAGCACAAGAAGTGAAAGGCATGTACCAGATTAATTAGTTGCAGGCTGCCACACAGAAAGGGCCACCACCTGACAGCAGAGAGCATGCAAGAATAGATTATACACAGCATGGAAATAATACAATACATAAACCAGACAAAAGGAACAGCACACTCCCCATCTGAAATTCGTAAGGAATTTCACTATACTAGTGCTTTTGAAATGAAGTCCAACAACCTAGAAAAAACAAACACATAAACATGCATGAAATGCAATAATAACTTCGAAATGAGGTAAATGATTAGGGTTAGGCTTGTGGTTAGGGTTAGAGTTAGGGTTCGGA
The DNA here is from genome assembly GCA_033576555.1 of Oophaga sylvatica. Lineage (NCBI taxonomy): Eukaryota > Metazoa > Chordata > Amphibia > Anura > Dendrobatidae > Oophaga > Oophaga sylvatica. Next base: position 432,138,472 of record JARQOD010000002.1, read on the forward strand.
TTAGGGTTAGGGGTGTATTGGGGTTAGGGTTATGGTTAGGGTTGGGATTAGGGGTGTGTTGGATTAGGGTTGTGGTTAGGGGTGTGTTGGGGTTAGGGTTGGAGTTAGAATTGAGGGGTTTCCACTATTTAGGCACATCAGGGGGTCTCCAAACGCGACATGGCGCCACCATTTATTCCAGTAAATTTTGCACTCAAAAAGTCAAACAGTGCTCCCTCCATTCCGAGCCCCGACGTTTGCCCAAACAGTGGTTTATCCCCACATATAGGGTATCAGCGTACTCAGGAAAGATTGACATCAACTTTGTGGGTCTAATTTGTCCTGATACCCTTGGGAAAATAAAAAATTGGGGACTAAAAAAATTATTTTTGTTGAAAAAAATGTTTTTTTATTTTCACGGCTCTGCGCTTTTGTGAAGAACTTGGAGATTTAAAGTGCTCACCACACATCTAGATGAGTTCCTTGGGGGATCTAGTTTCCAAAACGGGGTCACTTGTGGGGGGTTTCTACTGTTTAGGCACATCTTGGGCTCTGCAAACGTAACATGACGTCCGCAGACCACTCCATCAAGTCGGCATTTCAAAGCATCACATCCTTTCCGAGCCCTGACGTGTGCCCAAACAGTGGTTCCCCCCCATATATGGGGTACCAGTGTACTCAGGACAAACTGTACAACTTTTGGGGTCCAATTTCTTCTGTAACCATTGTGAAAATAAAAAATAGGGGGTTAAAAAATCATTTTTTGAGGAAAAAAAAGATTTTTTATTTTCACGGCTCTGCGTTATAAACTTCTGTGAAGCACCTTGGGATTCAAAGTGCTCACTACACATCTAGATAAGTTAATTATGGGGTCTAGTTTCCAAAATTGGGTCATTTGTGGGACAGTTCCAAAGTTTAGGCACACAGGGGCTCTCCAAACACGACATGGTGTTCGCTAACTATTGGAGCTAATTTTCCATTCAAAAAGTCAAATGGCGCTCCTTCCCTTCTAAGCCCTGCCGTGGGCCCAAACAGTGGTTCCCCACCACATATGGGGTACCAGCGTACGCAGGACAAACTGGACAACTTTTGGGGTCCAATTTATCCTGTTACCCTTGGGAAAATAAAAAATAGCGGGCTAAAAAATCATTTTTGAGGAAAAAAAGATTTTTTTATTTTCACTGCTCTGCGTTTATAAAATTCTGTGAAGCACTTGGGGATTCAAAGTGCTCACTACACATCTAGATAAGCTCCTTGGGGGGTCTAGTTTCCAAAATGGGGTCACTTGTGGGGGGTTTCTACTGTTTAGGCACATCAGGGGCTCTGCAAATGCAACATGACGCCCACAGAACATTCCTTCAAAGTCTACATTCAAAAATGGTGCTCCTTCCCTTCTGAGCTTTCCGATGCGCCAAAACAGTGGTTCCCCCCACATATGGGGTATCGGTGTACTCAGGACAAATTGCACAACAACTTTTGTGGTCCAATTTCTCCTGTTACCCTTGTGAAAATAAAAAATAGCGGGCTAAAAAATCATTTTTGAGGAAAAAAATGTTTTTTTTTTTGTTTTCACTGCCCTGCGTTATAAACTTCTGTGAAGCAGTTGGGGGTTCAGAGTGCTCTCAACACATCTAGATAAATTCTTTAAGCGGTCTAGTTTCCAAAATGGTGTCACTTGTGTGGATTTTTTCACTGTTTAGGCACATCAGGGGCTCTCCAAACGCTTCATGGTGTCCGCTAACGATTGGAGCTAATTTTCGATTCAAAAAGTCAAATGGCGCTCCATCCCTTCTGGGCCCTGCCGTGCGCCCAACAAATTTGAGGATCCATTTTATCCTGTTGCACATGCAAAAATGAAAAAAATGATGCTAAAAGAAAATTTTTGCTGGAAAAATTAAAATGTCCATTTTTTCCTTCCACGTTGCTTTAGTTCCTGTGAAGCACCTGAAGGGTTAATAATCTTATTGAATATAGTTTTGCGTCCCTTGAGGGTGCAGTTTTTATAAAGGTGTCACTTTTGGGTATTTTTTCCATATTGACCCCTCAAAGTGACTTCAAATGTGAGGTGGTCCCTAAAAAATTGGTTTTGTAAATTTTGTTGTAAAAATGAGAAATCGCTGGTCAACTTTTAACCCTTATAATTTCCTAACAAAAAAAAATGTTTCCAAAATTGTGCTGATGTAAAGTAGACATGTGGGAAATGTTATTTATTAACTATTTTGTGTCACATAACTCTCTGGTTTAACAGAATAAAAATTCAAAATTTGAAAATTGCGAAATTTTTTAAATTTTCGCCAAATTTCCGTTTTTTTCACAAATAAATGCAAAAATTATCGACCTAAATTTACCACTAACATGAAGCCCAATATGTCACGAAAAAACATTCTCAGAATCGCTAGGATCCGTTGAAGCGTTCCTGAGTTATTACCTCATAAAGGGACACTGGTCAGAATTGTAAAAAATGGCAAGGTCTTTAAGGTCAAAATAGGCTGGGTCATGAAGGGGCTAAGCTGCAAAGTGGCTCTGTCAGTAAGGGGTTAACATTGATTTTGGTGGGCGACAGTCTCCCTTTAAAGGGACAGCCCCTGTTTAAATGAAGTAAGTACTACCGTGTTTCCCCGATAGTAAGACACCCCCGATTGTAAGACGTATCGGGAGTTTCAGAGGGGTCGGCTAATATAAGCCGTACCCCGAAAGTAAGACATATGTCTTACTTTCGGGGAAACACGGGGGTATTGCCGCCTCTCTCTCATCTAGCTGCGTGCCGCTTCCTGCCCACGTCCGCACCGTCCCCCTCTCCATACGTCGCCGCGTCTGTCATCTACCACTGCCGCCTTCCGCCACGGGCTCCGGCTCCCTGCAGCCGCTGGTCCCGCCGTCCTCCGTCGCTCCGTTCGCCCGCAGTCCCGGGCTGAAGTTCTCGCGCGCTCTATTTAAATTTCTTCTTCGGTCCCGAAACGTCATCACGTTGGTCACTCACGTGACCGGAGGCCGGAGAGAACTGTCTATCACTGCAGCCTCCGGTCACGTGAGTGACCAACGTGATGACGTTTCGGGACCGAAGAAGAAATTTAAATAGAGCGCGCGAGAACTTCAGCCCGGGACTGCGGGCGAACGGAGCGACGGAGGACGGCGGGACCAGCGGCTGCAGGGAGCCGGAGCCCGTGGCGGAAGGCGGCGGGTGAGTTTTTCTGGTGGTAGATGGCAGACGCGGCGACGTATACACAGTAATCATACATCAGTAAAACATATACACTGGCATACTGGGGTATCATCTGCTGTATGTAACCCAGTGGGTATCAGCAGGTGTCACACTGGATTAAATACAGCAGGTGGTACTGTATCACACTGGGTTAGATACAGGTAATTTTTTTTCAATATAAGACATACCCCGAAAGTAAGACATAGTGGGGTTTTTGGGGATAAAAAGAAAGTAAGACACTGTCTTACTTTCGGGGAAACACGGTAGTACTATACACAGGGTCTGTCCGGGTGGTGACAGCCCCGCCCAGCTTTGTTTTCATCAGACAGCAGCTCTTTTACCCACAATGCCCCGCTCCCCCTCCCTGCACAGGCCTGCTGCTTCCTGCCTCCTTAGCACTGAACTGGATGGTGACGTCAGCCTCCAGCAGCTTATTAGCATAGAGGACTCTACGGCCGCGCTGATTGGTGGAGTGATCTGTGGGGAGCTGCGGGTTGTCAGGGATAACCATAAAAGAGCGAGGAGAAGCTACTCTTCTATCAGTCATAGGAGCGGCGGGAGTGCACGGAGGAAGCAGCGGGACCAGTATAGCGGCAGCACCCAGTCAGGCCTACACCGTGACCGTACCCTAGCAGCCATGTCCATCGGGTCCTCACAAGACATTCACTCGGAGACGGTACCGGAGATTACGGCGGCCGTCAGCTTCCTGTCTGATCTACTGCGCAGCCGCCTTAGTGCACAGCAGCTGCATGGCTTCAGTGGAGCGTTACAAGATACGCTTATCGGTGAGAGCCCGGGGCAGCGGAGATGGCACTGGGGTCAGCGGTATCTCGGGTCCCCGCCATATTGACCTATGCGATTCCTTTCGTGGAGGGGGGGGGGGGGTGACTGTCTATAGTACTGGAGGGTATATCATGGGGGGATGGTGGTGTGCTAGTGGGGGGATGACTAGATAGAACTGGAGGGTAAATCATGGGGAGATGGTGGTATGCTGTTGGGGGGATGACTAGATAGAACTGGAGGGTAAATCATGGGGAGATGGGGGTATGCTAGTGGGGGGATGACTAGATAGTACTGGAGGGTATATCATGGGGGGATGGTGGTGTGCTAGTGGGGGGATGACTAGATAGTACTGGAGGGTATAACATGGGGGGATGGTGGTATGCTAGTGGGGGGATGACTAGATAGTACTGGAGGGTATAACATGGGGGGATGGTGGTATGCTAGTGGGGGGATGACTAGATAGTACTGGAGGGTATATCATGGGGGGATGGTGGTGTGCTAGTGGGGGGATGACTAGATAGTACTGGAGGGTATATCATGGGGGGATGGTGGTATGCTAGTGGGGGGATGACTAGATAGTACTGGAGGGTATATCATGGGGGGATGGTGGTGTGCTAGTGGGGGATGACTAGATAGTACTGGAAGGTATAACATGGGGGGATGGTGGTATGCTAGTGGGGGGATGACTAGATAGTACTGGAGGGTATAACATATGGGGGGATGGTGGTATGCTAGTGGAGGGGATGACTAGATAGTACTGGAGGGTATAACATATGGGGGGATGGTGGTATGCTAGTGGAGGGGATGACTAGATAGTACTGGAGGGTATAACATGGGGGGATGGTGGTGTGCTAGTGGGGGATGACTAGATAGTACTGGAGGGTATATCATGGGGGATGGTGGTGTGCTAGTGGGGGATGACTAGATAGTACTGGAGGGTATAACATGGGGGGATGGTGGTATGCTAGTGGGGGGATGACTAGATAGTACTGGAGGGTATAACATATGGGGGGATGGTGGTATGCTAGTGGAGGGGATGACTAGATAGTACTGGAGGGTAGGCCATATGGGAGGGACTGTATCTGTATAGTGCTGGGGGATAAAACACGGGGAGGGAGATTACTATGTAGTACTGGAGTGTAGCATATGGGGAGGGTGATGACTGAATAGTACTGGAGCATATACCATATGGGAGGGGGCTGATTGTGTACTAGAGGGGTGACTGGAGAGTATACCATATGGAGGGGGGTGACTGAATAGTACTGGGGAGTATACCATATGGGGAGGGGGTGACTGTAATACTGGAGTATATACCATATGGGGATGGGGCTGATTGTATACTAGAGGGGGTGACTGAATAGTACTGGAGTATATACCATATGGCGAGGGGGCTGATCGTGTACTAGAGGGGGTGACTGAATAATACTGGAGTATACCATATGGGGAGGGGATGACTGAATAGTACTGGGGAGTATACCATATGGGGAGGGGATGACTGAATAGTACTGGGGAGTATACCATATGGGGAGGGGGTGACTGAATAGTACTGGGGAGTATACCATATGGGGAGGGGGTGACTGAATAATACTGGAGTATACCATATGGAGAGGGGATGACTGAATAGTACTGGGGAGTATACCATATGGGGAGGTGGGTGACTGAATAGTACTGGGGAGTATACCATATGGAGAGGGGGCTGACTGAATAATACTGGAATGTATACCATATGGGGAGGGGGTGACTGAATATTACTGGGGAATATACCATATGGGGAGGGGACTGATTGTATACTAGAGGGGGTGACTGAATAATACTGGGGAGTATACCATATGGGGAGGGGACTGATTGTATACTAGAGGGGGTGACTGAATAGTACTGGGGAGTATACCATATGGGGAGGGGGTGACTGAATAATACTGGGGAGTATACCATATGGGGAGGGGACTGATTGTATACTAGAGGGGGTGACTGAATAGTACTGGGGAGTATACCATATGGGGAGGGGGTGACTGAATAATACTGGGGAGTATACCATATGGGGAGGGGGTGCTGAATAGTACTGGGGAGTATACCATATGGGGAGGGGGCTGACTGAATAGTACTGGGGAGTATACCATATGGAGAGGGGGCTGACTGAATAGTACTGGGGAGTATACCATATGGGGAGGGGGTGACTGAATAGTACTGGGGAGTATACCATATGGGAGGGGGTGACTGAATAGTACTGGGGAGTATACCATATGGGGAGGGGGCTGATTGAATAATACTGGAATGTATACCATATGGGGAGGGGGTGACTGAATAGTACTGGGGAGTATACCATATGGGGAGGGGGTGATGAATAGTACTGGGGAGTATACCATATGGGGAGGGGGCTGACTGAATAGTACTGGGGAGTATACCATATGGAGAGGGGGCTGACTGAATAGTACTGGGGAGTATACCATATGGGGAGGGGGTGACTGAATAGTACTGGGGAGTATACCATATGGGGAGGGGGCTGATTGCCTCTGTATAGTGCTGGAGGATGATTGTGTACTAGTACACTACATGGGGAGGTTGTGTATGTACACACTGAGGGGTGAACATTTTGGGGCATGACTTATTCACCTTTCTCTTTGCAGAGCATTACAGGCACCACTGGTTTCCAGACAAGCCCGCCAAGGGTTCTGGCTACCGCTGCATTCGGATCAACCATAAAATGGACCCCATCATCAGCAAAGTTGCAGCTCGTATAAAGATGAGTAATCTACTCTGCCTCTTGCCCAAAGAGCTGACGCTGTGGGTGGATCCCTATGAGGTTTCGTACAGGATTGGCGAGGATGGCTCCATCTGTGTGCTGTATGAGGCATCTGCTCCTAAGCCCTGTGGCCCACTTAACTGTAAGAGTGAGCTCCTGGGGTGCTCCAGCGCCCCAAACCAGTACCTGATGACGGTGGGCAGCTAACCTTGGCAAGGATCTCCACACCTGCTGCTCGTGTATGTGTAAATACCTCGCTCTGGGAGCCATGTTTTCTAATGAAGATCTATTTATATTTTTAAAGAAATTTTTGGATAAAATGAAAGTAATATCTAGTATTTTTAACTATCTCACTCTGAGACACTACTGCACTAGTACAACACGTACAGCCCATTACCAAACTTGTCCAGCATCTAGCATAGCACACACTGCGGCATATGGGAGTCGCCACTCTTCTGTGTACATGGTTGCGTGACCTGTGTGGGCCGGTTTGGCTACATTGCACTTTGCCTCATCTGGTCGTAGTGCTCACTGCTGGAGACCCCGCTTGTTGCTGTGCACAGTGGACGTCTGTAGAGCAGACTTCTTCGGATCCAGCAGTGACACTGGAGGCCAGCAGTCCTGACACCACAGGACCTATCATGCACCGAATCCTGAACTGTCACAATGATTATTTTATGTAGGGTCAGTGACCTGTTCTCCGCTCGTACCTTTACCTTATGGCAGTGGGTAAACTTATTTGGGATGGGATAGTGCTCTTGCCAAATGTGGAGGGGAAATCCTTGGGTTTATGGACATTCCCCATCACATTGGCAATCTTGAACTTATAAGTACAGGCAATGCTATTTCAGGCTCAGAAGTCCTGTACTGGTGGGCAAAATGGAGATGTTTTGCAAGATGAAAGCACTTTAATGTTTACACTAATGGCCCATTTAGCAGGGTCTTAGGTTTTCTGTATTGTTGGGTCTCCGTAGACACTTATCTTGCACAAATGAGTTTTACCAACTGCTGTAAGTGCCATGCAGTCTGACCTGGCTGGCACTTACCCTTATTGTTTGCTGTTTCTCATGTAGTTACTACTACTCACCCTGTGCCTTTTTTCATGCTGCAAAGGGGTCTTCTTGAGTCAAACTACGGCCCTTTTATATTTGCACAATACCTGTATACATAGACTGTCAATAAGTATGTGCCCCCATATCACTGCCAAGCTTTGTGAACTGCCTGTTTTTCATCTGGTCGTGCTGCTTGACATGAGCAGTAAAGCTGTGAATATCTTGTTACTGGGTATGGTACAGTTGTTACTTTTGTAATAAAAGAGAAACTGCTCTAGTGTTGACTCGTCTTACTCTTAAAGCTGTCCTCAACACCTCCCTTCCTAGGATTTGGCCTTCATTTTATTCTACAGTCTGGTTTAGGCCTCAATCACAGTGCATCAGCACTGACTGTTTTTGCACTAGGTGGGTTCAAAAATTAATCCCAAGTAGAAAAATATGTATTGTACTTATCCTATGCTGCATTGTGCAAAATGTCACTCCATGGGTGTAGCTGTACACCTTGCTAAAGAGGATCAGAAGCTGGATACTTACCACGACCAGTGCATATGTATGGGGTACTCCTTGTCTGCAGAAGAGGTGGGCCTGTCTTGGTCCCCCATAGAGGATTAACTGCTACATTATTCCTTTGGAAATGAATGGTTACACTTGGCTGACCAGTGGATGTATTTATGGGCGGCTACACGCCAGGGCTAGTCATGTGAGTTTGCAGTGGCACCTGTGAACGTGTGTGATTATGCTCCCCTGACCAATGTTAATGCTGCCTTATGGGAGAGTTGCTGGTATTCGAATGAGCGTTTAGCTGATGACCTGCATGACAAGTACCTCCAGAGAGTATGTAACAAATGTAGCATTGTTTGGGACCGCAATAATTGCAACTAGATTTCAGAGCCCTTGTTCTAATGCCATGCCCTTGCAGTGGGAGCTTAAGTATGTTCATGCACAAATTTTCCCTGCAAAATTTCATAAATACTCTGTAGAGAAAATCCAGAGCCAGTCAACTTAGCCTGTGGCTTCACCACATTTGCAATACACTTTGTTCAGGGTGTAGGCTAAGTGCACATGTTCAGGATTATTTGCGTTTTTTTCGCGGAAAAAACGCATCAAAAACGCATGAATTAAGCATCCTATCATTTAGAATGAATTCTGCAATTTTTGTGCACATGGTGCGTTTTTTTCCGTGAAAAAAAACGCATCTCGGAAAATCTAGCAACATGCTCATTAATTTTGCGGAATTCTAGCGGTTTCCCGCTATATTATTGACCTAGAAAGTTCAGGGAAAAATGGTGGTAAAAACGCGTCAAATCTGCGCAAAAAACCATGTGTTTTTACCGTGAAAAAAGTCAGTTTTTGCTCAGGAATATTCTGCAAACATTCCTGAACGTGTGCACTTAGCCTTATAGTTGTATGCTGTGGATGTATAGTATATGGAATAATATTTAGAATTGAGAGTCCTCAGTGGTTGATACCTTTTAATGGCTAACTGAAAAGATGGTAACAAATTGCAAGCTTTTGAGACTACTCAGGTCTCTTCATCAGGCATTGACTAAAGGCTAGGTCTCACATAGCGATACACCAGCGATCCCGACAACGATCAGGATCGCTGGTGTATTGCTACATTATCGCTGCTGAGCTGCCAAACAGGCAGCTCAGGCAGTGATCAGTACAAGCGACACTGCGGGTAACATCGCTTAGTTACCCGCAGTGTACCTTGGATACCAGTGCCCTGATGCAGGGAGCTGGTAACCAAGGTACACATCGGGTTTCCAGGCGCTGCGTGGTGCCTGGAAACCTGCTGTGTACCTTGGTTACCAGCTCCCTGCTTCAGGGAGCTGGTATCCAAGGTACACAGCGGGTTTCTAGGCACAGCCCCGCGCCTGGAAACCCGCTGTGTACCTTGGTTACCAGCGGATCGCTGGTCTCCCGCCTGTCACACGCAGCGATGCGTGCCTGTCAGCGGGAGACCAGCGATCAAAAAAATGTCCTGGCCTTTCAGCGACGATCAGCGATACCCGGCAGGGGGGCTGATCGTCGCTGAATGTCCACAGCGATATCGCTGGTGAGCTCGCTGCTGCGTCACAAAACTAGTGACTCAGCAGCGAACTCGCTAGCGATATCGCTATGTGAGACGGGGGCTTAATACAAAATCTGAAGAATCATATTTATACACAACACAGCACAGAAACAATGCAATACATAAGACAAGTGACGTAAAGCAGAACTGTCAATATGGAAGATAGAGATGAACATAAATATTGGAACAGTTCGTAGATAAGGAGTGTGAAAATTTTATTGCCCTCTGATTGGGGTCTGGTAATGTTTTGTGATGTTCTCACAGGGTCTTGGGAGCAAATTCCTTAATTGATGTAATAGGCCATAAATCCATGTGCTAGGTTCATACCAGCATTGAGAGTATATGGAATGGCATACAGTGGTCAGCTGGTTGTTAGCCCTTTAGACATGGCGTAGGAAAAGCACTGCGCACACACACAACAGCCAAGATCTGATTAGTTTCCATGAATGGAGGTTTGGGACATCCTTTCTAGTGCTTGATGGGGCTCCCAATGATCATACATCCATCACCTACACTGTAAACTGAAGCCCGTCATGTTCCATGAGGCTTTGTGTACAGTGGTATTCTCTATAAGCATACTAGTGCCTGTAGTACAGGTGTATCTTGCAAAACTAGAATATCAATTTCAGTTCAATACAAAAAGTGAATCTCAAATAGGACTCATTACAAACAGTGATCTATTTCAAGTATTTATTTCTGTTAATGTTGATGATTATGGCTTACAGCCAATGAAAACCCAAAAGTCATTATCCTTAGTAAATTAGAATACAGTATAACACCAGCTTGAAAACGATTTTAAAATCTGAAATGTTGGCCTACTGAAATGTATATTCAGTAAATGCACTTAATAGTTGGTTAGAGTTCCTTTTGGCATCAATTACTGCATCAATGCGGCATGGAGGCAATCAGCCTGTGGCACTGCTGAGGTGTTATGGAAGCCCAGTTTGCTTTGATAGCAGCCTTCAGCTTGTCTGGTATCTCTCATCTTCCTTTTGACAATACCCCATAGATTCTCTATGGTGTTAAGGTCAGGTGAGTTTGCTGGCCAATCAAGCACAGTGATACTGTTGTTTTTTAAACCAGGAATTGGTACTTTTTGCAGTGTGGTCAGGTGCCAAGTCCTGTTGGAGAATGAAATTTCCATCTCCAAAAAGCTTGTTGGCAGAGGGAAGCATGAAGTGATGTAAAATTTCCTGGTAGATGACTGTGCTTTGGTCTTGATTAAAACACACTGGACCTACACCAGCAGATGGCATGGCTCCCCAAACCATCACTGATTGTGGAAACTTCACAATATACCTCAAGCATCTTGGATTGTCTGTCACTCCACTCTTCCTCCAGACTCTGGGACCTTGATTTCCGAGGTCTAGTATGAAGTAATCACAATCAATGATTTTTTTTTACGGGAGCCGTGTCATCTGTTGGTGTATGTCTTCTGTGTTTTATTATTCCCTCTGCCGACAAGTTTTTTGGAGATGGAAATTTCATTCTCCAGCAGGACTTTGCACCTGTCCACACTCTGCCAAAAGTACCAATTCTTGGTTTAAAAACAGTATCACTGTGCTTCACTATCCTTAACCATGAAAGGGAAGAATGAAGCTTCTACTGAAAGAACACTCTACAGACATATCGCTGATCCATAAACTATAATAGATGTGCCTTTTCTTGGTGTTTGCGGGCTATTTTCAGGCTGGGTGGGTGCCAATCTCCATGGCCCCTTACCAGCCTGAGTATACCAGAACCCCAGCTGCCTGCTTTAGCAAGGCTGGTTGTCAAAAATGTTTTTTCAGCTGCAGATGGAAGGAAGAGAGCCACAGTATTCATTACTGATGGGTAGGCGGAGCCCCAGATCAGGATGTTACCTCAGATCAAAAGAGTGATGACTGGCTGGCCCCTCCAGCTCGGGCTCCTCCTACTCAGCTCCAGTCTAAGATTTGAGGTCCAGAGGATGGTCGCTGCTAATGCAGCTCCTCAGAAGATTTTATTATTTTACATTCGGACAAGAGACTTGGATCACTAGTTGGTCTAGAGGTCTCAGGGGTACCAGCGCTGCTGTACCCCAACCTCTCCCTTGGCGGATCTGTATTTACTCAAAGTCCCTGCAGAATCCTTGCCGGCCCTGGGGGATGAGGAGAGCTTCCCTGGCGGGGACGCAAACCACACGTGCGGTCACTGCGTCCCTCGCCCTGGGGGGAAGCATGGGCACAGCGCCAGAAACCCCTGAGGGTCCCTGTGGCGCCTTGGCTGGTGAGTACTCCACACAAAATTTTATTATTAATGTGTGAGAGCGTCTGATGGCAGCGCTATTACATGTATATCAGTATGCTTCAGCACTGCGGTGACAGCGCTATTACATGTTTATCAATGTATTTCACCAGCCTCTCCCTTGGCGGATCTGTAACTACATTATGGTCCCTGCAGAATCTTGCCGGCCCTGGGGATGAGGAGAGTTTCCCTGGCGGGGGCGCAAACCACACGCTGGGGTCACTGCGCTTCCCGCCCTGGGGGGAAGCATGGGCATAGCGCCAGAAACCCCTGGGGGTCCCTGTGGCGTTTCGGCTGGTGAGTACTCCACATTTTGGTAAAATGTGTGTGAGTGTTTTAGCGACTGCTGCGGCAGCCGCTGTACAAATATATGCCGATGACTAGTTTTTCTATGTCCGCAGGAGGATGCCTGCAGGACGAGGGAAAGGAGGGGAGTACGCGCTCTTTTTATTTTTTGAATTTCGCGCCGCTTCTGAGCGCGCGCTTTACTGCAGCCTCCATTTCCGGCTCCTCTACATGGAGCACACGGAGGCAGAGCGCGGCGGCCATTGCTGACAAGCGAGCCGGCCGGACAGAAGCTTAACCCCTTCACCTCCACAGCGTGGCTATTGCTGATAAAGCGCTGTAGGTTGAAAGCTCCCCGGATCGTTCTCCTCCCCTCCCGGCTAGAATACGTGTCCAGCTTGGTGAGTCGCTTCTAGCCCGCCGGGCAGAAGCTTAACCCCTTCACCTCCACAGCGCGGGCGCCGTCTGGGGCACTTCTGAGTGACAGATTGCGCTGTCCTGCGGCTGTTCTCGCATAAGGGCTCGCACACTCTTTTAATATTAATAAAGAGGCTGTGGGGAGTCTGCGACATTAATGCTGCCACTATACGTTTCCGCTGACGATCCTGATGGCGTCGCATAATATTGCGATCGTTTGTGTGTCATTTTTAATGTCGCTATTAGCTGCCAATCTGGGCGATCTCATTAGCATCGCATAGGCGATTAGCGATCTCCTTGACAACTTTGGCGGTCATTGCGTTATAAAAAACAGCGCAATTTTTTAGCGATCTTGTGGAACGTTTTCTGTTTAGTGTGGCATGGCTGTCCTGCAGCTGCGACCTTATAAGAGGCGCCTGAGATTCGCACACCCTTTTTCACTATCAAGGTTGTGGGGAGTCAGCTACTTTAACCCCTTCTTAGGAGGTTAACTCTTAATGGGAGACAGCTGGGGTAGCTCTTTCTTTTGAGCTTTAACCCTTCAGCGTTTGTTTTTTATTTAAGTACTGCTCTGGTTACTGACAGGTTTATCCTGCCATATACTATGCAAGGGTATGTCAGAGACCCTCTCCCAGATCCGTTACGGATCAGCCTCGCGTATCTGACACGCAGACCTCGACTCATACACGGTCAGAGGTTCCAATGGTGTCAAAATGAAGGCCTTCACTGGTTTCTATTGATGACCTTTTAGGTTATGGAGTGTCAACTAGATCCTCTCAAGGGAGCGACACAAATCGGTGTTTTTCCTTCTCGCTTAGCGAAGAAGTCCGATTCGGTTAAGGAGGATCGGCAGGGACACCCTGCCTCTCTCTCAGGGGCCGTACTAAAATTTCTGTGGAAGCCATGTGGACGTTACAGTTACCAGAGGAGGTAACTAGTCGTCCTGGTAAGTCGGCCCGGATGTTGCAAGGGTCGCATGGGTCGCGATGACCTTACAAACTGTATCCGTTTTTCTACGGAGTTATTTGTTAATTGGACCCCTTCTCCTGAAGTGAATGTTCCTTCATTCCAGCTTAGCAAATCTTCCTAGTAAAAGGGAAGACGAGTCTGCAGGACACGCTGGACAGAAAAACGGAGATGGCAACAATTTCCATCTGCGAGGCCGTGGATCATAGATTCGGTATTAAGGATCTAGGTGTACTTGTTAAGTTCCCCTGAGCCGGTTGGACCGTCTAAGGACGGCGTGGCAAGTTTCCCTCTATCAAGGTAGATGGGCTTTTCTAGTTGAAGGATAATGCGTCACTGCTATCCAGGGCGCAATCCTCGGCAGTTACAGTCAGAAGAGCACTGTGACTTGGATGGAACGCAGTTTTCCAACAGGGTTTGCTATCTTTAGCTTAGAAAGTGGTCAGCTATTTGACTGACCTCACGGAGCTGATGCCAAGGCAAAGGCAAAAGAAGCAGCTTTACCGCAGCGCAGAGCTGTGACTTCTGCGTCTGGCAGGACTTGTGCCGATAGTTATCGGCAGTCCTTTTCGGTTCAAGGGATGATCTGACCAACCCTCTGGGGGTTTGTGTCGTCTCTCTCTTTTAAAAAAAAAAAAAAAAAAGGGGAATTCTCAGAAATTCCGCATACCCTGGAAACAGAACTTCTGTTAAGGCAGAAGCTGGCAAAAAAAAAAAAAATAAAAATCCGCTAAGGCGGACTGACTTCTGACATTCCGTCAGAGCCGAGCATGAAGTCGCTTCGCTCAGTTATGGCAGCCCTGTCGCAGAACGATCAATCGACATTCGCGACGCTTTTTGGCATGTTCCCATCGAAGACCTCACCCAGGTTGTGGCTCGACCATTCGGTTTGGCTTTAACGCCCAGAATTTTTACAACTATTCTGACGCCAGAATCTCATGGCAATCCTTCAAAGACGGGGACTTACGATTCGTCCCTATTTGGACGGCCTTTTCGGTTGTGGCTTCAAAGGAGAAGTCGTCTCTGGAATCGTCGCAGGCAATCCTGTTTTTGAGGATGCATTTCGACATGGTACGGGCGGTGTTGTCCCTACCTCCAGACAAGCAGGCATGTCTGCTCCAGCATGTACAGACTATGAAGTCTGCGACAGCAGTGTCCCTTCGGAAGGTATGCGCCTTCTGGGTCTGACGGTGGCGTCCATGAGGTTTTTTCCGTTTGTCCAATTTCATTCCAGAGCTCTCCATAGGCTCATTCTGAGTCGTTGGGATTAATCGCAAGGTTCGCTGGATTGCAGCGTCATCATCTCTCACAGGGTGCGAGAATCCCTAGGATGGTGTTTATGTCCAGGAGCGTTATCCCTGGGAAAGCTTTTCCTCCCTCCGAAGTGGTCGGTCATAACCACCGATGCCAGCCTGACGGGCTGGGGGGGGTGTTTGGAACAATCTCTGGATTCAGAGAGTATGGTCATCGGAAGAGTCTGTTCTTCCGATCAACATCCTGGAATTGAGGGCGATTTTCCTTTGCCTCCAACATTGGACGGTCCCTTTGAGCGGTCTGCCAGTCCGAGTGCAGACAGACAATGCGACGGCTGTCGCGTATATCAATCACCAAGGTGGGACAAGGAGTTCCAGACTCATGGTAGAGGTGTCCCGAATTCTGATTTGGGCAGAGGCCAGTGTGCCAGCCATTTCGGCGATTCACATTCCAGGGGTTCAGAATATTACAGCGGACTTTCTCAGTCGCAGAAGGATGGATCCCGGGGAATGGAGCCTCCACCCGGAAGTTTTTGCACTACTGTGCTCTCGCTGGGGAACCCCCCAAGTGGATTTGATGGCATCCAGGTCCAATGCCAAGTTACCGACGTTCATGTCCAGGTACAAGGACCCGAAGGCTGTGGCGGTGGATGCTCTAGTGGCTCAGTGGGATCAGCTCGTGCTGATCTATGTATTCCCGCCGATATCCCTACTTCCTCTAGTACTGCGTCGGATCAGACTAGAGAGAATTCCAGCTATTTTGATAGCTCCAGACTGGCAAAGAAGGGTGTGGTTCTCGACAATAATGTCGCTGTTGGCGGCAACTCCTTTTTCACTCCCTCTTCAACCGGACTTGTTGACTCAGGGGCCCGTTTGTCATCCGGACTTGATGTCCCTGCGTTTGACGGCGTGGCTCTTGAGACCGAAATCTTGACCCGTAGAGGTTTCTCAGCCGAGGTCATTGCTACCCTTCGTGCTGCAAGAAGTCCGGCTACTACTAGGATTTACCACAAAATTTGGGAAACCTTCTTTTAGTGGTGTTTGGGGTCCTCTCGGAACCCGAGAAAATTTTCCATTCCCAACCTGTTGGCTTTTCTGCAGCATGGGCTAGACAAGGGTTTGGCAGTTAGCACCCTGAAAGGTCAGATTTCTGCTCTGTCCTTATTGTTCCGGAGAACCATTGCTTCGAATAGAGACGTGCTCTCCTTTTTCCGAGGTATATCTCGTAAGTTTCCGCCGCGGAAGGCGCCCGTGTCTCCTTGGCGGCTCAACCTTGTTTTGGAGGTTCTTCAGCATAAACCTTTTGAGCCTATGGTTTCTGCTAGCCTTTCTTTACTTTCTTGGAAGGTGGCTTTCCTTGTTGCAGTCACTTCCTTGAGGAGAGTTTCTGAGTTGGCAGCTCTTTCTTGTTCGCCTCCTTTTCTGGAGTTTTTTCCGGATCGTGTAGTGCTTCGCACTCGGGGTGATTTTTTGCCTAAAGTGGTATCACAATTTCATGTTAACTAGGATATTGTGTTGCCTTCACTCTGTCTGGATCCGAAGAATGCGAAAGAGCGAGATTTACACACATTGGATTTAGTGCGGGCCTTGAAGTTTTATCTATCTATTACTCAAGGTTTTCGTAAGACGGACTTCCTGTTTGTGGTTTCAGCAGGTCGTCGGCGTGGTCAACGAGCTTTCAAGGATTCTATAGCTCGTTGGATCCGGTCAGCTATTTTGGAAGTTTACCGCCTTCGGGGTGAACCTTGCCCGATTAAGATTCGAGCCCATTCCACGTGAGCTGTGGCTTCATCGTGGGCTTTTCATCAAGGTGCCTCAGCAGTGCAGCTCTGCCGGGCGGCAACTTGGCGCTCTGTCCACACGTTTACAAAGTTTTATAAAGTGGACGTCAGTGCTTCCGCTGATGCAGCCCTCGGACGTAGGGTCCTGCAGGCAGCTGTAGTTTAAAGTTCTGGATGAACTTGTGTTTAGCGCTGGTTGCGCTTTGTTGTTAAGGTTGTTGGGTTTCTGCCTTTTGTTGGTTTTTCCCACCCTTATTTTTGAACTGCTTTGGGACGTCCCATCAGTAATGAATACTGTGGCTCTCTTCCTTCCATCTGCAGCTGAAACACGGATTTTGGTAAAGACTTACCTGTAAAATCCTTTTCAGCGAAGGAAGGAAGAGAGACACAGCACCCTCCCAAGGCAGAAGTGTGTTGATGTTTTCAGATGCAGCGCGACCCTTATCTGATAGCGATTATCTGGGCTGAGGTCAGCGCGCTAAGGCTCTGTTCCAGCATCGCCAGCTCATCGCAGTAGTCAGGTTCCGTGAGTAGTACCTGGAACTCTGTGGTTTTTGGCTTTCTTTGCATGCATAACCTGTATCCTTGTGTTTTTTCTCTGAAGTTCCTTCAGAAGGGGTTATGTTGCTCCGCTGGTGATCTTGGCTCTTTTCCTAAAAGCTTTGGTACGACTGGAGCTGAGTAGGAGGAGCCCGAGCTGGAGGGGCCAGCCAGTCATCACTCTTTTGATCTGAGGTAACATCCTGATCTGGGGCTCCGCCTACCCATCAGTAATGAATACTGTGTCTCTCTTCCTTCCTTCGCTGAAAAGGATTTTACAGGTAAGTCTTTACCAAAATCCGTGTTTTTTTAAATTAATTATAAAATAATGGTGTGTGGCCCTCTATTCTTGATAACAGGATCCTGTGCTGTGATAGGATTCATTATCCTTTGGGGCTGCTTGCTAAAGGTACTGTCACACTAAGCGAGATCGCTAACACGTCAGCGATTTTATGACGCAGTAGCGATCTCGTTAGCGACGCTGCTGTGTGTGATGTAGCGGCGATGTGGCCCCCGCTGCGATGTCGCTGATCGCTCATGAACGTTCTGAGCCGTTTTCTGGTCATTGGTGTCCTGCTGGTGAGACTGAATCGCTGAGTGTGACACCCTTTATGAACGACTTTACCAGCGGCGCAGGCGGGACTAGGTTTTCCCAACGACCGCAGAGGTCGTTATACAGGTCGCTGATCTCTGATCTTTGTATTTGGAAGCTAACTAGCGACCATATAGCGATCGCACAAACGATCTCGCCAGGTGTTGTCGTGATCGCTAAGTGTGACAGTGCCTTTACTCAGTCCTGGAGCGTCTGGAGAGCAGTATTAGTAAAATCTTAATAGAAAAAGAAACAAGTAGAGATGAGTGAATTTGTTCGGATTTTTGTCCCCGAATCGGATTTTGACATATTCGTGCTGTATGCGAACACTATTCGTGCCAAATGTTTGTCGCATGATCAGTTCCGAACATATCCATTAATTTCTACTCCCTTTGATGCTAATGACATTCGGCTGTGTTTGACGAATATGCAAAAACAATATTCTATTCCGATCATATTCGGAACCGAATTCAAACAAATTCGCTCATCTCTAGTAATAAGTTCGCTGAGAAAGCTGAACTGTGGCCGTTTTAGCAGGACAACGATCATAAACATATCTCCAAGACCATCAAGTGGTTTCAGAAGTTCTGGAAGGTTCTGGAATGGCTGTCACCGTCTCACTCTCTGTAGCCCATAGAAAATGTTTGATCGGATTTGAAGAAGGAGCTTTAAAGGGAATCTGTCACCCTAAATTGGCGGGATATTTAAATGATGGCAGTCAGGTCAGATGGGCGGTGTTTTGGGTACTTGCCTTAACATGTTGTTCGCCGCTGTCTCCATTATTTCTGGAATTGTAGTCGTTGCCCTCCATATAATGCGCCTGCACATTGCAATCTTGAATTGCACACGCGCAGTATGCTTTGCCCGCAGATTGCAATGCACAGACGCGTTATATGGAGGGCAACGACTACAATACCCAGAAATAATGGAGACAGCGGCGAACAACATGTTAAGGCAAGTACCCAAAACACCGCCCATCTGACCTGACTGCCATCATTTAAATATCCTGCCAATTTAGTGTGACAGATTCCCTTTAAGCATGCAATCCCAACAATATTAGTAATGTGGCGACCATTTTTCACGAGGAATGGACTAAGATTCCGCAGGAACACTGCCAGAAACTGGCATCTGGCTTTGCTCCACATTTGCAGGAGATATAATAATCTTTATTTTTATATAGCGCTAACATATTCCGGAGAGCTTTTTGCACACATGGTCAGGGTGGATTGATTTAAATCACGCCGATTTAAATCAACGATTTAAATCATGATTTAAATCAAATGAATTTTTTCTATTTAAATCAGATCGATTTAAATCGTGATTTTAATCATGATTTAAATCACTGATTTAAATCAAAAGATTTTTTTTAATATAAATCACGATTAAAATCTAAAACTTTCAATCATTGTTTAATTAACTCCACACTTCTAGCTTGGTTTCACTTTCTGTAGCTTGGTTTCAGTTTCTTTTTCCATTCAGTTGACATGCCCAAACTTGTTGGATAGTCAGTCAGCAGTACTTGGCTGTAGTAACAATCAAACTTCAGAAGTGATCTGCGTGAGCCATGGCAGGTCGTAAGAGAGACCCTATTTGGGTTCATTTTGTTGAGATGCCAGCAGAGCTTGGAAAGAAAGGTGGGAGAGCAAAGTGCAAATACTGTCAAAAGGATATCCAAGGACTTGTTTGCCGTTTGAAATCACATTATGAAAACTGCAACCAGAAGGGAAATGAAGATGTTGATAGTGATACAACTAATGTCAATGAACCCCCACAGCTTCTTATGCACCAGGACCCTAGCACTAGTGGTAAGTCTGGCAATTACAACCTATTTTAACAGACGTTTTACTGGGATGGTTAAAGTCTATGAAAAGAAAAATTTCTAGCACTAGTTCTGGAGTATAGAATTTAAATTTATGTTAAGGCAATATTTCACAGAAGATTAACGTTAAGTAAAAATAAAAGTGTGTATACGCCTATTTTTTTTTTTATTGTAGGCTACAATTCACTTTTGAAGTCTGCCAAATTGACCATTTTTTAAAAAAAACATTTTTAAAACTTTTGTGACATAATTTTTTTCAGTTGCTCTGATATTACTAGTATTACAGCAACTTCACCGGAAACTTGAGTAGCATAACTTTTGAGACAGCCCTTATAGGACGAGGACCATTACATTGTTCAAAAAGTTTGTTTCAAAATATTTTCGTTATATTTCTTCAAATACGCAGTCGAAATATATTTTTAATTACTGTGCTTTCAGGGTCAAATATGGCTTGTGCTGCACGTGACAATCAATATCTGGGTACAACTTCAACAAAGTAGCCCAACAAAAAACTTTACGTGCAAAGTGTAGAAAAATTCCTCTTAAAGACTACGACGAGCCAGAAAGAACATTTTGATGAATTAATTGCTAAATTCATATTTGCAACCAATTCTTCTTTCCGACTAGTTGAACACCCATTGTTTGTACAAATGATCGAAGGAATAAGACCAGGCTACAAACCACCAAGTAGATTTGATATCTCAGGAAAACATCTTCAGGCTGTATATGACAAAGAAAGAGCGGCTTGTACAAAATATTTGAAAGACAAAGTTGTTAACATGAGCTTGGATGGTTGGAGCAACATCCACAACGACCCCATAATTTGCACTTGTGTCACAACAGAAGATGGTGAAACTTACCTTACAGACATAATCGACACATCTGGAAATTCACATACTGCTGAATATTTACTTGAAATTGCTAAGAACTCAATTCACCAATGCCAAGAACAGTTTGGATGTAAAGTAAGGAGCTTAGTTACTGATAACGCAAGCAATGTGGCAAAAATGCGAGCGGAACTGGCACAGGAGGATGACACAAATGTCATTACATACGGTTGTTCTGCCCATTTGTTGCATCTTTTGGCAAAAGACCTGCATATTTCGGGTGTCAAGGAACATGTTGTACAAATTGTTAAATATTTCCGCAATAATCATTTTGCACATGCAACCTACAAGGAAATGGGAGGACTGAAGTTGGTTCTACCACAAGATGTTAGATGGAATACCTTGGCTGAATGCTTGGAACTGTTTATTAACAACTGGTCAAAATTAGTGTCCATTTGCGAAACACATCGGGATAAAATTGATGCTAATATACGAAGCAAAGTATTAAATCTTGGTGTGAAGAGAAATGTCGAGGACCTTTTGGAAAGGTTAAAGCCAATATCTATTGCGTTGGATAAAATGCAGAAAGATACTGCAACCATAGCTGATGCCACAGAAGTTTGGAAAGAGTTAGAAGGTTCGCTAGATCGCTTGAACCTCTCAAACAATGTAAAGGTTGCAATACACCACCGCAAGGACCAAGCATTAAAAGAAGAACACTATTTAGCCAATATCTTGCATCCCATCTACAGAGGGAAAAAACTATCTGAGGCGGAAATCAACTCTGCAATGGAGTGGCTCGCCAATACTAACCATGACATTGTGGCAACTGTGCTGAAATTGAAGTGTGAATTTGCACCATTTCAAAAATACATGTTTTCAGATAACGTCGTTAATGAACTAAAACCACTGGACTGGTGGAAGTCGCAATCACTTGTTCTTCCAGCGAAGATAATAAATGTAGCTACTCAGCTACTGACTGCATCGGCTTCATCGGCAGGAGTAGAGAGATTGTTTTTTTCATTTGGTTTTGTGCACACAACAGTCCGAAACCGCTTAGGAACTGCTAAAGCAGGACAACTATTTTTCCTATTAAAAGTCCTAAATAAACAGTAGGCTTAAAGGACTGATGTATTCACTGAAGATGTTTGCTTACTTCAAACGTTAGAGATAGGCTATTGTTAAAAAGTACTTACTCTCTGTAGTTCAATTCTGATTGTTTAATAGTGCAAATAAAAATTATTAGGTTTCATAATCATCAACTGTTTTAATATTTTTATTTGTGTAAAATAATTTGACTTGCAAAAAGACAAAGTTTTGCTTGTGTACAACTTGATTAAAAAATCCTATTTAAATCAAAAAAATCCGATTTAAATCAAAAAAAATCCGATTTTTTTGATTTTTTTTAAAAAATCATGATTTTTATCCACCCTGCACATGGTGTACTGCTACATTTTAAAAGGTTAGTTTTTTTCAAGAAAATAATGTGATAAAAGGTTTTATCAACTCCTCATCACGTCATATATACGGCACAGTGCACACCTAGAAAAATGAAAAGTCAGAATTGCTGAACACATAGCTGCCATTGAGACAAAAATATCTTGTGCTTCAGGTCTGAGGAGACATTTTGTTGAAAAATACACTGCTCAAAAAAATAAAGGGAACACTCAAATAACACATCCTAGATCTGAATGAATGAAATTTTCTCATTGAATACTTTGTTCTGTACAAAGTTGAATGTGCTGACAACAAAATCACACAAAAATCATCAATGGAAATCAAATTTATTAACCAATGGAGGCCTGGATTTGGAGTCACCCACGAAATTAAAGTGGAATGTAATGTCCTTAAAACAAATCAAAATGATGCTCAGTAGTGTGTGTGGCCTCCACGTGCCTGTATGACCTCCCTGTGCCTGTATGACCCCCCTACAACGCCTGGGCATGCTCCTGATGAGGCGGCAGATGGTCTCCTGAGGGATCTCCTCCCAGACCTGGGACTAAAGCATCCGCCAACTCCTGGACAGTCTGTGGTGCAACGTTACGTTGGTGGATGGAGCGAGACATGATGTCCCAGAAGTGCTCAATCCGCTTCAGGTCTGGGGAACTGGCTGTCCGGTCCATAGCTTCAATGCCTTCATTTTGCAGGAACTACTGACACACTCCAGCCACATGAGGGCTGGCATTGTCCTGCATTAGCAGGAACCCAGGGCCAACCGCACCAGCATATGGTCTCACAAGCAGTCTGAGGATCTGATCTTGGTAACTAATGGCAGTCAGGCTACCTCTGGCGAGCTCACCCCACACCGTTACTGACCCACTGCCAAACAGGGTTATGCTGAAGGATGTTGCAGGCAGATCGCTCTCCACTTCGTCTCCATACTCTCTCACATCTGTCACAAGTGCTTAGTGTGAACCGCTTTCATCTGTGAAGAGCACAGGGCGCCAGTGGCGAATTTGCCAATCCTGGTGTTCTGTGGCAGATGCCAAGCGTCCTGCACGGTGTTGGGCTGTGAGCACAACCCCCATCTGTGGACGTCGGGCGCTCAGACCATCCTCATGGAGTCGGTTTCTAACTGCAGACATGCACATTTGTGGCCTGCTGGAGGTCATTTTGCAGGGCTCTGGCAGTGCTCCTCCTGTTCCTCCTTGCACAAAGGCGGAGATAGCGGTCCTGCTGCTGGGTTGTTGCCCTCCTACGGCCCCCTCCACGTCTCCTGGTGTACTGGCCTGTCTCCTGGTAGCGCTTCCAGCCTCTGGACACTACGCTGACAGACACAGCAAACCTTGCCACAGCTCGCATTGATGTGCCATCCTGGATGAGCTGCACTACCTGAGCCACTTGTGTGGGCTGCAGAGCCCGTCTCATGGTACCACGAGTGTGAAAGCACCACCAACTTTAAAAAGTGACCAAAACTTCAACCAGAAAGCATTGGTACTGAGATATGGTCTGTGGTCCCCACCTGCAGAACCACTCCTTTATTGAGTGTGTCTTGATAATTGCAAACAATTTCCATCTGTTGTCTATTCCATTTGCACAACAGCATGTGAAATTGATTGTCAATTAGTGTTGCTTCCTAAGTGGACAGTTTGATTTCACAGAAGTTTGATTTACTCAGTTATATTCTGTTGTTTGTGTTCTCTTTATTTTTTTGAGCAGTGTATAATATGGAATTTCTTTTACGTTTTTTTTTTTGAAAATTTACAATTAAGAGACCACTGCACAGTTTTATAAAAATCAGCTTCTCTACATGTCTGACTGCTGTTACATTCCAGTGTCAGTTGAATTCCAACCAGAATACACCTCATTCTACTTAATGTGCTTCTGACTAGGTGATCATCTGAACCAAATCTTGTTTAACGAAGGAAAGTATAAAAAACACTTCTGTGGTGTTCACAATCCTCTTGCAATAGGACAAGCTGGATGGCAAAACAAGTGCTAGTAATATCCCAAAAGTAATAGGAATGAAAAAATAACTTTTAACCATGCCAAAGGAGTTGAAAAGAAAAGTCTTGAGTGAGGAAAAGAAACGCTCAATTCTGGCTTTACTAGCAGAGGTCTACAGTGAGCGTCATGTGGCCTCCATCCTTAAAATTTCTACAACGGCAGTCCATTACAACAAGGTCAAGCAGCAGACATTGGGGACAACAAAGCTGCAGACCAGTTGATTCCTTCACAAGCCATCAAACAAAGAAGAATTGCTTACATTTTTGTACCAGGAGTGGCATAAGGTCACCCAAAAGCAGTGTGAAAGACTGGTGGAAAGTATGCCAAGACGCATGAAAGCTGTGATTAAAAATGATGGTTATTCCACAAAATATTGATTTCTGAACTCTTCCTGAGTACATTAGTATTGTTGTTTCTAAGTGATTATGAACTTGTTTTCTTAGCATTATTTGAGGTCTGCAAACACTGCGTTTTTTTTTTTATTTTGACCATTTCTCATTTTCTGAAAATAAATACAAAATTTATTGCTTGGAAATTCGGAGACATGTAGTCAGTAGTTTATAGAATAAAAGAGCAATTTACATTTTACTCAAAAATATACCTATAAAGAGAAAAAACAGACAAACTGAAAATTTTGATGCACTGGCAGAGTGCAGCGGACCCAAAGTAAAATGGCGACTACACAGGTGCATTAATACCAAATTAAACAGCCAGCCTTCAATCAGGGATTGGCCATGTGGTACACCAGTGCACAAAAGTACAATCTGTACATGGCAATGTTCACACTAGGAATGCAGAGCGTCTGGTTCACAGCCTATTAATGACGCCTTATGCGGGCTGCCCAGTGCTAACTATAATGCATCCAGTGTGAACAGAGGCCACAGTGTACAGAACCATTTGGGCCCAACTGCACTCTGCAAAAGTATAATGGCAAAAAGACATATAAATATATGTAAGGTATTAGTTGATATTCTGGCCAAAATATGTAAGCTGGCAACCCACGTCACGGATCCTTACACTTGCAAGTCCTACTCTAACATCTCCTACTCAAAGATCAAAACCACAAAAAGTGGATTAAAAAAATCCAAAATTCAAGAAAACACCAAAAACAGGCAGAGATGCTTACCTGTCTGAAAAGGCCTCAATACTGAGGACGCACACGCCGCCATATCCTGATGCCTTGTGCGTCCATGAGGTTGTCTGGAGGCTGGCTTCTTCCGGTCATTGGGACGCATATGATTTCCAATTGAATTCTTAGGACTGACACGTCTGGTGTTTGGGGTGCAATGCGCTCCAATAATATATTTTCGGCTTTTGGAACGCGGATGCTTTTCAGTTAGACCTATTATGGGCATGCGCTATATGTGGAGAATGGTCACATGACCGGATATGTCCTAAATTATATTGTGTTAAGAACGATTTGCTTGGAACGCAATGCGCTCCACTAATATCTATTATGGGCATATGTTAGGGAATGACTATGAGTCACGTGACCAGATAGGTCCTAAAATGCACTATGCAAACAATGGGCCATTCACCCATTGGATTTATCCCGAGTGGGGTTTTTTTCAGGCGTTGATTGGCTGGTGGGTTGGATTAATACATCCCCATTTTCCCTGTTCAGCACGCCCCCGGAAGAAGAATATATCGCAACACGCGTTGGGGTAGGAGCAGGTCTTTGTTGGTCCCCTACTGAGGTAATGATATCCTGATAGCACTAGGGGATATTTATTCGATTTGGCAATATTTAAATTTTTAGGGCTCTTTTATTTGCATATTTTTCATGAGATACATTGTGATTCTGGTTTGCACTTTGGCATTTAAATTGAAATTTGTGCATTTAAATAATTTTGCCCAACAAATAACTTTTGTGTGGCATTTCCATAATAACCACCGAGGCAATAATATCCTGATAGCACTTAGATGCATTGATTCGGTTTGGCAATGTTTACATGCACTCAAGCACTTTGCTTTTGATAAATTCTATCTTATTTGCACATTTTTTATGATATATTTATCGTTATTGGTGTTTGGCATTTTTTTTAGTTTAAATTTGTGCATTTAATTAATTTTGCCTAATGTATACATTCATGAGTGGCATTGTCCAGTTTGTACTGTCATCTGTTTGCTAATGTATATTATTTTGGACCAGTTTTGATCTGCCATTTTGGCAGGAGGCATCATTATTATTTTAATAATATTATTTGATTTTTGTGATATAAATAAAGTAAAAAATTGTTTTTAACTAGACATTCTTTTGTCTGTCCATTATTGTGGATGACTTTGTGTTATAGGGTGTAATCTGAGGTCTATCCACATCATATTGCACAGAATGCATTTGAAACAGTTATATATTGTTACGCGTACACAGGCGGGTCATACTATGAGGCACTTTATATTTCAGAGACCTGTTCACACTGTGTTATACTATACATTTTCTTGTTATGTTAGTTGCGCTGAACCCCGGAAATTGTTCTTGATCGGTTTATTGTAGCCAGCAGAACGTTGGTATATTTTGTTAGTAATCGAGTTTGCGCTGTCGGCTGAATGACGTTGGATGTAGCTGTATGCCATTTTGTGACCTGCATAGACTAAAGATAAAAGTCTTGTCACTACTTGGTTATCATGGGTTTTCAGAGTCCTGTTGGAAGGTTCTTCGCAGGCCAGCCCCTCCCCGACAGTATATACCTTGGCAGTCAGCCAGTTTCCCTGCAGATTTCGTTTTGTAACGAGGCATATGGCAGCTCCTTCCTATTGGCTTACCATCCGCTCTGTGCGGCGTTCTGCCAATCAGAGGCTGCTCTGTGTGTGTATCCAGGGGATCAGGCAGTTTTTTGCCACATGTCGTCTAATGACCTTGGAGGAAGCAGACATTGTGCCTCTTCTGCAGAATCTGACCTGCGGTGCGTGTTTGAGAATCGCATCATGTCAATTTCTCTTGCTGGTGCGCAGAGTTTTCTGTGCAGATTTTACTCGTAGAATCGCATTAGATGCAGAGATTTGTAGGTGAAAAAAAGCATATCTAAAACAAAGCAGTCGTATTCCAAACATGACATCAAAAAGAGGCAAACTCTGCAGCGTCAAAAACGTGATAAATATACAAGTCACCAAATTTAGCTAAAAGATGCAGAATTGATACAGAAAACCTGAAATATCAAAAGCTCACCAAATACTCATTGTGGTACACAGCCTTATTGGCAGAATGCTAAAGAGAAGATTCAGCTAAGCTTTTCACCAGATTTCTGGCAAAAGAAGCTTGAAAAAGTCCCATTTCTGTTGCTAAAAAAAAATGCTACTTTTGGCATGTCTACGACATTCTCATCTCAGCAAAGAGGGTGTGAAATTAATTAGCCCGATCAGTAAACACCAAACATCAGCTCAGTTTGCAAAAAGTAAGCCCTCACAAAACCCTATGGCCGGGATCACACATGCGAGGAAGTCGTCCGACACTCGCATGTGAAATCCCAGCTCTGGCGCCGGCACTCGGGAGTGGAGTGAGCGCTGCATGTAGTTCTATGCATGTTTGGTATCAGCATATTCGTACTGACCTGGGGAATCATTTCCCAGGTTATCTTATAGTGAACTTGGTAAGTAAAAAACACAAAGTCATTGTGGAATTTAACTTTATTCACAATTTCACTGCAGTGTGATTTTTTTCCTGCTTTTCAGTACATGACATTATAAAATGCATGGTGTACTTCAAAAGTACAACTCATTCTGAAAAAACTAGCCCTCATGTGGCTATTTCGATGGAAAAATCAAAAAGTTATGGCTCTTGGAAGAAGAAGAGGAAAAAAACAAAAACTCAAAATTGGATAATAGCCATCGGTAAGAGGTTAAGGTGATTTTTTGACCCCATTATTAACAGCAAATCCAAGGACAAATCGGATCCAAAACTGTGTTCAGTGTAGATAAGCTGCTATGGGAGTTTTTGTCGTTTCTGGCAAAATTGGGGTGAAAATTTGCAGCAGCAGCAGGACAGTGTGACTTTGGTCCCTGGACTTTATTTAGTGTTGAAGCTCATGGTTTTTCAACCAAATATATATGGTTAAACTCCCTATGGACAAGACTGCTGCTGTTTTAGGATAAATGGCAAACCCTTTATTCATGAGATAGCTACTTGTTTGGGCAACACCTATCTCTCATGGCCAAACACTTCTGTGTTTTCAATGAAAATCCCTGCCAGACATCAGTGGCAGCATCTTATCTCCCTGAGAACAATAGGATTGCTCCTTCTCTCCTGCATCATCATGTGTTGGTGGTGGGGGAGGTAATCAGGAGTCTCTGGGGCTATGTTCCCACAATGAGCTTTTGGTACGTTTTTGACATTGCATGTTTTTGCTGGGCAAAAACCTTTCACTTCCAGCAAAGGGGATGGGATTTATAGAAATCGGGTGCCCACTGTGCTTCATTTTAGCGCTGTGTAAACAACCCATGGTGATTTTTTTCAAATCCGCAACATGTCAAGTTCTCTTGCGGGCACTCTGAGTTTTCTGAGGAATTCTGCAACATCAAAAACGCACCAAAAGCTCATTGTGAGAATGTAGCCTAAAGGGTATGCCACACTAAGCGAGATCGCTATCAGATCGCTAACGAGATCGCAATTGCGTCACCATTTATGACGCAGTAGCGATCTCGTTAGCGAATTAGCTGTGTGTGACATGTAGCAACGATGTGGACCCTGCTGAGATGTCGCTGATCATTTATGAACGTTCTGAGCCGTTTTTTGGTCGTTGGTGTCCCACTGGTGAGCCTGAATCGCTGAGTGCAACACCCTTTATGAACGACTTCACCAGCGTCGCAGGTGGGACTAGGTTTTCCCAACGACCGCAGAGGTCGTTATACAGATTGCTGATGAGATGTGTTTGGAATCACAGATCGCTGATGAGTTGTGTTTGGAATCTAACAGCTAAGTCGCTAACGAGATCGCTACTGCGTCATAAATGTGACGCAATTGCGATCTC
The DNA here is from genome assembly GCA_033576555.1 of Oophaga sylvatica. NCBI lineage: Eukaryota > Metazoa > Chordata > Amphibia > Anura > Dendrobatidae > Oophaga > Oophaga sylvatica. Next base: position 432,167,458 of record JARQOD010000002.1, read on the forward strand.
GTTAGCGATCTCGTTAGCGATCTCGCTTAGTGTGGCATACCCTTAAGGCCGGCATCACACTAGAGAGGAATACGAACGAGTGCTATGCAAGAAAAAATCGCATAGCACTCAGACCAATGTTAATCTATGGGGCAGCTCCCAGCAGCCGATTTTTTTCTCAGCCGTATTATACGGGCCGAGAAAATCACAGCATTCTGCGATTGTCAGCATATTACAGGCGTAATACGCCAATGCAAGTCTATGGGTGCGAGAAAAATACGGATAACACACGGACCACACGTGTGACTTGCGAGAAATACGCAAGACTTTTCCAGGTGACAGGAAATGTGCCAAGCCATTCTCAGGAAGCTTAGACATGCTAATTAGCTGAAAAAGCGCTCCAGACATCCCGGAAGAACACCTCCATAGAGTCCTGCAGCTTGTCTACCTACATCAATGTAGAGATGCTTATCGTTCTGGTCCAGGAAAGGCCAGAACTTTGGGACCAGATGGATGCACATTATTCCGACCGGGCCAGAAAAGAGGCGTCATAGAGGCGCACCTGTGGACAAATGTTTCCGGATTTTGAGGAACATCCACGTGAGGGACAGCAACAAATTAGTAAGTTCTCTCATTTATTAATAATCATATTAACCACACTAAATAACATGTTTTCCCACTAGCCCCTAAAATCCTATTATGTGTAGTTTTTGCTCATTCTGTGTAATGGAGATTATGTTTCTAATAACTGACACCTTACTAGGCCACATCACTGTTAAATGTTTATAAATTTGTTGCTCAAATTTACGCAATCTACTAATAAATTATTGTGTCACATTGCAGTGGAAGATGTGATGAGACGCTGGCGCATCATCCGCGACCAATACAGGCGGGAACGTCAGAAGAGGGCCAGGAGTGGAGATGCAGCACCGACCAAGCGGAAGTATATATATTTCAACCGGCTGGCATTTCTGGCTCCCATTATGGATCTCAGACCGTAAGTACATACATCACACCACATTACATATATGGTGCTTAGGGTCATATCTCCAACTTTTTTTTTGTTTTCAAATTTCATAAAAGAACTCAGTCCAACCTCACTGAGAGGGAGACATAGGTCGGATTCTGTGGCCATTATAGATCTGGTCGGGGAGGTGAAGAGGTGGCTGCCCCATCTTCTGAGCCTTCCTGCTGCATCACCCCAAGCTCCCCTTGCACCAGCACCCGGCAGCCTTGAGGACCAGGGCAACAGCAGCAGCCCTACTGTGTGGCTTGAGGCCTCCCCCAGACTGCTGTCATATCCCGCCGTGGGCAATGAAGGCGACAGATCTCCGCCTCTGATACCAGGAGGCATGTTGACACGGGGGTGCTCAATTACCTGTCCATGGCTGCTCAGGATGAAGGAGAGGTGGCATATTCCCGCAGCCTGGCCCGGTACCTCCGTCCCGTACCCCGTGAGGTGAGGCTCCGTGTACGACGATCCATTAAGATCCTCATTGATGCATACACACCCCCAATACCCCATATGAGGTATTTGAGTTCTTGGAGTGGTGGCAGCTGTCACCCCGTAACCTCCTCCGAGTTGCCCCACCCCAGAAGTGCATGCTCAATATGGATCTGAGGCACCTCCTACACGTGTGCCTACACCTCACCCTCTTCCCCCCCCAAACCCAACCTTGCCCACTACAGGCTGAAATGGCAGCCTATAACCCACCTGCCCAATATGGCCACTTGTTCAGATCCAGTGTTGGAGGCTGGTCCCAGCCTGGCTTTAGACGACATGGCCATATTGGGGGATATGACTCACGTGGCTACCATAATCCCCAGGAGTATCATCTCCATTATCCCTCTGGCCACTTTACTCAGCAACATGATCCTGGCCACATCATACATCATGGCCACGATTATGCACCCACACAGGGTGAAGGGCAAGTTGGACACCAAAGCCAGCAAGAAACTGAGGCTGGACTCCCGCCATCACAACCCCCAACCTACCAAAATTTGTAAAAATTTTGTTGTTGTGATGTTGCTTGCGCAAATTTATTTGTATGTTCAAATATTTGATTTAACAAATATGGAAAAAAAGATATGCCCACATTTGTATGGGCACAACAGTCATATGACTCAAATATGGTTTTCGGTACCAAAAGATTTATTTTGGCTACATAAAAAGTTCTAAAATGCCAAGTTTCGTCTCGTATTGAATTCAGAACTTAAAGCTCAAAAATATAAAATATATAAGATAATGTAAATGAAAACACACAACAGCTTAAAGGAAAAAAGGTTTTTATATACACAAACATTTTAAAATTACAACATAGATACAGCATGCTCTTGCCCGAGAGTAGCACCCTGAGGTGTTAAAAAATAATTTGTGAAAACATCACATACTTTCAGTCCTGAGAGCGGACTATGGTGAGGGATCACATGTGGTCTAGGCCTACACACATTGGCCAACGCACCTTCAGTACCATTAGATACCATCAGGGCTATAATGAACAATAATACACACCCACTATACGAGCTGTTCTTGAAGCAGAAGAGCACATTCAGCAGCCATCTAATCCTTCCAAGGTGCAAGAAGGAGAAATTCAGGAAATCGTTTGTGCCTACCGCTATTATTATTTTACATTTATTATTATACATTTTTATAGCGCCATTTATTCCATGGCGCTTTACATGTGAAGAGGGCAAATATAGACAAGTACAGTAAACATGAGCAATACAAGGCACACACAAGTACAGAAGGAGAGAGGACCCTGCCCGCAAGGGCTCACAGTTTACAGGGATGGGTGAGGATACACTAGGAGAGGGTAGAGCTGGTCGTGCGGTGGTTCAGTAGACTGATGATCACTGCAGGTTGTAGGCTTGTCGGAAGAGGTTCTTCTTCACATTCTTTTTGAAGGTTTCCATGGTAGGCGCGAGTCTGATGTGTTGGGGTAGAGAGTTCCAGAGTATGGGAGAGGCACGAGAGAAGCTTTGTATGCGGTTGTGGGAAGAAGAGATAAGCGGGGAGTAGAGGAGGAGATCTTGAGAGGATCGAAGGTTGCGTGTGGGTATGTACCGGGAGACCATGTCACAGATGTATGGAGAAGACAGATTGTGGATGGCTTTGTAGGTCATGGTTAGGGTTTTGAACTGGAGCCTCTGGTTGATAGGAAGCCAATGAAGGGCTTGGCAGAGAGGAGAGGCTGGGGAATAATGGGGAGACAGGTGTATTAGTAGGGCAGCAGAGTGCAGGATGGATTGGAGTGGTGCCAGAGTGCCAGAGGGAAGGCCAGAGAGTAGGAGGTTGCAGTAGTCGAGGCGGGAGATGATGAGGGCATGCACTAGTGTTTTTGTAGTTTCATGGTCAAGGAATGCACGGATCCGGGAAATATTTTTGAGTTTGAGACGGCAGGAGGAGGCAAGGGTTTGGACATGTGGCTTGAAAGAGAGGGCAGAGTCGAGGATCACTCCGAGGCACCGAGCATGCGGGACTGGGGAAAATGAGCAGCCATTGACATTGATGGACAGGTCTGGTGGGGGGGTAGAGTGAGATGGGGGAAAGATGATGAATTCTGTTTTGTCCATGTTCAGTTTTAGAAAGCGAGCAGAGAAAAAAGCGGAAATAGCAGACAAACATTGTGGGATTTTGGTCAGTAAGGAGGTGAGGTCAGGTCCAGATAGGTAGATCTGCGTGTCGTCGGCGTAGAGATGATGCTGCAAACCATGGGATTCTATGAGCTGTCCCAGGCCGAGGGTGTAGATGGAGAAGAGTAGGGGTCCTAGAACTGAGCTTGGGGAACACCGACAGACAGGGGGCGAGGTGAGGAGGTGGTGTGGGAGAGGGAGACACTGAATGTTCGGTTTGTTAGATACGATGAGATCCAGGATAGGGCCAAGCCTGTGTTGCCAAGAGATGAGAGAATCTGTAGCAGGAGGGAATGGTCCACAGTGTCGAAGGCAGAAGACAGGTCCAGGAGAAGGAGGACAGAGTAGTGTCGCTTGCTCTTGGTGTTTAGTAGGTCGTTGGTGACTTTAGTTAGGGCAGTTTCAGTTGAGTGATGTAGTCGGAAGCCTGATTGTAAACGGTCAAAGAGGGAGCAGGAGGAGAGGTGGGAGGACAGTTCAAGATGGACATGCTGTTCCAGTAGTTTTGAGGCATAAGGGAGAAGAGATATCGGGTGATAGCTAGACACAGAGGATGGGTCAAGGGAGGTCTTTTTGAGAATGGGTGTGATCAAGGCATATTTGAAGGATGAGGGGAAGACACCATCTGTAAGTGAGAGGTTGAGGAGGTGTGTTAGAGTAGGGGTGAAGACGGTGCGAGGCTAGGGATGAGGTGGGATGGGAGCGGGTCAAGCATGCAAGTGGTGAGGTGTGATCTTGATAGGAGGGTGGAAAGCTGATCTTCTGTCAAGGTGGAGAAGTTGGTTTTGGAGGAAGAGGGTTGAGCAGCTAAGAGGGGCAATGGGGGCTGTGGGCCAAAGCTTTCTCTGATCGTATCGATCTTCTGCTTAAAGAAAGAGGCAAAGTCTTCAGCAGAAATGAGAGGAGAAGGAGGAGGTGCTGGGGGACAGAGTAGAGAATTGAAAGTGTTGAAGAGCTGTTTAGGGTTGTGAGACAGGGAGGATATGAGAGATGAGAAGTAAGTTTGCTTTGCAGCAGTGAGCGTGGACTTGAAGCTGGTGAGGGACTGCTTGTATGCGGTTAGGTGCTCGGCAGAGCGGGATTTTTTCCATCTCCGCTCAGCAACCCTGGAAGCCCGTCTCAGTTCTTTGGTGAGCCTGGTTAGCCAGTGCTGCCTGTTGATTGTACAAGTTTTGCTGTGTGTGACGGGGGCGGTCGAATCAAGTGCTGCTGTTATTGTAGTGTTATAAAAGGTGGCAGCAGAATTTGTGTCATGAAGTGAAGATATGTCTGTAAGAGGGAGGAGGGACTCAGAGAGCATTGGTAAATTGAGGTGTTTGAGATTTCTGCGAGGGTGAGTGAGTTTGTGGAGTGGGGGTTGTGCACTAGAGAGGGGAGAGAAGAGAACGTCAGTAGGTTGTGGTCAGACAAGGGAAGGGGTGAGTTAGTGAGATTAGTAAGGGAACAGAGGCGGGTGAAGATAAGGTCCAGCATGTGACCATCTTTGTGAGTGGCCGCAGAGGACCATTGAGTGAGGCCAAAGGAGGCAGTGAGCGATAAAAGTTTAGAGGCCGCTGGGTGGAAGCATCAATGGGGATGTTGAAGTCACCCATGATGACAGTGGGGATGTCAGCAGAGAGGAAATGGAGCAGCCAGGTGGTGAAGTGATCGAGAAAGGTGGAGATGGCAAGTTCTGGGGGGCGGTAGATGACAGCCAGCTGGAGGTTGGAGGGGGAGTAGATGCGGACGGAATGCACCTCAAATGAGGGAATAGTAGCGGAGGGGGTAGTGGAATTGGGGTAAAGGAGCAGGTATCAGATAGGAGCAAACCAACTCCTCCACCACGTTTGTTGCTGGGGCGGGGGGGTGTGAGATAGGTGGAATCCACTGTATGAGATTGCAGCTGGAGAGGCTGAGTCAGAGGGTGTGAGCCAGGTTTCGGTGATGCCAAGGAAGGAGAGTTTATTGGTGATGAAGAGGTCGTGGATAAATGACAGTTTATTGCAGACAGAGCGTGCGTTCCATAGTGCTCCAGGTATACCTGACCATGTGACTATAAATATTATTTGTAGTATCATCACTGTGACTTGATTTGAATGCAGACTGGAGAGATGATAAAGATTATACATCTTCTACAATGCCCAGGCCTGGTGTCATGCGGAAGTGGTGATGCCCCAAATAACGCATCATCACTTCAGAATGTATCACACCTGGGCAGGTGAATACACATATCAGTTTATAAACTGCAGCATCGCAACAGTATGCTTCAAATAAATGCAGACTGAAGCGACGCTTCAGGTTAAAACTCATGTGTATTCACCTGCCCAGGTGTGATAGTAATGATACAAGGCCAGGGTATTGTACATATAACGTGTATTTTCACCATCATCTCCTCAGTTTATTCAACACACACGGAATAGAGGATGTGGTTAATTACAAGGTATATCTAGAATCCCTGGCCTTGTATCACAAAGTGAAATGATGGTAAAAACACACCATACTCATTTAACTTTTTATGATACCTGGCAAGGTAAAATAGATATGCCTTGCACTCAACACCATCCTCTATTCAATCTGTGCAATATTAGCAGACAGAGACACTGATGGTGAAAATGCAAGTCATATATTTGTGTTTTGGACTACACATATCTCCAGGAAAGACACAAGAAACGTGTCATTCCTGGAGTTATGTGTAGTCAAAAAAGCAAAGTGTATGGCGCAATGTGTGTACGGCGCAGTGTGTGTAGGCGGCGAAAGACACATTAATCAAACCGGATTTACTAAAAGCAGCTTTGCACATTTATTTTGTACAACAACAGAAACCACACATTTTTATTGCGAATCACGTCTTGGTGGAGATTTGGATACTCTGGGGGTGTGCAGAGATGACGAACGGCTGGAAAGCAAGGAAGGTGTTCGAAGGGAAGGGGCGACGAAAGTAGTGGGTGAAGGAAGATCAGACATGGAAGTAGAGGCAGGTTGAGACACATTAGGAGGAGAGGGGGGATGGACAAACAAAGTCTTCTTTCTCTTTTTGGGGGCAGGAGTCCCCTGCATGGACCGACTTCTGTGTGACCGCCTTGAGCTGGTGGACCGTGGCCTTGAAACATAAAACAGTGAATGTCGGTCACCTGTCTCATGCTCTGTGGTGGCGGTGGCGGTGCTGGGAAAAGGAGAAGTGGTGGCGGTGCTCTGAGGAGGACAAGTGGTGGTGGTGGTCCAAGGAGGAGAAGTGTCTGTGCTCCTAAACTGGTGGATAGCGGTGGCGGTACTCCTAGAAGGAGAAGTGGTGTCTGTGCTCCGAAAATGTTGGACAGTGATGGCAGTGCTCTTAGAAGGAGAAGTAGCGGCTGTGCTCCGAAAATGGTGGATAGTGGTGGCGGTACTCATAGAAGGAGAAGTGGTGTCTGTGCTCTGAACATGGTGGACAGCGGTGGCAGTGCTCCTAGAAGGAGAAGTGGCGGCTGTGCTCCGAACATGGTGGACAGTGGTGGCAGTGCTCCTAGAAGGAGAAGTGCCGGCTGTGCTCCGAACATGGTGGACAGTGGTGGCAGTGCTCCTAGAAGGAGAAGTGGCGGCTGTGCTCCGAAAATGTTGCGTAGTGGTGGCAGTGCTCCTAGAAGGAGAAGTGGGGCCAGTGGCCCAAGCAGGTAGTCCAAGACTGGACTGTGGACCAGTGTCTGTGGTGGTGGTGCTCCAGACAGGAGCAGCGCTTGCCATGGTGGTGGCGACGGTGGAGTGTCCAGCAGTACTCGGACTTGTGATGGTGTAGTGGTGACTCGGAATGCTGGTGGCCATGCAGTGGTATGCAGCAGAAGTCGGTAGTTATGTGTGGCGAATCAGTGGTGGCACAGTTGGATATGCAACCACTGACTGCTGCACGGACCGATTCTGCTGCATAGCCTGCAAGTAAGCAGTGTTGCAGGCCTGCAACACACTCAGCTGTTGCTCAGGACTAAGGTGTTCCGCCATGCCCCGTTCAATTTTACTGAAAAAATGGTGCGCTGGTCTGTTGAGGTCGGCCTCCAGGCGATCAAGCCGCTGGTCGACACAGTTGAAGCGGTGATCCATGTGGGTAAAACCCCGTTCCATTAGTGAAAAAACGCTTTCCTCTGTGCCTGACAGCGACTTCATATTGACATGAAAGGCCTCGCTCAAGTGCATGAACTCAGGCAAAACATTCCTGTCCAAGGCCCTCTGCCGCTGGCGGGAAGTGCCCGCATAACCAGTGGCAGAGACCTGGGACAGGGGAATACCTGATGGACCAGCTTCCTGGTCACCAGCTGTCCGTGTTGCTGACCTGCAAGTTGCTTCCTGGCTGTCGGATGGCTGGGACGGGTCCAACGTCGTCCGATGAAGGACCGCTTCAGGGACAGGCTGCATGGTGCTGCTCCAGGTGCTGTTGAAAGAAAATAAAAACATTACTATAATGCATTTACAAGAAGCATCAGCTGTGGAATAGAAAAGCACGGATTTAAAAAAAATAAATAAAAATTTGGAAAACTTACGCTCTGCTGGCAAGGACCGGTCTCAGGAACGCCAACTCGCGATAGTATCGATATTTCCTTCTGGCCCTTGCTGCTGAACCACTGCGAACCTGTCCCTCTGCACGAACATCAGTGTTGAAGCGTTCCTTCATCGAGCGCCATCATGTGCGGACTTTGTTCACTGTAGGAAAAAAAAAAATTAAAATTATACAATGCACTCAGGGCAAAATCTTTCTCATCACACACACCTGAGTGAAAATGGTAAACAGTCAATGCAGCATAACAAAGCTAGACAATGCACAATGCCTTACGCGACCAATCAGTGACAGGCGCAGTCCGGCCGCGAATTGGCGCAGGATTTGAAACACGCATGCCACCGCTATCATCGGGAGATCAGCCGCGGGTCATCTGCCCCATGGAGGTCAGTGGCGACGCAGCCGGGAGATGACCGGCTGAAGTACCCCGACCAATGTATATATTTTACCCGGAAAATCCTGTGTACTCATTGCATTATTCTTAAATCTTCATAAATAAACTACATACATATCCTAGAATACCTGATGCGTTAGAATCGGGCCACCATCTAGTGATGTATATACGGACGGGTCTGTGTTCCAGACAATCCCTCACAGATATTAAACCCCTTCACCCCCTGGCGAATTCCATTTTTTTTTTCCTTCTCTTCTTCCACAAGCCATAACTTTTTTATTTTTCCAGCCCTGTAGCCATTTGAGGCTTGTTTTTTCCGGGACGAGTTGTACTTTTGAATGGCACCATTAATTTTGCCACATAGTGTACTGGAAAATTAGAAAAAAATCCAAGCACACTGAAATTGAAAATAAAATGTACAATTCCTTAATGTTTTTTTTGGATTTTTTTATTTACCCTGTTCATTATATGGTAAAACTGACCTCCCAATATGATTCCCCAGGTCAGTTAGAATGTGTAGATACCAAACATGTATAGTATTTTTTATTATTATTTAAGTTGAAAAAAATTTCTGAAATTTGTCAAAAAAAGTTTCGCTTTTATTCCCATTTTCCGAAACTCGTAATATTCTCATTTTTCAATATATGAGGCTATGTGAGGGCTTATTTTTATGCGCCTAAGCTGACGTTTTTACTGATCCCATTTTAGGATAGCTACAATGTTTTGATTATCTTTTATTACATTTATTGCAATGTTGCAGCGAGCAAATAAAACGTAATTCTGGTTCTTTGAATTTTTTACTGATCAGATTAAATTATTTTATATTTTGATATAACTTTTTTTGTAACTGTTTTATTTTTAATGGGGCAAAAGAGGGATGATTTGAACTTGTGTTTTTTTTGTTCTTTTAATATTGAAAACATTTTTTTTACTGAGTTTAATAATCCCCTTAGGAGACATGAAGCACTGTTATGTATAGCAAAAATCACGATCTCCTATAAACGCCGGCCACAGGCCAATATCCACAGATGGATTATGATTAGTGTTGAGCGATACTGCTCGATATCTAAAAATATCGCATCGGAATGGTATCGCCGATATCACTAAATATCGTCGATATCCGATTCTGATACCGAAGTCCCATGTAAGTCTATGGGAACAAAATATCGCAACAAAAAAAACCCTTTCTTTCGTTGTAAACACAAAATATACACACATAGAATACATATATATATATATACATGTCATTGTGACATATATATATACATATATTTATAGTTTATACACTTCTACATAGTAAAATAGACTCTGATTCAATTGCCGGGTAAAGCCGTGACATACCCCATAGAAGTCGACGGGCTCGGTGCCGAGTAACCCCAAAACCTCTGGCTCTGTGCGACTCAACTTGGGCGTCACGAACAGGATTCTGTAGCTCGCTATAAGCGAGTCCTGTGTGCCTGAATTGAACTGGTTTTGTGCTTGAGAATTGTTAAAATCATCAGAGAATGTATTTGCCATTTTTTCCGCCATATCTGCGTCACGACGAGGCACTGGTGAAGAAGAAGGGCGTGCTCTTTGTGGGTGTACACTCACTCAGTGGCGCGAAAACGATGGCCGACCACTCTAAATGGTACTGCAATGTAAGATCGTGCCCCACAGCTCTTCAGTTCCGCCTCCTCATCCTCCTCAGTGTGCGGAAACTAACACGAAGGTCCCGCCTCACTACAAAAGAGGGGCCCTCTCCAGATGCTAATGACACATGTGACTTGGCAGAGATGGCTAATGGACACGAGCAGAAGTGTGAAGGGATGGAGCAGTCAGAGCTCTCCCCCACGGAAGCGACCCGATCGCCACGGAACCACCGTTGGGCACCCGGCCTGGAAACCCTCCTATGCTGCAAGAAGCGGAGGATACCCTAAGAGGCCTGGCCTGGCACCGGGAGGAGGTCGCCAGGATGGAAGCCAGCTGGCGTGCCCTAAAACTAAACTTGGAGCGGCGCCAATCCCTCTTACCTGAAGTGTCTGTACAGGAAGGTGAGGCACCCGTTCTAGTAGAGGAGTCCGTGCGGGCATCCCAGCCCTTGCAATGTGATCCGGTTGACGTTGTCGCAGTGGAGGCACCCGTTCCTGCAAAAAACTCTGCACCGGCAGCACCCCAGATCCCGCTGTCTGCCCCCGTCGCTGAGACAGAAGAAGCGACACCCATCCTCATGGAGGAGGCCGCGCAGGCACCAGAGGTCTACCTGTCTGTACCGGAGCCCCGACTGTCATCTGTTCCAGAGCCGGCTGCTTCCTCCGCAGGTGAGCGCCGCCAGGACTGTCGGGCGCCAGGAGAGCTGCCGCAAACCGGACATCGTAAGCTGCAGTTTGATGGTGGAGACATGGAGATGCTGGTGGAGGAGAATTACAACCGGCGTCAGGAGGAAGAGTGTAGACGTCGGGAGAGAGAAGCCGAGCGACAAAGGAGCAGCGCGAATCCCAGAAGCTTCGCCAACGTCACATCGAGAAGGACCGGGCAGATAAGGACCGGATGAGAAAAGATAAAGGAACCCTGTGGGAGCCGCGGTGTAAGGGTGCAGTACGGAGCTTTAAATTGAAAGCTGGTTGGGGCTTCATCCAGGAGCCTGGACTTTATTTAGAAGTGTTTGTGACCCGGCGGGACATGGAGACTCACCTCCCAGAAGGACACCCGGGGAGGGACCTGTTGCCAGGAGACTTGGTGACTTACACCCGACACTGGGGTTACAATGGATGGTACGCCCTAAATGTTACCAGGTGCGACCCCTACTCCCCAGAGTGTCAGGAACCTGTGAGACCCTCGGAGCCTTCAGCCTCCCACATCCAGGCCTCTGCACAAGTGCCCACCCCACGCCGTAAATCTCCCCAGCCTCCCTCAGTGGTCTCCTCAGCAGCCCCAGCTATGGACATGATAATGATAGCTGGCCTGTTAGGCCCCCTGAGGTTCGTTCAGTCCGGGACATAGGGCTCCAGACCCGGAGGGAGATGAAAGAGGTGGCCACACAGACACAGATAGCGGGTCACGACTTGACTGTACAGGCCACACGACGTCATCAGGTCCTGGTGGTCCTTGGTGTCTCGGATGTTTGGCAAGCATCAGAAGAGTACCAGGTGGTACCTGGAACACCCCTGCCAAAGAATTATAAATAACCCGGACAGGGTCCCTGTATGTAAATAGTTAAATTGTTGACGTACCCGGACGGGTGAATGTTCATAAAAAAGTTTTTTAATTTAATAAAAAACACAACACAGTTTTCATTACTTTTATTACAGTCTCATCCTGCGACGCCATCGATCTCCTGTAAAAAAATGAAAAAAAAAACCAGCAGTATACCACCTGTCCGACGCAGTCCATAGTAACGAGTGTCCCACGACGATCCAGCTCTGCTACATCAGAATGACAGGCAGAGCCTGTCATCCCGGCGCAGCACAGCTGATTACCTGCTTCCCCGGCGGTGACGTCATCGGACTGGTTTACGGCCGGGATTACCCTGCAGTCACTGCAGTTATCGCGAAAAACTGCATGTGACCGCCAGGGAGAAGATAATGGCGGCCATCAAGCAGTCCAGGACGTGATCGCCGGAGATCTTCTGCCAGGTAAGTGCCGCTGACTCCTGACAGACCCGACCGACGGACACTCACAGTGACAGTGACAAATCCGATTCCGGTATCCGATATGACGAAAATATCGGTACTCGGAATCGAAAGCCCGATACAGCTAATATCGGCCGATACCCGATATTTGCAGTATCGTATCGCTCAACACTAATTATGATGACAGGCAGAGGAGTCTTCAGCAGACCCCCAGTTTACATGATAAGCAATTGTCACCCCGTGTTTGTGTGACTGGCATGCCGATGTGCAGGAGCAATGATGCAATTCCTGTCTGGACGGGCATAACGATGTGCAGGAGCAATGACGCGATTCCTGTCTGCGTATGTTAAATGCAGATGTCAGTGATTGACAGCGGCATTTAATTTGTTAACAGCGACAGGTGGATCTCAGATCCACCCACAGCTGTTAGAGGCACTTGATGGCTGATTAAATGATGTGGGCTCAGCCTGTGATCCCCCATCAAAGGCAGGGACATGACTGATGACGTATGTGAAGGGGTTAAAATACATTTATGTACATAAAAACTAGATGACTGTAATATCCTGAAGAATTCAAATAACTGGTTATTTGTTGTGATGTGAAAAATAAAAAAATAAATGTATATAAAATAGCTTTTTTCTATATTTTCGATGCTATGAAAAATTAAATAAATTCTGCGATAATTTATATGTACCCGAAAACAGGACTAAACATTTTTTATAATTTGTCCTCATTCAAGTCTCATAAAACCACCTAATGAAAAAATTTTAAAGAATTTTGAAAAGAGGAGAGGCAAAATTGAAATAAATTGGCCGATCATTAAGGCCCATCCAGGCCTGGTGTATTAGGGGTTCTGTAGCAATACATGTCTTATCACTTCTCACTGCACATAACAACAGTATTAGCAACGTCACATTACCATGAGTAAGGCTGGAGTCACACACAACGTATAAAAAAATTGGTCTGTTTTTCACGAACGAGAATCACACAAATGTTCCCTGAACAATGATCCGTATGTCATCCGTGTGCAATGCGAGGATGCGATTTCCTCACATCTAAGCATCCACGTGACATCCATGTGACATCTGTATGGCATCCGTTCGGCGAGATTTTCTCGCCGGCTTGCAAACTGGACAAATAATGGATCCATGGCCTCAAATATTCATGAAAACATATATACAGGCTATATATATACCAGATGGAGGCCCGATGCGATAGCATCGGGAGGGCGGTAATGTCACGATTGGAGCAGGCTTTTGTAGAATCTCTCCCCCATGTGCTCACCCACCTATCCACACTCTCTTTCCCCATATGCTGACTTCTCCTGTCTGTGCTCTCGTCTTTGACCTGTCTTCCCCATGTGCTATCCCCCTTGTCTGCTGTCTCTCTCCTCCCTGTGCTGTGTTCTCCCCTCATGTGGTGTCCCGTTTGAGCTGTCTCCCCCTGTTCGCTTTCTCTCTCCCCCATCTGCTGTCTTCTCCTCTCATGTGATCTCTTCTTTGACCTGTGTACCCCATGTGCTATACCACAGCTCCTGGGCAGGGGAGGGAGCAAAAGATAATACTGACATTACAGCAAGAGATTGCAGAGGATACATTTTGTGAGGTAAAATATTTTTTAAAACAGTCAGTGAAATATTTTACCTCACAAAATGAATCCACTGTGATCCCTTACTGTAATGACAGTATTGTCTTTTGCTTCCTCGCCTGCCCAGGAGATGTGGTATGCTCTGTACACGGTCAGATACAGTAAATTTTTAAAATGAACTTTCGTTTGTGGGAAAAACCCTTTAATTTGACCAGCTTCCTCTGCCTGTAGACATGTCGCGCATCTGCCGCCGGGATCAGCCAAATGATTCACTGCACCTGTGTGTAATTCGCGCAGGCGCAGTAAATCAGACCGCCGCAATCTTTGTGCAGACAGATAGCGGCGGTCACATTAAAACTGCACATGCGCTCCTCCTGTACAAAGATGGCGGCAGTCAGTGAATCATTCGGCTGATCCCGGCAACAGCGTGTTCGCGACAGTGCTCCGCTGGTGGTACCACACAAGAGGCATGAGTGTGTGAGTGAGTGTGAGTGTGAATGTGAGAGTGTGAGTGTATGAGTGTGTGTCTGAATGTGAGTGTGTGTGTCTGAATGTGAGTGTATGAGTCTGAGTGTGTGAATATGAGTTGAGTGTGACTGAGTGTGAGTGTATGAGTGTGTGAATGTGTGAGTGTGTGTGTGTGTGTGTGTGTGTGGTGCATACGGCCTATTGTAAGGTGACATTAAGCCTGATTAATAATGGAGAGCTGTCAATAAGAAAACTATCCATTATTAATCCACTAGTCTGAAAGGGTTAAAAAAAAAACCACACACATTAACCCTTCACCCCCAAGGGTGGTTTGCACGTTAATGACCGGGACAATTTTTACAATTCTGACCACTGTCTCTTTATGAGGTTATAACTCCGGAACGCTTCAACGGATCTTCGCGATTCTGAGATTGTTTTCTCGTGACATATTGTACTTCACGTTAGTGGTAAAATTTCTTCCATATAACTTGCGTTTATTTTTGAAAAAAACGCAAATATGGCGAAAATTTTGAAAATTTAGCAATTTTCAAACTTTGAATTTTTATTCCCTTAAAACAGAGAAATATGTAACACAAAATAGTTAAGAAATAACATTTCCCACATGTCTACTTTACATCAGCACAATTTTGGAATCAAAATTTTTTTTTGTTAGGAAGTTATAAGGGTTAAAAGTTGACCAGCGATTTCTCATTTTTACAACAAAATTTACAAAGCCATTTTTTTTAGGGACCACCTCACATTTGAAGTCACTTTGAGGGGTCTACATGACAGAAAATACCCAAAAGTGACACCATTCTAAAAACTGCACCCTCAAGGTACTCAAAACCACATTCAAGAAGTTTATTAACCCTTCAGGTGCTTCACAGGAACTAAAGCAACGTGGAAGGAAAAAATGAATATTTAACTTTTTAGCCACAAAAATGATCTTTTACAAACTTTTTTTTTATTTTCACAAGGGTAAAAGGAGAAAATGGACAGATAAGGTTGTTATGCAATTTCTCCTGAGTACGCCAATACCCCATATGTGGGGGAAAACCACTGTTTGGGCACACGGCAGAGCTCGTAAGGGAAGGAGCGCCGTTTGACTTTTTCAAACTAAAATTGGCTGGAGTTGAGATTGGACGCCATGTCGCGCTTGGAGAACCTCTGATGCGCCTAAACAGTGGAAACCCCCCACAAGTGACACCATTTTGGAAACTAGACCCCCTAAGGTACTTATCTAGATCTGTTGTGAGCACTTTGAACCCCCAAGTGTTTCACAAAAGTTTATAATGCCTGGGTGTGAAAAAGAAAAAAAAAATTCCACAAAAATGATTTTTTAGTCCTAAATTTTTGAATTTTCCCAAGGAAATTGGACCCCAAAAGTTGTTGTCCAATTTGTCCTGAGTACGCTGATACCCCATATGGAAAACTGTTTGGGCGCACGGCAGGGCTTGGAAAGGAAGTAGTAACGTTTTGGAATGCAGACGTTGATGGGGGTCATGTTCCTTTTGCAGTGCCCCAGATGAGCCTAAACAGTGGAAATCCCCCACAAGTGACCCCATTTTGGAAACTAGACCCCCAAAGGAACTTATCTAGATCTTTGGTGAGCACTTTGAACCCCCAAGTGCTTCACACAAGTTTATAATGCCCGGGCATGAAAATAAAAAATCCTATTTTTTTCCCACAAAAATTATATTTCAGTCACTAATTTTTTATTTTCCCAAGGGTATCAGGAGAAATTGGACCACATAAGTTGTTGTCCAATTTGTCCTGAGTACGCTGATGCCCCATATGTGGGGGGGAACCACTGTTTGGGCGCATGGCAGAGCTCGGAAGGGAAGGAGCACCATTTGACTTTTTCCAACCAAAATTGGCTGGAATTGAGATTGGATGCCATGTTGCATTTGGAGAGCTCCTGATGTGCCTAAACAGTGGAAACCCCCCACAAATGACCCCATTTGGGAAACTAGACCCCCTAAGGAACTTATCTAGATCTTTGGTGAGCAATTTGAACCCTCAAGTGCTTCACACAAGTTTATAACGTAGAGCCGTAAAATTTAAAAATCATATTTTTTCCACAAAAATGATCTTTTCACCCGAATTTTTATTTTTCCAAGGGTAACAAGACTCCAAAAGTTATTGTGCAATTTGTCCTGAGTACACTGATACCCCATATGTGGGGGTATACCACTGTTTGGGTGCATGGCAGAGTTTGGAAGGGAAGGAGCGCCGTCTCACTTTTTCAACGCTGAATTAGCTGGATGCCATGTCGTGTATGGAGAGCTCCTGATCTGCCTAAACAGTGGAAACCCCCCACAAATGACACCATTTTGGAAACTAGACCCCTCAAGGAACTTATCTAGATGTGTGGTGAGAACTTTGAACCCCCAGGTGTTTCACTAAAGTTTATAACGTACAGCCTTAAAATAAAAAATCCTTTTTTTTTTTACAAAAATGATTTTTCGCCCCCAATATTTTATTTTCACAAGGGTAACAGAAGAAATTGGAACCCAAAAGTTGTTGTCCAATTTGTCCTGAGTACGCTGATACCCAATATGTAGGAGAAAACTACTGTATGGGTGCACGTCAGGGCTCGGAAGGGAAGTAGTGACGTTTTGGATTGCAGACTTTGATGGAATGGTCTGGGGGCGTCATGTCGCATTGGAGAGCCCCTGATGCGCCTAAACAGTGGAAACCCCCCACAAGTGACCCCATTTTGGAAAATAGACCCCACAAGGAACTTATCTAGATGTGTGGTGAGCACTTTGAACCCCGAAGTGCTTCACAGAAGTTTATAACGCACAGCCGTAAAAATAAAAAATCCTTTTTTTTTTACAAAAATGATTTTTTTGCCCCCAATATTTTATTTTCACAAGGGTAACAGGAGAAATTGGACCCCAAAAGTTGTTGTCCAATTTGTCCTGAGTACGCTGATACCCAATATGTGGGAGAAAACTACTGTATGGGCGCATGTCAGGGCTCGGAAAGGGAAGTAGTGACGTTTTGGATTGCAGACTTTGATGGAATGGTCTGGGGGCGTCATGTCGCATTTGGAGAGCCCCTGATGCCCTAAACAGTGGAAATCCCCAACAAGTGACCCCATTTTGGAAAATAGACCCCACAAGGAACTTATTTAGATGTGTGGTGAGTGCTATGAAGCCCCAAGTGCTTCACAGAAGTTTATAATGTACAGCCGTAAAAACAAAAAAATCTTATTTTTTTTACAAAAATAATATTTTCGCCCCCAGTTTTTTATTTTCCCAAGGGTAACAGAAGAAATAGGACAAATTTCACAATAACTCTTGGGGTCCAGAGTACGCTGATACCCCATATGTGGGGATAAACTACTGTTTGGACGCATGGCAGAGCTCAGAAGTGAAGGAACACCGTTTGACTTTTTCAACGCAGAATTGGCTGGAATGGAGATCAGACGCCATGTCACATTTGGAGAGCCCCTGATGTGCCTAAACAGCGGAAACCCCCCAATTCTAACTCCAACCCTAACCCCAACACACCCCTAACCCTAGTCCCAACCCTAATCCCAACCCTAACCCTAATCCTAACTCTAACCCTAATCCTAACTTTAGCGCCAACCCTAACCCTAACTTTAGCCGAAACCCTAACCCTAACCCTAATGGGAAAATGGAAATAAATACATTTTTTTTATTTTATTATTTTTCCCTAACTAAGGGGGTGATAAAGGGGGTTTGATTTACTATTTATAGCGGGTTTTTATGATTGGCAGCTGTCACGCTAAAAGACGCTTTTTATTGCAAAAAGTAGTTTTTTGCATCGCCACATTTTGAGAGCTATAATTTTTGCATATTTTGGCCCACAGAGTCATGTGAGGTCTTACTTTTTGCGGGACGAGGTGACGCTTTTATTGGTACCATTTTTTAGCACGTGACATTTTTTGATCGCTTTTTATTTCGATTTTTGGGAGGTTAGAATGAACAAAAATCAGCAATTCATGAATTTCTTTTGGGTGAGGCGTTTTTATTGTTCCGCGTGTGGTAAAATTGATAAAGCAGTTTTATTCTTCGGGTCAGTATGATTACGGCGATACCTCATTTATATCATTTTTTTATGTTTTGGCGCTTTTATAGAATAAAAACAATTTTATATAAAAAATAATTATTTTTGCATCGCTTTATTCTGCGAGCTATAACTTTTTTATTTTTTTGCTGATGATGCTGTGTGATGGCTCGTTTTTTGCGGGACAAGATGACGTTTTCAGTGGTACCATGTTTATTTATATCCGTCTTTTTGATCGCGTGTTATTTCACTTTTTGTTCAGCGGTATGATGATAAAGCACTGATTTTTTGCTTCGTTTTTATTTTTTTTTTTTTAAGGGGTTCACAAAAGGGGTTAACTAGTGGGACAGTTTTATAGGGGGGGTCGTTACGGACGTGGCGATACCATATATGTGTACTTTTATTGTTTTATTTTTTTTATTTACAATAAGTAATGAATTTATTGGGGAATATTTTTTTTTTTTTTTATTTATTTTGGATTTTTTTTTACACATGTTTATTTTTACTTTTTTTTTACTTTTTTACTTTGTCCCAGGGTGGGACATCACTGTATTTCATCAGATCGCTGGTGTGACAGTGTGCACAGCACTCTGTCACACCAGCGATGTGACAGGCAGTGCAGGACGCTTCCTCATGCCTGCTCTCAGCAGGCACTGAGGAAGCCGCCTCCCTCCAGGACCCCAGCGCCATCTTGGATCCGGGTCCTGGGAGGGAGGAAGCCCTCAGAGCAGCGCGATCACATCGCGCTGCTCTGAGGGTCTCAGGGGGCGCGCAGGGAGCCCCCACCCTGCGCGATCCTCCCCTGTGCCCCCAGTACACCGCGATCATGTTTGATCGCGGTGTGCAAGGGGTTAATGTGCCGGGAGCGGTCCGTGACCGCTCCTGACACACAGTCACGGGTGTCAGCTGTGATAATCAGCTGACACCCGGCGGCGATTAGCTGCGCTCCCTCCGGGAGCGCAGCTAATCGCCTATGACGTACTATCCCATCCATGGGCAGAATGGCACGGGTTTTATGGACGGGATAGTACGTCTAATGTCAGAGAGGGGTTAAGAATGAAGGTTTTTAATGAAATAAATACACACACATTTTTCCTTCTTTATTACACTCCCATTCCATACTGAAGCCATCGATCTCCTGGAAAAAAGACAAAATAAAAACACAACAATATATCCTTACTTGTCCGCCGTACAGTCAAGTCCCACACCGCAATCCATCTGAAGGAGTTAACTAGTTTACAACCGGGACCGGTGCTAATGCAACCAGCCCAGCTGTAAACCACGGAGGAATGAAGGAAAAGCTGCCTGGGTATCAGATGCCGACAGGAGGGCAACAACCCAGCAGCAGGACCGCTACCTCAGCCTATGTGCAAGGAGGAACAGGAGGAGCACTGGCAGAGCCCTGCAAAATGAACTCCAGCAGGCCACAAATGTGCATGTGTCTGCACAAACGGTTAGAAACCGACTCCATGAGGATGGTCTGAGTGCCCGACGTCTACAGATGGAGGTTGTGCTCACAGCCCAATACCGAGCAGGACGCTTGACATTTGCCACAGAACACCAGGATTGGCAAATTTGCCACTGGCGCCCTGTGCTCTTCACAGATGAAAGCAGGTTCACACTGAGCACATGTGACAGATGTGTCAAGAGTCTGGAGATGCCGTGGAGAGCGATCTTCTGCCTGCAACATCCTTCAGCATGACTGGTTTGGCAGTGGGTCAGTAATGGCGTGGGGTGGGATTTCTTTGGGGGGCTGCACAGCCCTCCATGTGCTCACCAGAGGTAGCCTGACTGCCATTAGGTACCGAGATGAGATCCTCAGACCCCTTGTGAGACCATATGCTGGTGTGGTTGGCCCTGGGTTCCTCCTAATGCAGGACAATGCCAGACCTCATGTGGCTGGAGTGTGTCAGCAGTTCCTGCAAGATGAAGGCATTGAAGCTATGCTCTGGCCCGCCAGTTCCCCAGACCTGAATCCGATTGAGCACATCTGGGACATCATGTCTCGCTCCATCCACCAACGTCACGTTGCACCACAGACAGTCCAGGAGTTGGTGGATGCTTTAGTCCAGGTCTGGGAGGAGATCCCTCAGGAGACCATTAGTCGCCTCATCAGGAGCATGCCCAGGCATTGTAGGGAGGTCATAAAGGCACGTTGAGGCCACACACACTACTGAGCATCATTTTGACTTGTTTTAAGGACATTACATTCCACTTTAATTTTGTGGGTGACTCCAAATCCAGGCCTCCATTGGTTAATAAATTTGATTTCCATTGATGATTTTTGTGTGATTTTGTTGTCAGCACATTCAACTTTGTACAGCACAAGTATTCAATGAGACCATCTCATTCATTCAGATCTAGGATCTAGTTATTTGAGTGTTCCCTTTATTTTTTTGAGCAGTGTAAATATATATATACAGTACAGGCCAAAAGTTTGGACACGCCTTCTCATTTAAAGATTTTTCTGTATTTTCATGACTATGAAAATGGTACATTCACACTGAAGGCATCAAAACTATGAATTAACACATGTGGAATTATGTACTTAGCAAAAAAATGTGTAACAACTGAAATTATGTCTTATATTCTAGGTTCTTCAAAGTAGCCACCTTTTGCTTTGATGACTGCTTTGCACACTCTTGGCATTCTCTTGATGAGCTTCAAGAGGTAGTCACCGGAAATGGTCTTCCAACAATCTTGAAGGAGTTCCCAGAGATGCTTAGCACTTGTTGGCCCTTTTGCCTTCACTCTGCGGTCCAGCTCACCCCATACCATCTCGATTGGATTCAGGTCTGGTGACTGTGGAGGCCAGGTCATCTGGCGTAGCACCCCATCACTCTCCTTCTTGTTCAAATAGCCCTTACACAACCTGGAGGTGTGTTTGGGGTCATTGCCCTATTGATAAATAAATGATGGTCCAACTAAACGCAAACCGGATGGAATAGCATGCCGCTGCGAGAAGCTGTGGTAGCCATGCTGTTTCAGTATGCCTTCAATTTTGAATAAATCCCCAACAGTGTCACCAGCAAAGCACCCCCACACCATCACACCTCCTCCTCCTTGCTTCACGGTGGGAACCAGGCATGTAGAGTCCTTCCGTTCACCTTTTCTGCCTCACTCAAAGACACGGTGGTTGGAACCAAAGATCTCAGATTTGAACTCATCAGACCAAAGCACAGATTTCCACTGGTCTAATGTCCATTCCTTGTGTTCTTTAGCCCAAAAAAGTCTCTTCTGCTTGTTGCCTGCCCTTAGCAGTGGATTCCTAGCAGCTATTTTACCATGAAGGCCTGCTGCACAAAGTCTCCTCTTAACAGTTGTTGTAGAGATGTGTCTGCTGCTAGAAATCTGTGTGGCATTGACCTGGTCTCTAATCTGAGCTACTGCAAACCTGTGATTTCTGAGGCTGGTGACTCGGATAAACTTATCTTCAGAAGCAGAGGTGACTCTTGGTCTTCCTTTCCTGGGGCGGTCCTCATTGTGAGCCAGTTTCTTTGTAGCACTTGATGGTTTTTGCACCTGTACTTGGGGACACTTTCAAAGTTTTCCCAATTTTTCGGACTGACTGACCGACCCTCATTTCTTAAAGTAATGATGGCCACTCATTTTTCTTTACTTAGCTGCTTTTTTCTTGCCATAATACAAATTCTAACAGTCTATTCAGTAGGACTATCAGCTGTGTATCCACCAGACATCTGCACAACACAACTGATGGTCATAACCCCATTTATAAAGCCAGAAATCCCACTTATTAAACCTGACAGGGCACACCTGTGAAGTGAAAATCATTTCCGGTGACTACCTCTTGAAGCTCATCAAGAGAATGTCAAGAGTGTGCAAAGCAGACATCAAAGCAAAAGGTGGCTACTTTGAAGAACATAGAATATAAGACATTATTTCAGTTGTTACACACTTTTTTGTTAAGTATATAATTCCACATGTGTTAATTCATAGTTTTGATGCCTTCAGTGTGAATTTACAATTTTCATAGTCATGAAAATACAGAAAAATCTTTAAATGAGAAGGTGTGTCCAAACTTTTGGTCTGTACTGTATATATATATATATATATATATATATATATATATACATACGTCTATACTATGTGTATACATGTATTTCATCTATTCTATTTAACCTGTCAGTGTGCTTTTACAGTATAACATGCTGAATTGCCGGCTTTTCTAAGTACACTTGTGTCAAGTCACATGCATGGTACGTGTGGTGTGTGAGTTTTTCTCGCACCCATAGACTTGCATTGGTGTTTTTCGGATGTAATACGGTGCAAATCGCAGCCAACTGGGATTTCCTCAGCACGTATAATACGGTCGAGAAAAAATCGGATGATGGGAGCTGCCCCATAGATTAACATTGGTCCAAGTGATTTTTCTCGCATAGCACTCGTCCGTATTTCTCGCTAGTGTGACTGCGGCCTAAGGGTACATTCACACTGCATCTGGCACTCGTTCGTTGGTCCTGTTGAGTTTTATGTCCGAAACGCCTCACAATTCAGACATATGCCATAGACTATAATGGTGCCGACAGAGTGAAAGTGTGCTCAAATATACATACACCTAAATCCCATTTTGTGGGGGGTTCGGACATATGCCCCGACGGCAGCAATGAACGGGGCAAAACGCCATGTCAAAGCACCCTAATGTAGAAGCCAAAAACTTGCTATGCTTTGTTTCTCTGGTTTGACGACAGTATGCAGTTGCTTTTTTTTCAGGTTTGTTGAGGAGCTGCATACACAACAAATACACCCAGTGACTCCTGTCCCTGGAATATTGGCACTTTTTATTCTTTGTTGACCATAAACTTTTGACAGTTGGTATCCAAAACATGTTACCATGCATCACCCTCCCCTACTAACAAGTCTATTTGATTTCTTTATATTTATGGTTTCATGCATCTCTCGACAAACATTTCCAATGGCTCCCTTATGTGATCTTTGCATACGCCTGCATATACTTGTACACAGTAGGGCAGTTAAGTATTTGGAGATTAGATAGGCTGCCCTTTAAAGCAATGTGTGTCATGGTGGACTGCTTGGATTAGTGAAGCAATGTGCTGCGCACAGGCCTGATGTTAGGTCACCAAGATACCCATTGGAGATGATCCACCAATGCATTCAGGTACAATATGGTTTCTCCCAGAGGGATAATGTCCAATCCAGCATATCTGTTCTGCAAACAGATGACCATTATGTGATGGACCAAAGGTGTGCTTGGCAGATATACAGAAATTAAATGACTAAAATAGAGATGCCATCATTGCCATGATTTAATGTATATTCATAGACATCGAACTGCAAATAAGGCCTTTTTCAGACATCAGGGATTTTCCTTGTACACAAAAGACGGACGGATTTTCATGGGTGTTTGGTCAGTGTGGCCGTTTTTCTCATCAGAGTCTCATCAGGGTTTTTTTTTCTTCTTCATGACCCCCAACCACTTTCCCTGTCCCTTCATACATATGCACCCTTGGGTGTAAGCGGCTGACAGACTCCTTTGGCAAAGGCATCTTTCTTGCGAGAACTAAAGGGTATGCCACACTAAACAACATCGCTAACGGGATCGCTAAAAAACGTCACTATTTAGCGATCCCGTTAGCGATGTTGTTGTGTGCGGCAGCTGCCAGCGACGAGCTTCCTGCTGTGATCTCGCTCGTCGCTGGAATCGTTCCGGACCCTATTTTATCGCCGGCGCTCCCGCTGGGTAAGTATAATCGCTAAGTGTAGCACCTTTTCTTAGCGATTTAGCGGTACTTTTGTACCGCTAAAGTCGTTAAGGAGATCGCTAACCGCGATAGCGTCCTTAACGACATCGCTAAGTTAGGTAGCTACTAGCGATATAGAAACAATCCCGCTAGCGATCTCATTAGTATGCGACGCTAACGAGATCGCTAGCGGGATTGTGTAGTGTGGCAGTACCTTAAGGATCAGGCATGTTAAACATCAACATCATCTGTATTGGGAAAGAGCGAATCTTTGCAGAAAATCTGCTTTTCTCCAGGAACAGCATCCCACTTCTACTTGAACTAATTGTAAAATTGCAGCCCCATTCAAGTATGGTCGTGTTTCTGAAATAAAAAGAAGACTCTATGTCTTTACTATGGATATAAAAAGTCTATACACCCCTGTTAAAATTCCAGGCCTTTATTATTATTATGCTTCGCTTATATAGCAACATCATATTCTGCAACCCTTTATAGACACTATTGCCACTGTCCACGTTGGGGCTCACAATCTAGAATCCCTATCAGTATGTCTGCGGAGTGTGGGAGGAAATCGGAGAACCCTGAGGAAACCCACGCAAATACGGTGAGAACATACAAACTCCTTTCAGATGTTGTCCTTGATGGGATTGAATCCCAGGACATCAGCGCTGAAAGGCTGCAGTGTTAACCACTGAGCCACCGTGCTGCCCTGGTCTTTGTTATGAAGGAGGGAAATCATACCAAGAAGAATGATTTCAAACTTTTTCCATATTTAACCTCTTAATGACCGCCAATATACATTAAAACGGCGGACGTTAAGGGGCCTTAATACTCAGCGCCATTTTAAAATGGCAATGAGGATTAAGTGAATAGTGCCCCCCCCCCGTGGGCGAAAATCCCTACGGTGACAGCTCTATATGATAGCTGACACCCTGAGGAATCAGCTCCAACTGGATTTTGAACCAACTTGGGCCAAATAACTTCTTAAATATGATGATCAGTCACGACAGCGGGATATAGGTGGTTAAAGAGGTTTAAAAAACCCGTTTGACACCAACGGCCTCCTGCAATCGTAAATGTCGATTGTTGCCATTGTACCCTGAGGTCATCTGGTGTTCCCAATGTATGGTGGCCTGTTAGATCCTGCTGAAAGAAGAATCTCCCTGGCAAAGTCAATGAGACACTGACAGTCGACCACAGATCTGTGAATGCCTAAAAAGATGGATACCACCAGAACAGATGGCAAATGTAGTCCAAAGTGACTCCATCTGCCTCGTGATAGTGAGTGGTTCCATCAGGGGTTTCATCTGAATCATATTTTTGTGGGATTTATGCAGAAACCCAGAGATTAGTTCTCAGCGTAGAACACAAGAATGTGAACCAGCCTTATACTGAAAGCGATAAAAAATGTTATGTACCTCAAAATGTTACCAATAAAAACCCTAAGTTATCCCACACAAAACCAACCCCCACTCAGATGTGCCATCTGTCACTGGAAATATAGGGGTTCCCACATTACTGGTAGAAAAAAGACACTGGAAAAGCAACAGCTCCCACCCCCTCAAATGAAATCCAGTGAAATCTGCGCTTCTAAATCCAAATCCTGAGCCTCACTGTGCCTTAACTACAGTAATTGGCCACATGTTTTGCATTATTGTAGTGAGGAGAGAGCACTTAACACTTTATGGGGTGACTGTCACCAGAAGCACAAACTGGGCACAATGTATGGAGGAGCTTAAATATATCGGGGAACTACATTGTATGGGTACAAAATGTATGAGCACTAAACTGGCAGATTTGCAATTATCCATGAAAAAAGCCTGGTGTGGATGTTATAAAATAGTCACTGGAGCCGTAGTTGAATTCATTGGGAGGTTGAATTTCTACAATGGGGTCACTTTTGGGGGTTTTATGCTGTTATGGCACCTTAGGGGCTCTGCAAATGTTGCCTCAAACTATTTTAGGGCTCTAAAAGCCAAATAGTCCTCTGTCCTTCTCAGCCCTAACATGTGGCCAAATAGTAGTTTCTGATGACATATAGGACATCACCGCAATTGGGAGAATTTGAGCAATAAATTAACTCTTGTGCAACTGACAAATTTGCAGGTATTAAAAAAATGTATATTTTTTCCACTAAAATGTTATATTTCCATGTCCCAATGTTATAAAATTCTGTGAGGCACCTATGGTTTCAAAATACTCAATGCACCTTAAGGAGTGAAGTTTAAAATGTGGGGTCACTTGTGGGGGTTTCTGCTGTTCTGGCACCTCAAGGGCTTGGCCAAAGGAGCCCACAATGTATCCAAACAGAATCTGTGTTCTAAAAGCCAAGTAGTGCTCCTTCCTATCCGATCCATGCCGTGTGCTCAAACAGTAGTGTACAACCACATATGGGGTATTGCCACGTTCAGTAAAATTTGCGCCTCATGCAAATGATAAATTTGGCGCTAAAACAGTATTTTAGTGTTATAAAGTAATTTTATAAAGTTTTGTGAATCCCCTGTAGGTTTAAAATGAGAGACATTTAGCTTCAATAATGGGGTAATGGGGGGGGGTTTATGCTGGTTTGGCATGTTGGGTGCTCTGAAAACGTGACATGGCATTCATAATATATCCCAGAAAAATCAATGCTACAAAAATCTAATTCTGCCCTTTCCTTTCCAAGCCATGCTATGTGCCCAAACAGCGTTTTTTGACCATATATGGAGTATTACTGCGTTCAGGAGAAATTGTGTAACAAATTTTAGGGTCCTTTGTTTCCTATTAACCATTGTGAAAGTTACAAAGTTGGGGCTAATACAGCATTTTAGTGGAAAAAGACATAGTATTTGTATTCACATCCACATTTAAAAGTTCTGTGCACATATGGATTCAAAATGCTCATTAAACTCCTAGGTGAATTCCTTGAGGGGTCTACTTTACAATATGGGGTCACTTGTGGTGGTTTCTGTTGTTTTGGTACCTCATGGATTCTGCACTTGAGACATGGCATCTGCAATCTATTCCTGCAAAATTCACATTCCAAATACCATATGTTGTTTCTTCCCTTCTGAGTCCTCCCGTGTGTCTAAACAGAATTTTTTGACTACTTGTGAGGGTATCGCTGTGCTCAGAAGAAAGTGGGTAACAAACTGGTGAAATTTTTTGTGTTACCTCTTGCAAAAGTGTAAAAATTATGGCTAAAGCACCACTTTCCTGAAAAAAAAAACATTTTCAATATGACTACCTAATGTTAACAAATTCTTTGTAGTACGTGTGGGTTCAAAATGCTCACTATACCCTCACTATACCCCTGAATGAAATCCTTGAGGGGTGTAGTTTTCAAAATAGGATCAATTGTGGGGTGTTTCAGCTGTTTAGACACCTTAGGTGTCCTGCAAATGCAACATGGTGTCCTCAATTTCAGCCATTTTTGTGGTCCAAAATTCAAATGATACGCCTTCTCTTCCGACCCTTGCTGTTTGTCCAAACAGAGGTTTCTGACCACATGTATCAGCATGCTCAGAAGAAACTGAGTAACAAATTGTGGAGACCATTTTCTCATGCTATTCCTTGTAAAAGTGAACATTTTAGAGGCATAATTGCAATTTTTTTCAGTCTACTCAGCATTAATTCCTGTGTAGAACCTGAAGGGTTAAAAACATTTCTGATAGCAGTTGTGAAGTATTTGAGGGGTGCGGTTTTTAACCCCTTTCTGACATCCGACGTTTATATTCCGTCCATGTGACCTGGGCCTGTTTGACTATTACGTCATGTCTGTAATGCGACACTGCAACTGAAGTCGCGGTGATCGTATTAAAATTCCGGCGCCATCTTACCTATGGGTAGATGGTGCCGTCATCCTGGGGGTGTCACCGTCCTCCCACACCCACAATCACAGCGTTTGTCAGTATTTCAGCCAATCAGATTGCCTGAAACACTGACGTCGCAGCCTAGGATCGAGCTCCGATCCTAGGCTGTTGCCTGGAAATGCCAGGCATGGCCGGAAAGTACCCGGACTGGCGCGATCGCCGATAACATCGATCGTGCCTATTAAAGTGCACAGCTGCGGTGTGACCGCGCTATGCCCTGCTGGTGACTTGCTTAGGATTGAAGATGTAAGCACCGATCCTAGGCATGGCCTGGAGCTGCTGATTGGTGTGATCAACAATTACACTGATCGCGCCAAACACAGGGCACAACCGCAGTGTGACCGTGCTGTGCCCTGCCGGTGACCTGCCTAGGATCGGAGCTGTGAGTGCTGATCCTAGGCCGGTGCCTAGCAACACCGGCATCAGCAGGGCCAGCTCTGATTGGTGTGATCCACCACGCAGTCATCCCAGGACAGAAGATGAAGCAGTGCCCACCATTCAAGAAGATGAACCAGCGCACCCCATTACGGACCCCCTATGGACCTCGCCCCTTGAAAATTATGAGCCACTGATTCCTTTTTTTTTTCAAAGTCTTTTTCTCTGAGAATTTTGTTAATCTCATGGTGGGCCAAACTAATTTATATGCTCAGCAATTTTTGGCACAAAACCCCGGTTCATCATTTTCTAACTGGTCTCCTGTAGACGCAGTTGAAATGATGGAAAACATCAGAGAACATCAGAAGAGCTTGCATATCTGAAAAAATTGATATAAGGAAAATTTAATAACAATATAAATAATGCCAAGTTTGGTGCAAAGTGCAGATAACTTTATTACGTACAATAAACAAACAGGGCAGCAGAAAGTGGTGCATACAATAATTATCATGTATAGAGTACTAATACAATAAAAACCAGTAGACAATAATGCAACTGTGTTATGACAGAACAGGCATTAATATGTATTCATTTCAGGAAAGAGGGTATCAATAATGACACAGAAAAATGTGTAAGAAAAACCAAAGTTCCATGAAAATAAAGAAGAAAGGGTTTAGGAGTAGTGTTGAGTGATACGATAATGCAAATATTGGCTATCGGCCGATATTATCTCTATCGGCCTTTCGATAATTCGTTTCAATATTTTCGTCTTATCGAATACCGGAATCGGAATTGTCACTGTCACTGTGAGTGTCCGTCGGTCGGGTCTGTCAGGAGTCAGCGGCACTTACCTGGCAGAAGATCTCCGGAGGTCACGTCCTGGACTGCTTGATGGCCGCCATTATCTTCTCCCTGGCGGTCACATGCAGTTTTTCGCGATAACTGCAGTGACTGCAGGGTAATCCCGGCCGTAAAGCAGTCAGTCCGATGACGTCACCGCCGGGGAAGCAGGTAATCAGCTGTGCTGCGCCGGGATGACAGGCTCTGCCTGTCATTCTGATGTAGCAGAGCTGGATCGTCGTGGGACACTCGTTACTATGGACTGCGTCGGTCAGGTGGTATACTTTTTTTTTTTTTTTCATTTTTTTACAGGAGATCGATGGCGTCGCAGGATGAGACAGTAATAAAAGAAATGAAAACTGTGTTTTTTTTTTTTTTTATTAAATTAAAAAACTTTTTTAGGAACATTCACCCGTCCGGGTACATAAACAATTTAACTATTTACATACAGGGACCCTGTCCGGGTTATTTAGACTTCTTTGGCTGGCCTCTTCCAGGTACCACCTGGTACTCTTCTTGAGATTGCCAAACATCCGAGGCACCAAGGACCACCAGGACCTGATGACGTCGTGTGGCCTGTACAGTGACGTCGTGACCCGCTATCTGGGTCTGTGTGGCCACCTCTTTCATCTCCCTCCGGGTCTGGAACCCTATGTCCCGGACTGTACGAACCCCAGGGTGCCTAACAGGCGCCGGGTACGGGCCAGCTATACTTATCATGTCCATAGCTGGGGCTGCTGAGGAGACCACTGAGGGAGGCTTGGGAGATTTACGGCGTGGGGTGGGCACTTTTGCAGAGGCCTGGATGTGGGAGGCTGAAGGCTCCGAGGGTCTCACAGGTTCCTGACACACTGGGGAGTAGGGGTCGCACCTGGTAACATTTAGGGCGTACCACCCATTGTAACCCCAGTGTCGGGTGTAAGTCACCAAGTCTCCTGGCAACAGGTCCCTCCCCGGGTGTCCTTCTGGGAGGTGAGCCTCCACGTCCCGCCGGTTCACAAAAACTTCTAAATAAAGTCCAGGCTCCTTGATGAAGCCCCAACCACCTTTCAATTTAAAGCTCCGTACTGCACCCTTACGCCGCGGCTCACTCAGGGTTCCTTTATCCTTTCTCATCCGGTCCTTATCTGCCCGGTCCTTCTCCAGGTTACGTTGCCGAAGTTTTTGGGATTCTCGCTGCTCCCTTTGTCGCTCTGCTTCCCGCTCCCAACGTCTCCACTCTTCCTCCTGACGCCGGTTGAAATTCTCCTCCACCAGCTGCTCCATGTCTCCACCACTCCACTGCAGCTTACAGTGTCCGGTTTGCGGCAGCTCTCCTGTCGCCCCCCAGTCCTGGCGGCGCTCCCCTGCGGAGGAAGCAGACGGCTCTAAATCAGATGACAGTCGGGGCTCCGGTACAGGCAGGTAGTGCTCTGGTGCCTGCGCGGCCTCCTCCATGAGGACGGGTGTCGCTTCTTCTGTCTCAGCGACGGGGGCAGACAGTGGGATCTGGGGTGCTGCTGACGGTGCTGCTGTTTTTGCAGGAACGGGTGCCTCCACTGTGACAACGTCAACCGGATCACATTGCAAGGACTCCTCTACTAGAACGGGTGCCTCACCTTCCGGTACAGACACTTCAGGTAAGAGGGATTGGCGCCGCTCCAAGTTTATTTTTAGGGCACGCCAGCTGGCTTCCATCCTGGCGACCTCCTCCCGGTGCCGGGCCAGGCCTCTTAGGGTATCCGCCGCTTCTTGCAGCGTAGGAGGGTTTCCAGGCCGGGTGCCCAACGGTGGTTCCGTGGCGATCGGGTCGCTTCCGTGGGGGGAGAGCTCTGACTGCTCCATCCCTTCCCACTTCTGCTCGTCGTGTCCATTAGCCATCTCTGCCAAGTCACATGTGTCATTAGCATCTGGAGAGGGCCCCTCTTTTGTAGGGAGGCGGGACCTTCGTGTTAGTTTCCGCACACTGAGGAGGATGAGGAGGCGGAACTCCAGAGCTGTGGGGCACGATGTTACATTGCAGTACCATTTACAGTGGGCGGCCATCGTTTTCACGCCACTGAGTGAGTGACACCCACGAAGAGCACGCCCTTCTTCTTCACCAGTGCCTCGTCGTGACGCAGATATGGCGGAAAAATGGCAAATACATTCTCTGATGATTTTAGCAATTCTCAAGCACAAAACCAGTGCAATTCAGGCACACAGGACTCGCTTATAGCGAGCTACAGAATCCTGTTCGTGACGCCCAAGTTGAGTCGCACAGAGCCAGAGGTTTTCGGGGTACTCGGCACCGAGCCCGTCGACTTCTATGGGGTATGTCACGTCTTTACCCGGCAATTGAATTAGAGTCGATTTTACTATGTAGAAGTGTATAAACTATAAATATATGTATATATATGTCACAATGACATGTATATATATATATATATATGTATTCTATGTGTGTATATTTTGTGTTTACAACGAAAGAAAGGGTTTTTTTTGTTGCGATATTTTGTTCCCATAGACTTACATGGGACTTCCGGTATCGAAATCGGATATCGACGATATTTAGTGCTATCGGCGATACAATTTCGATACGATATTTTTAGATATCGAGCAATATCGCTCAACACTATTTAGGAGAAAAGGACTCTCAGCAGAGAGAATAGTAGGTTCGGGGTAGATCCATATGTAACAACAAAAGATAATGAGGTGAGTCCATCCCCATTACAGAGAAAGCAAAAGTGAAAGTAAAGACCGTCACATACGTAGAAAACCTGTCAGTATAGGTCACCTCATGAAGTCCAAAAAATGGACTTAGTTAACAAAAAGGATCACCACCTACCCCCTACCTCCATCACTCATGTGTATCCCATAATAAGGAAATATGTGCAAAGTTATCGAGAATCTTAAATGTCCTTACCCATTAGAAAAGCCTGCTCGTCAGGCCGAGGCATTTGAAATTATGCAGTTTTGGGGCCTGGTCCTTCACATGGGGATCCTGAAGAAGCCAGCTCTTTGGTAATATTGTAGTGTTGACGTTTTATACAACACTTCAGTTTTCGAATTGTCATTGCTCGCACACGGTTTGAGGCCATCCACAAATTCCTGCACTCTACCGATAATATACAGTTTCCCCCATGAGATGACCCCAACTTTGACGGTCTGTTCAAAGTTCGGCCAGTCATCGAACAATTCAACAAAAAGTTTGCTAAAGTGTACGTGCCCCAAAGGGACATCTGCGTGGATGAGCCCTTAATTCATTTTACGGGAAGGCTCAGATTCCGTCAGTACCTGCCCAGTGTTACGCTCACGCCCTGGCTGGTGGGCGTGAGCCAGGCATGGAGGAGACACAGCGCTGGCAGGCACGGAGGATACACATGGCTGGCAGGCACGGAGGAGACACAGGGCTGGTAGGCCCTGTTCACCCAGCAAATGGAGATACTGGAACTGACTGGAAAGAATGGTGTATGGAGGAACTGGTAGAGACCTGTTCACACAGCAAATGTAGATACTGGAACTCACTGAAAGGAATGGTATATGGAGGGACAGGTAGAGACCTGTTCACACAGCAGGTACTAGAACTGGTACAGACAGAAAGGAATAGAGTATGGAGGAACAGGTAGAGACCTGTTCACACAGGAGGAGAACAGCAAGGCTGCGGAGAAGGACTGTAGAGCAGCAAGGGGTTCTGCAGTGGCAGAAACAAAGCAAAGTGGAACCGCAAGGTATGCGGAGAGGAAATGCAGCAAGAGGTTCTGCAGCTGCAGGAGTGAAGCAGAGCGGAACCACAAGATGTGCGGAGAGAAGCTGCAGCAAGAGGTTCTGCAGCTGCAGGAGTGAAGCAGAGCGGAACCGCAAGATATGCACAGAGGAGCTGCAGCAAGAGATTACTGCAGCGGCAGGAGCAAAGCAGAGTGCGGACAAGAGGCAGAAAGAGATTCAGAGAGAACACTAGGCAAGACGCAGCAGGGAAGGAAACCCCAGACAAGGAGACTAAAGAGACAGAGGTAGGACAGAGTTCAGACAAGGTAATGACACGAGACAAGGTACAGGGAAACAGACACAGAGACCAGGATATTTTGCCTACTGGAGGGCGGACAAACAGGTACAAGACAAGTCAGGGACAATAGCACAGAGACCAGGATATTCTGCCTCCCGGAGGGCGGACAAACAGGTACAAGGCAAAGCTAGGAGTGAAGCCTCCAAGATGGAGGAACACAAAGCAAAACCTGGCAGCTCAGCAGCAAGACACTGAGTTAACACATTGCATCGGCAAGATGCACAGGGTGGAGCTGCTCTAAATTCTAGAGGGCTAATGGTAATTGGTCAGTCAGGTGCACCCTGACTCCATAAGAACCAGAGAGTTCTGGTGCCGCCCCCTATGTACAAAGCCAGGAGACATGCAGAGAGCAGATAGAAACCAAGGGGTACAGAGCCTGGAGCTGGCAGCAGACAGAATCACAGCATGACCGACCTGGAGCAGTGAGCAAGTAGGTGTGTGACGGATGGGAGGCCATGCAGTGATGCCAGCAGGGTTGCTACAGGACCCCCCCTTTTACAGGCCCTCTTCATCAAGCCCACCAGAATAACTTGTAGAAGAAGGATAGGCACACATACAGTCAGAGTCATCACGACATCCCTCAGGTAGCACGAGGTAGGTGTGACATCGGGAAAGCCAGATTGCAGATTCTCTTTGAGCCCGGCGAGGTAAGCTCCCAATACTGAAGACACAAGGACCTGGGGTGCTTCCTCTTGATAGGCAGAAAGCAGGAGCTTGGAAGCTTCAGTTTGGACCTCTACATCAGCTGGGCACTTGAAAACTGAAGACACCCTCACTGGATCCAACTTCAGTCCGTTAACTGAGGCTCCTCCTTGGGATCAGAGAGAAGCACCTTCACCTTGGTATCTTCACTAGACGGCCAAATGGAAGCTGAAGATACCCATATAGAATCCATCTTCTGCCTGCTATCCAATGAAGACTGGACCTCTTCCTCCGGGTTGGTAGAAAACAGAGATACAATGGCTTCTGTACTGACTTCTTCATCCACCTGCCACATGGAATCTGAAGATCCATCTTCTGCCCATGGTCCAGAGGAAAACTTTCAAGTGTCAGGGATGTTCCTGGGTACTGGTCACTGGTATTGTCACAGGAGGTGTGTGGAGAGGGCGCCACTGCTTCCTTTTCTCCAGTGATGACAGCACATCATGATTCAATAGCCAGCAGATCAGGTGGAGAAGGTGACAAGACAGTAGACTGACCTAGATATATTGGAACTAGACACCTCTTGTCACTTGGTTGTTTCAACCAAAGCACCGTGCTGGGTCTTCAGACCTTAATGGGTAAGTGAATCTCAGGCTTCAAATGACCAATGGGCACACCAGACAGCAAATTATTATTATTATTTATTATTATAGCGCCATTTATTCCATGGCGCTTTACATGTGAGGTGGGGTATACATAATAAATACAAGTACAGTAATCTTAGACAATACAAGTTACGACTGGTACGGGAGGAGAGAGGACCCTGCCAGCGAGGGCTTACAATCTACAAGCTGAAGATGAACTTCTTTGTGTATAATGCTCCAATTAGGAGCTGTAGTTGTCCCTTCAACACTGGACTGTTCATAAGTAGGGTTCGGCAATCACCAAACATCCTCACTGGATTCTGGAGCTGTGGAACAGGAACCACACACAGACTCCGTCTGGCTTGCAGCTCGAACACATCTGCAGGGCCGAAGCTTCCACAAGGCACCGGAACAGTCACAGACTTTAGTGGAGGGGAAGTACTCTCACCAAGGGCAGCCTCTCCTACTGGCCCAAGATTCTGGAGTTTTAGTTTAGATCCCCTGAACAGAGACCGTCAGGGTGTTCCTTACAAGCGCAGCGACACCATATGCCCTTTACACGGCTGATTTCGGGCTACTGCTTTGCCACCCCACTCTGCTCAGCCTTCTTGGGTTTCTCTCGGGTAGCTGTCTTGACAGAGGAACTGGAGGGTCACAGACGATCGTGGTCTGGTGTGGCGTTTTCCTTACAGGTTTCGCCCATCTGGAGTGCCTCTTGGATCTAGGCAGGGAAGACTTTACAGGAGCAGCTGAATGAGGCACATCAAAGACTCTTTGGAAGGCCACCATGAAGGCCCCAAGGTTCCTGACGATAGGGTCCCCTGCTTCCCATACTGGACAGATCCACAGCAAAGCATCTCCTGCTAGGTAGGATATGATGTATCCCACCGGTCAGAGGGAAAACAAGCTGCATTCTGCAGGATGTAGCGCAGGCATTGTTCCTGGAACCCTTGACATTCCTCTGGATTCCCATCGAACCTAGGTGGGTCTGCTGGGTCGTGATCCTCATAGGCCAGAAGTTGCTTGTATATAGCCTTAGGGACTATGATTGGGTCAGAATGCTCTGCGAGAGGGAGGACATGGGACTCAGCGGGGACCATGGCCTGTGCAAACTGTTACACTCCCGCCCTGGCTGATGGGCATGAGCCAGGGGGTTGTGGCCCCACTGTGCCACAAACCAGACTACCCTGGAAGGGGCATGACTAGGACAGCTGCCTCGGTCTTCACTGGAGCCTCTGATGGTGAGGTCAGGATTGTGCGGCAGGCAGCTGCCAGGTGCCACTCAAGGGTGGTGTCTGGTTGTGACTGCTGAAGACCTGGCAGCTCAGTAGCTAGATACTAACTGAGTTAACACATTGCACCGGCAAGATGCACAGGGTGGAGCTGCCCTAAATACTAGAGGGCTAATGGTAATTGGTCAGTCAGGTGGGATGTAGAAACAGTCTCTTGCGTTGATTCCTCTGGGATGTCGCAGAACACGAGCAGCAAGCAGGTCCGCAGTTCAAGAAAGAGTGGGAACCTCCGACAAACTCGCTATGAACAGAGCGATTAAGATTATATTTTACTGGGGGAGATGAGGACCTGACCGGTACAGGAATGTCCGGGGAAAGCTCCGTCAGAGTACACTTCGCTGGTAAGTCAGTCTGCAGGGATCTAGAGTATTCAGCGTTCGCAGTCGGGAGGGAGTCACCCTTCTCCTTGTTCTCCTGTTGCCTTCCTGCCAAATCTCCCGTGTTCCCACACTCAATCCCTTTTAACTTCCCCACGCCCCCTTCTGGGTCTTCCCCCCCTCATGAACCGTCCCCCGAGAGCAGTGGTGACAGCCCGATAATTCCAGCCCCAAAATGCACAGGGAACCACCGACTCTGTCCTGGCTCATCTTCTTACATAGCGACCACCTGCTGGTGGTCAAGTGCAAGGACAAGAGGGATGTCCTTTTCTTGACCACCATACACGGTGATGGCAGTGCCCTCAGTACTGTACGAGGTACCTCTGCACAGGTCAGCAAACCGAACTGTGTACTGGGATACAACAAAAACATGGGGGGCCTTGATCTCTCTGAACAAGTCCTCCAGCTATACAGTGCTTTGAGAAAAGGCCAAGGTGTGGTACAAAAAGCTGGCTGTGCACATTGTAAAAATGGCAATGCTCAACGCTTTCCTGCTGTCATGATGTGCAGGCCAGACCGCTAAGTACAGTACCTTCAGTTCCAGGAGGTAGTGATTAAGGCCCTGATATTCAGCACTCAGGAAGGAGAGGGCCCCAGTACTTCCGGAACTGAAGGTGCTTATCCCGCAAACTGGAAAAAAGGTAAGTAGCAAAAAAGGTGCCGAGTGTGTTACAAAAGAGGAATACGCAAGGACACCATTTATCAATGCGACACCTGCCCTGAAAAACCTGGCCTGTGTATGAAAGATTGTTTCAAACTGTACCACACTTCCACGCACTACTAATTTACCTAAATTTACATAACAGGAAACAGTAGATTAGTTCCAAAAAAGGGCACTTGTTGGGCATTGTCACTGTTTAGGCACATCTAGATAAGTTCCTTAGGGGGTCTAGTTTCCAAAATGGGGTCACTTGTGAGGGGGTTCTACTGTTTAGGCACATAAGGGGCTCTGCAAATGGAACATGACGCCCACGGACCATTCCATCAAAGTCTGCATTCCAAACCGTCACTACTTCCCTTCCAAGCCCCGACGTGGGCCCAAACAGTAGTTTTCTCCCACATATGGGGTACCAGCATACTCAGGACAAATTAGACAACAACTTTTGAGGTCCAATTTCTCCTGTTACTCTTGGTAAAATAAAAAATTGGGGACTAAAAGATTATGTTTGTGGAATTTTTTTTTTTTTTTCACGGCCGGGCATTATGTACTTCAGTGAAACACTTGGGGGTTCAAAGTTCTCACCACACATCTAGATAATTTCCTTAGGGGGTCTAGGTTCCAAAATGGAGTGAGTTTCCATTGTTTAGGCACATCAGGGGCTCTCCAAACGCGACATGGCGTCCGATCTCAATTCCAGACAATTTTGCATTGAAAAGTCAAACTGCCGTGCGCCCAAACAGTTGTTTTCCCCCACATATGGGGTA
Organism: Oophaga sylvatica; assembly: GCA_033576555.1. Taxonomy (NCBI): domain Eukaryota; kingdom Metazoa; phylum Chordata; class Amphibia; order Anura; family Dendrobatidae; genus Oophaga; species Oophaga sylvatica. Next base: position 432,204,859 of record JARQOD010000002.1, read on the forward strand.
TCAGCGTACTCTGGAGAAATTGCACAACAACTTTATCTGTCCATTTTCTCCTTTTACCCTTGTGAAAATAAAAAAAATGTTGCTAAAAGATCATTTTTGTGACTAAAAAGTTCATTTTTTCCCTCCACGTTGTTTCTGCTCCCGCGAAACACCTGAAGGGTTAATAAACTTCTTGAATGTGGTTTTGATCAGCTTGAGGGGTGCAGTTTTTAGAATATTGTCACTTTTGGGTATTTATTACCATATAGACCCCTTAAAGTGACTTCAAATGTGAGGTGGTCCCTAAAAAAATGGTTTTGTAAATTTTGTTGTAAAAATGAGAAATCTCTGGTCAACTTTTAACCCTTATAACTTCCTAAACAAAAAAAAATTTTGGTTCCAAAATTGTGCTGATATAAAGTTGACATGTGGGAAATGTTATTCATTAACTATTTTGTGTGACATATTTCTCTGTTTTAAGGGCATAAAAATTAAAATTTTGAAAATTGCAAAATTTTCAACATTTTTGCCAAATTTCCGTTTTTTACACAAATAAACGCAAGTTATATTGAAGACATTTTACTACTAACATGAAGTACAATATGTCACAAAAAAAATCTCAGAATCGCCAAGATCTGTTGAAGCGTTCCAGAGTTATTACCTCATAAAGGGACAATGGTCAGAATTGTAAAAATTGGCCCGGTTATTAATGTGTAGTTATAGCTAGGACTTGTACCCTCAAGAGATTATAACCAATGATTAAAAAAGCTATTAATTAAGCTTCCCACACTAATCACTTCCTCTCCTGTCTCTGGGAGAGGAACTCATTCATTCAGGGGCTTATAGTTGAGCAGCCAGTATTAGCTGTGCTGCTAGCTGTAAGGCAGTTAACCCTTTGTGAAGGATTACAGCGTGGGACCTGACAGAGCACCGGATAGGTAAGAATAATGTTGCTTTATTATTTTTTCTTTATTACAGGTGAACAAGGGCTTCGCACGGATTACCAGTTAAATAAAAGATGGTCAAAAAATGTGTGATTATTTCATTACAGTGATTTTTTATTAAAGTGTGTGTGTTTTTCTTCTTTCCTTCAATAGGATTAATAATTGATAGTTGTCTAAATGACAGCTTTCAATTATTAACCTGGCTTAAAGTCACCTTTCAATAGCAAGGTGGCTGTAACCGATTATTAACCCATTCGCCACCGCTACAGGGCTATGGGAATAGACGGGCAAAATGCTAGAAAGGACAAATCTAATTATAGATTTGCCTTTTCTGGGGTGGCTGGGGGCAGATGGTAGTAGCCAGGGGGGGCACAAAATAAATGCACCCTCCTTAGGCTATTATTATCTGCCCCCACTCACTAGCTTTGTCTGTCTGGTTGAGAAAATAGGGCGGGAGCCCACGCATTTTTTTTCAACGAATTTACACCTTTATTTAACCCCTACATGTGTGAAATTTTGCACACATACACTCATGTAATTGTTAGTGAAAACCATATATTAAACTACTGTGAGACAGTGAGAGTATGGGTGTTGAATGGGGTGTACATTTCACCTAGATACTGTGCTGACTGGTATAAGGGAAATGTATGGCTTTGTAAACCTAGTGGTAGAGAAAGGTCACTACACCTTACATTCATTACACACTTGCAGCTCAGGCCTGAAACTACTCAGGTGTTAATTAGGAGACCAGAAGTAGGTGTCTGCGAACACAGTCAGAGAGCTCGTTTAGTCTGGACACAGGAGGGGTCCAGGCACAGAAGGTGTCTCCAGGAGTTTGAGCTATCTCAGTCTGGGTGCTCGATGTACCCCGGACACAGGAGTAGTCTCTGTGAGAATCCATGCGGATAGCTGCTGAATAGGAGGGGAGCTCTCTCAAGTCTGGACGTTGAAGGTGCCTTCAGACACAAGGAGGAGACTCTGTGAACCTCCATGCTGGTAAATGCTGGTAAATGCTGAACATATGTGTTGTTTTGGCCCCGGCTGTTAGAGTCGGGACCCGGATAGATAGGGAAATCTATCTAAGTGTAGTAAGTGGCTAGACAAGCCTAGGTCTTCTGTTTATGATTTGTTTTATATCTGTTTGCTGTGGACTTTAATAAAGCTGGTTGCGGCCAGTTTTCACCAGAACTGCTGTCTGAATGAACGGTTTCCGTGCCACTCTGTCTACCCGGACGGCGATCCCAGAGCTATATCCCCTGAAAAGCTTACACTACATGAAATGACATGGTTAACTGTATGTAAACCATGTGTCATTTCATGTCGGGTCTGTAATTTCACAAAAGCCGGCAATTGAATTAGCGGCTATTACACTATGTAGAAGTGCATGAACTATAAATATATATATATGTCTCAATGACACATATATATAATATATATATATATATATGCATTCTATGTGTATATATCTATTCTTTCTTTTGTGATTTGAAAACTATTCATTTGGATGCATTATATGTCGGTTTTGCTAGTCACCGACAAAATCTTGCAAGTCGGATGTCAATCGGATGTGTAACAGACGGATGACTGTTCATGACATTTTGCTGCGATAATCGACCGACTAAACGGTCAGATTTTTTTGACGGTGTGTGTGACCCCGGCCTTAACGTGCAAACCACCCTCAGGGGTTAAGGGGTTAAAATGGTTTCACTTTTCAGGAGTTTCCAATTTATAGTCCCCCTAAAGTCCATTGAATTCTGAATAGGTCCCTAAAGAATATAGGTGCCTAAATGAATCTTTCCAGAATTATTATCTCACAAAGTGATACTGGTTAGATTTAAAAAATTTGGCCTGGTCATTAAGGTCAAAATTATTTCAGTCACCTAAGCATTTTAACATGGGTGTGTAGACTTTTTATCCACTGTACGCAGTATGTACAGTACATACAGTATGTCTGTGCTTGCAGAGAATGAAACTATGTGGTTAGCTGGGCGAGCTCAGATGGGGCTATGTGAACATACTCCTCCGCCCTCCTTGGCTGAAATCCTGTCAGCCACCTTTTCTGTAAGGATCATGATGAAAACATTGTCTTATCCTTACCTGACTAGTCAGACAAAGAAATTATGTGTATAGCATTAAGTGTCATTGTATGAGAAAAATTTTACTGAACTTGAACATAATAAAAGGCGAGTAACCAAAGTAATTAGGGCAATAGATGGATTATAGTTCTTTAGAAAGATTAGCAAAATGAAGCCTTTAGAAAAGACAGCTTAAGGGGATATATAATTACTGCTGTAATTAAATAGTCCCTAAGATGTTCAAACATATTTCAGGACTTAAGTACCGATGACCTGTACATGTGATAAAGAGCCTATAATGAGAATAACGAAGCATGGCGCTCCATAGTGTAGAAATCCTTAGTGACGTGGAGATGATGAGGGCAGTCAGAAAGGGTGTATGGTACTCACCTTGCAGGGATGTGCACATATCAGGTACAGCCCTGTTTCAAATCCAGAGATGGAAGGACGTGCAAAGCTACATGCTTGGCCTGAGAAAGACATCTGTCCAATATTGAAATGACTAGCCCTTATTCTTTAGAAAAATCTTGTGTAGATATTACCTGCCTCTCTGTCGCACTCAGCACCACTTATATCACCCCTTTATTGTTTAAATTTTTTAAACATTTTTCTGATACATGGTGGTTCTGTGGCGCCCCTGAGGGTCCAGTCGCCACAGAGGTACTGCACCTCATCCAGAGGTGTGGTATCCCACTCTCAGGTAAGGAGGGAGCACTACACAGGACTCTAACATTCGCACCCAACACACACTAGTTCAGTCAGGGCACCTGGGCGTACCCCAAGGGAGGAGGGCCTCATATCAGGCTGGCTAGGAAAGGGTGTTGGGGTGTGGGTGGAGAAGGTAGAAAAGGGGAGGAGCTTAGAAGGCGGGAATGAGTGAGCTGAGAGTTAGTCAGAAAGTGAGGGGAGCTCAAGCTGTGAGGAGCTTGTCCCCAGATGAATGGAGAGAATGGAGAGGGAGAGACTGAAGGAAGCTCCCAGGTGGATAGAAGGGGTCCTAGGGGCACGGATAGTGAGAGATCCATCCATGGGGCCCGATCCAGTATCAGAGGGACCAGGTCGCAGTAGGGGATCCGACCCCCACGTCTAGTGGAGGACTTCAAGACTCAGCTAGCAAGCCGGAGGCAGAGGTATCTTTACGTGCCTCAGCCACATCCACAATTATTCGCAGAAAAGGCAGCCATATAGGAGCAAGGGGACTCAGAGGACGTCTCCTGACAAGGTACGCGGCTGCCGGCTTGGGATACTGATTGTGTAGGTGCTGGGCTGGAGGGAGGAAGTCAGTGCAGTGAGATGGCCAGGAGAGGAACATACTGTAGGGAGTCCTGGAAAGGTGTATCCTGATTTACCTGGGAGTTTGCTGGACCCCTCACCTGGAGGACATGGCACCAAGCAGGCATCTGTGCACAAGTGAACTGTGAGTAAAGCATTGGAAACTGCACCCTGCTGTGTCCTCTGAATCATTCCTGCGCCACCATTCCTGCACCACAATCACTACCAACATCACCTTTAATATCCTAACTGCCCTGGGACACAGCTCTACCCGTGGAGAGCTTAACCATCTTTGCTGCCCTATCATCGTCCCAGAGGATCTGCATTGCAGCGTTGGTCCCCGACCGAATACCACGGGTGGCGTCACGAACATTTTACTACAAACTTTTTTATCCCTTTTTCACTATCCCTTTTTTATTGGACGCCCAGGGCCATGGACCGGGTCACTGCTGCCGTGACACTCACCCTTTAAGAAGCTGCCCGATACCGAGTATCCCCATTGCCCTGGCAAGCTATCCAGTTCCTAGACTGGACCATCTCCTGAGGCAGCAGTGGCTGATTCTTCCCATCTATGGATTTGAAACAGGGTTGTGCCTGGTATTTGCGCATCCCTCGAAGGAGAGTGCAGTACCAGACACCCTTTCTGTCAGCACATTTCTGCACTATGGAGCTTTCTTATTCTCATTATAGGTTATACACATGTGATAGGCCACCAATATGAGATTACTGGGGGTACCGCATGTTAGACTGAAAACTACATTGACGCGTAATGTACTTTATCTCTCAATTCTCATGTTAAAGGGAACCTACTTAGGGAATATATTATATATCTGTTTATATGGGATATGTATTCATTCCCCTATTATCTACATATATTTCATGTTCATTCCCAACCTATAAAGCTCAGGGAATATAATATATACCTGGTTATATGGGATATGTGTTCATTCCTCTATTATCTACATATATTACTTCTTCATTCCCCACCTATAAAGCTCAGGGAATATAATATACACCTGTTTATATGGGACATGTCTTCATGCCTCTATTATCTACATATATTACATGTTCATTCCCCACCTATAAAGCTCAGGGAATATAATATATACCTGCTTATATGGGATATGTGTTCATTCCCCTATTATCTACATATATTACATGTTCATTCCCCACCTATAAAGCTCAGGGAATATAATATATACCTGCTTATATGGGATATGTGTTCATTCCCCTATTATCTACATATATTACATGTTCATTCCCCACCTATAAAGCTCAGTGAATATAATATACACCTGCTTATATGGGATATGTGTTCATTCCCATATTATCTACATATATTACATGTTCATTCCCCATCTATAAAACTCTGGGAATGTATACCCCTGTTTATATGGGATATGTGTTCATTCCTCTATTAAATACATATATTACATGTTCATTCAATACCTATAAAGCTTAGGGAATATAATATACACCTGTATATATATGGGATAGGTGTTCATTCCTCTATTATTATCACGCTGTTACTGCATACATGAGGTCCGGGGTCTATGCTGACCCTAAGCTGGGGTCCTGACTAATCCCTCTACCTGGAGGTACTGTTGATGGTACAGAGGTCCAGGCCGCCAGCGTAATCCCTACCTCCTGAGGATCCCTGAACCTCAGTGATCTAGTCCTGAGAAGGACCCTGATCACAACACCGGGGACTGGAAGGTATATGCCTAGACACAGTAATAGACGAACAAGACAGTACAAGGGGTAAACTAAAATCCACCTTGCATACCAAACTCTCACCACAAAAAACAGAGGGAACACCAACGGGTACGGAGATAAATGATAAAGCGAGGAGGGGAGAAAAGACCACACCAGGTACTCTTCAATTCAGACTTCACAACACCACGATCCGCTCTGCTGGTCTGCATGAATGCTTTCACCGACATTTCCCTAGCAGACTGGCAGGTATTTGAAGGAATCCAATTACAGCAACATTAATTGCAGCTGGGCGAGGCTGGCTTTGTCTAGCACAGAGAGAGGGAGAATTAACTCCCTCACTGCCGAAAAACACCCAGCACCAGAAACTCAGCTGTGAGAAGTCAGGTTGTGCAATCGCGACGATCTTCGTAGCGACACACCCGTGACAGTACCCCCCCTTCTACGAGGGGCCTCCGGACCCTCAGGGCCGGGTCTATCTGGGTGAGTAGTGTGGAAGGCCCGAACTAATCGGTCTGCGTTAATATCCGATGCAGAAACCCACGTCCTCTCCTCAGGACCATACCCCCTCCAATGAACAAGGTACTGAAGGGACCGGCGATTCAGACGTGAATCGATGATTCTCGACACCTGGAACTCCAAGTTACCATTGACCACCACAGGAGGAGGAGGTAAAGGTGAAGGTATCACCGGCGCCACATACCTCTTAAGCAACGATCTGTGGAACACATTATGAATTTTAAATGTAGGAGGGAGGTCAAGATGGAATGCCACCGGATTAATTATAGAACTGATCTTGTATGGCCCGATGAACCTGGGACCCAGTTTCCAGGAGGGAACCTTAAGTTTTATATTCTTGGTAGACAACCATACCAGATCGTTCACACTTAGGTCCGGACCAGACACTCTCCTCCTATCAGCCATACGTTTGTATCGGTTCCCCATAGTACTCAGATTATTAAGCACTCCTCTCCACACTGAAGCAAGTGACGACGAAAATCGTTCCTCCTCAGGAACCCCAGAAGAGCCCCCCCTATTGAAAGTACAAAACTTGGGGTGAAAACCATATGCCCCAAAAAACGGGGACTTACCAGTGGACTCGCTCCGCCTATTATTTAGAGCAAACTCCGCCAGAGGCAAGAAAGAAGCCCAGTCCTCCTGGTTCTCTGACACAAAACACCGGAGATATGTCTCCAAGCTCTGGTTCAGACGCTCTGTCTGACCATTGGTCTGCGGATGAAAAGCCGATGAAAATGACAACTGCATCCCCCGCCGTGTACAAAATGCCTTCCAGAATTTGGACACAAACTGAGACCCCCGATCCGACACCACATCGGAGGGTACCCCGTGAAGCCTTACAATCTCCCCAATGAACACCTGCGCAAGAGTTTTAGCATTAGGAAGGGCGGGAAGAGCGACAAAATGTGCCATCTTGCTGAACCTGTCCACCACAACGAGTATGACTGTTTTACCCGAAGATGGCGGGAGGTCCGTAATGAAGTCCATAGACAGATGAGTCCACGGACGCTCCGGGATCTTCAAAAGTAAGAGGGCCCCAGACGGACGGGTATGTGGGGTCTTAGAGCGCGCACAAACCTCGCAGGACGCGACAAAAGTTACTACCTCCCTATGTAAGTTAGGCCACCAAAACCGACGCGAGAGGAGATCCTCAGTTGCTTTACTCCCTGGGTGTCCTGCTAAAGCTGAATTATGGTGTGCCTCGATCACCTTTTGTCGCAACTGATTTGGAACAAACAGTCTCCCTGGAGGTCCTACAGGGGCGTCCCCCTGAGCCTCCAATACCTCCTCCTCAAGCTCAGAGCATACTGCCGACACCACCACCCCCTCCTGAAGGATAGGAACCGGGTCCTCCGTATTCCCGGCCCCAGGGAAACTACGAGATAAGGCATCCGCCTTTACATTTTTTGACCCAGGACGATATGTGACGACAAAATTAAACCTGGTAAAAAATAATGACCACCTAGCTTGTCTGGGATTCAGACGTTTTGCAGACTCCAGATATAGCAGGTTCTTGTGATCGGTGATGACAGTGACCGGATGGACTGCCCCCTCCAAAAAATGGCGCCACTCCTCAAAAGCCAACTTAATGGCCAATAGTTCCCTATTGCCTACATCGTAATTCCTCTCAGCGGACGACAGTTTTTTAGAGAAAAATGCGCACGGATGCCATTTACCAGGGGACGGACCTTGTGACAATATGCTCCCACCCCTACCTCGGAAGCGTCTACCTCTACAATGAACGGCTGTGACGCATCAGGTTGAATAAGTATGGGTGCCGAGGCAAAGCATTTTTTCAAGGAGGAGAATGCTTGACAAGCCTTGTCAGACCACCTAGAAAAATCTGTCTCCTTTTTTGTCATGTCTGTGAGAGGTTTAACCATGGACGAGAAATTACGAATAAATTTCCGGTAATAATTAGCAAACCCCAGGAAACGTTGTAGAGCCTTAAGATTCTCTGGCAGATCCCACTCAAGAACTGCCCGTACTTTCCCAGGGTCCATACGAAAACCGGACGCTGAAACCAGAAAGCCTAAAAACTGGAGTTCCTGTACGGCGAATACACACTTTTCCCATTTGGCATACAGTTTATTATCCCGCAAGATCTGCAACACCTGCCTAACATGCTCCTGATGAGACACAAGATCCGGCGAGTAAATTAAGATATCATCCAGATATATGACCACAAACTGTCCCACCAGGTGGCGAAAAATGTCATTTACAAAGTGTTGGAACACCGCCGGGGCATTAGTCAGACCGAATGGCATGACAAGGTTCTCATAATGCCCCTCTGGAGTGTTAAACGCCGTCTTCCACTCGTCCCCCTCCTTCATCCTAATCAGATTGTACGCCCCCCTGAGATCCAACTTAGAGAACCATTTGGCGCCCACGATCTGATTGAAGAGATCGGGAATAAGTGGGAGCGGATACGGATCTCGGACCGTAATCCGATTAAGTTCACGGAAATCCAGGCAAGGGCGTAGGCCTCCATCTTTCTTCTTCACAAAGAAGAACCCCGCGGCCACCGGGGAAGATGAAGGTCTAATATGCCCTTTTGCCAGACTTTCAGCAATATAATCCTTCATGGCCTGCCTCTCAGGACCAGATAGGTTATACAACCTAGATTTAGGTAACTTGGCCTCAGGGAGCAGTTTTACAGAACAGTCATACACGCGATGAGGAGGTAGTTCCTGACACCCTTTCTCCGAGAATACATCCTCAAAGTCCGCCAGAAATGGAGGTAAAACCCTAGGAGTGACCGCACCGATAACCGTATTCATGCAGTTTTTATTACAGAATTCACTCCATTGGCTTATCTCTCTGGATTGCCAATCAATAACTGGTTATGCTTAGTTAACCAAGGAAGGCCCAGCACTATAGGAGTGGGAAGACCCTCCAACACGTAACAAGACAACAGTTCTTTATGTATCGCCCCCACTTGAAGTTTTACGTTATGCACCGCTTGCAAAAAACTTCCCTGACCGAGAGGTCTGGCGTCGATCGAGAATATGGGGATGGGTTTAGCCAACACACTCAATTGCATACCTTGAACCCGGGCAAACTGAGCGTCCACCAGATTAGCCCCGGCCCCACTATCCAGAAGAACAGATATCCTCTCAGTTCTCGTACCCACCACCACCTCCGCCGGTACGAGAAACTGAGACGAACTTAGGGACGAAATACTTACTCCCAGATTGCCGTCCACCACACAACCTGGGATCAATAGTTTTCCGACGACCCTTTACTCTGCAAAGGACGGGATGGACACCCCCCAATAAAATGTCCCTTTTTCCCACAGAAGAAACAACTTCTAGTCTTGTGGCGCCCCGCCGGTCCCCTCCCCCGAAATGATGTCCCTCCTAATTGCATAGGCTCCTCGGGACTGACCAGGGGAACCTCCATATAAGGGACCTTTGAGGAAGGTGGAGTCATCACAGGGAGCGGAATTACCCCGCACCTCTCCCGAAGCCGTCTGTCAATACGAATAGCAAGGGCCATAGCGGCTTCCAATGACGCGGAGGGTCATACTGTGCCAATACATCCTTTAATTTGTCAGATAAACCTTGACAAAACTGGCTCCTAAGAGCCGGGTCATTCCACTGGGTGTCCGTGGCCCACCTACGGAACTCCGAACAGAATTCCTCCGCCGGACGATCTCCCTGCTGGATCCTACGTAACTTAGATTCAGCAAGGGAGATCCGATCCGGGTCATCATATACAAGACCCAGAGCTGCAAAAAACCTATCCACTGACTGGAGAGCCGGGGAGCCCGGGGGAAGGGAGAACGCTGTTATGTTTCGGTAGCTGAGGAGTGCAGGTAAAAAAGGCAATACACCAGAGCAGTTGGAATCTATGAGATTGCAGTACCCTGACTAACCACCACAACTAGAGGCAGCCGTGGAGCGTACCTACGTTGGTCCTAGACGCCTCGTCACAGCCTGAGAAACTAACTACACCTAAAGATAGAAATAGGAAAGCTATCTGCCCCGGAGCAGAACCCCAAAGATAACAGAAAGCCCCCAAACATGTAATGGCGGTTAGACAAGAGGAAATACTGACACAGAAAGAAAATAGTATGAGCAAACGCTGGGGCCCAAACTATCTAAATAGAAAAGGATAGGAAGGGTACTTACTGCAATCCCAGAAAACCCTGAAAAGCACCAACTCTACTAATTTCAAAATAACCTGAGATCACACGACCTCTACCACCTAAATTAGTTCTCTGGTGTAACAAAATCAAAACAGCAGCCACTGAAAAAACTGGAAAAAGCAAAAGAACAAAACTCAGTGGCTGAACTAAACTGAGAGGGCAGAAGCCCCCGGAGGGGACCCTGAAGGCCCCCAAAGAAGTGCAGGACAAAATGCAAAAATATAGCAAAAACACAAAAGAAGCAAAAGTCTTATCTGTAAGCAGGAGATGCAGAAACGACACAGCAGGCTACAAGGGAAACTGGAATGAAGGATTCAGACCAGAACAATTGATCACCGGCAACCCTGATGGGAAAATGACTCCCTTATATAAGACCAGTCAGTAACACCTGATTCCCAGTCCTCACAAACCTCACTAGCACCGCTTGTAACCACCAGAGGGAGCCTCTGCTCAGAACTCATCTCAAACCCATTCACAACAGAACGCCCATGATTGTGGGTCCCCTTGTAGGAGCGAGATGACAATTCCCACCCTTTGCTCATCACTCCCCGATGACAGTGGCCACAGCCGAAAGTACAATTTACATGCCTCCCGGAAAACAAAAAACTTGTCACGCCCCCCAGTGAACCTGTCAGGAAGAGCTACTTTAGGTTCTGGTCCGGCTTGCTCCGGGGGTACAAAACCTTGGACTTAACGTCCGCCAGCTCCATGGACAAACTCTGCAACTGCCGAGCAAGACTGACTTCTGGATCCATGGTAGCTGGAGAAATTTTTTTTTTTTTTTTTTTTGATGGTCGGTGAAAATGTCACGCTGTTACTGCATACATGAGGTCCGGGGTCTATGCTGACCCTAAGCTGGGGTCCTGACTAATCCCTCTACCTGGAGGTACTGTTGATGGTACAGAGGTCCAGGCCGCCAGCGTAATCCCTACCTCCTGAGGATCCCTGAACCTCAGTGATCTAGTCCTGAGAAGGACCCTGATCACAACACAGGGACTGGAAGGTATATGCCTAGACACAGTAATAGACGAACAAGACAGTACAAGGGGTAAACTAAAATCCACCTTGCATACCAAACTCTCACCACAAAAAACAGAGGGAACACCAACGGGTACGGAGATAAATGATAAAGCGAGGAGGGGAGAAAAGACCACACTAGGTACTCTTCAATTCAGACTTCACAACACCACGATCCGCTCTGCTGGTCTGCATGAATGCTTTCACCGACATTTCCCTAGCAGACTGGCAGGTATTTGAAGGAATCCAATTACAGCAACATTAATTGCAGCTGGGCGAGGCTGGCTTTGTCTAGCACAGAGAGAGGGAGAATTAACTCCCTCACTGCCGAAAAACACCCAGCACCAGAAACTCAGCTGTGAGAAGTCAGGCAATCGCGACGATCTTCGTAGCGACACACCCGTGACAATTATCTACATATATTACATCTTCATGCCCCACCTATAAAGCTCTGGGATTATAATATACTCCTGTTTATATGGGATATGTGTTCATTGCTCTATTATCTACCTATATTTCATGTTCATTCCCCACCTATAAAGCTCAGGAATATAATATACACCTGATTATTTGGGTTTATGTGTTCATTTCACTATTATCTACATATATTACTTGTTCATTCAACACCTGTAAAGCACAGGGAATATAATATACACCTGTTTATATGGGATATGTGTTCATTCTCTTGTTATCTACATATACTTCATGTTCATTCCCCACCTATATAGCTCAGGGAATATAATATACACCTGATTATATATGTGTTAGGTGTTCATTCCTCTATCATCTACATATATTTCATGTTCATTCCCAACCTAAAAAGCTCAGGGAATATAATATACACCTGTTTATATGGGATATGTGTTCATTCTCCTATTATCTACATATACTTCATGTTCATTCCCCACCTATAAAGCTCAGGGAATATAATATATACCTGATTATATGGGTTAGGTGTTCATTCCTCTATCATCTACATATATTTCATGTTCATTCCCAACCTAAAAAGCTCAGGGAATATAATACAGGTCCTTCTCAAAAAATTAGCATATAGTGCTAAATTTCATTATTTACCATAATGTAATGATTACAATTAAACTTTCATATATTTTAGATTCATTACACACCAACTGAAATTTGTCAGGTCTTTTATTGTTTTAATACTGATGATTTTGGCATACAACTCCTGATAACCCAAAAAACCTGTCTCAAAAAATTAACATATTTCAACCGTCCAATAAAATAAAAGTGTTTTTTCAAAACAAACAAAAAAACCATCAAATAATAATGTTCAGTTATGCACTCAATATTCGGTCGGGAATCCTTTGGCAGAAATGACTGCTTTAATGCGGCGTGGCATGGAGGCAATCAGCCTGTGACACTGCTGAGGTGTTATGGAGGCCCAGGATGCTTTGATAGCGGCCTTAAGCTCATCCAGAGTGTTGGGTCTTGCGTCTCTCAACTTTCTCTTCACAATATCCCACAGATTCTCTATGGGGTTCAGGTCAGGAGAGTTGGCAGGCCAATTGAGCACAGTAATACCATGGTCAGTAAACCATTTACCAGTGGTTTTGGTACTGTGAGCAGGTGCCAGGTCGTGCTGAAAAATGAAATCTTCATCTCCATAAAGCATTTCAGCCGATGGAAGCATGAAGTGCTCCAAAATCTCCTGATAGCTAGCTGCATTGACCCTGCCCTTGATGAAACACAGTGGACCAACACCAGCAGCTGACATGGCACCCCACATCATCACTGACTGTGGGTACTTGACACTGGACTTCAGGCATTTTGGCATTTCCTTCTCCCCAGTCTTCCTCCAGACTCTGGCACCTTGATTTCCGAATGACATGCAAAATTTGCTTTCATCAGAAAAAAGTACTTGGGACCACTTAGCAACAGTCCAGTGCTGCTTCTCTGTAGCCCAGGTCAGGCGCTTCTGCCGCTGTTTATGGTTCAAAAGTGGCTTTACCTGGGGAATGCGGCACCTGTAGCCCATTTCCTGCACACGCCTGTGTACGGTGGCTCTGGATGTTTCTACACCAGACTCAGTCCACTGCTTCCTCAGGTCCCCCAAGGTCTGGAATCGGTCCTTCTCCACAATCTTCCTCAGGGTCCGGTCACCTCTTCTCGTTGTACAGCGTTTTCTGCCACATTGTTTCCTTCCAACAGACTTCCCATTGAGGTGCCTTGATACAGCACTCTGGGAACAGCCTATTTGTTGAGAAATTTCTTTCTGGGTCTTACCCTCTTGCTTGAGGGTGTCAATGATGGCCTTCTTGACATCAGTCAGGTCGCTAGTCTTAAGGGTATGCCACACTAAACAATATCGCTAACGGGATCGCTAAAAAACGTCACTATTTAGCGATCCCGTTAGCGATATTGTTCAGTGCGGCAGCTTCCAGCGACGAGCTTCCTGCTGTGATCTCGCTCGTCGCTGGAATCGTTCCGGACCCTATTTTCTCGTCGGCGCTCCCGCTGGGTAAGTATCTAATCGCTGTGTGGCACCTTTTCTTAGCGATTTAGCGGTACTTTTGTACCGCTAAAGTCGTTAAGAAGATCGCTAACGGCGATAGCGTCGTTAACTATATCGCTAAATGTGGCTGCATTTAGCGATATAGAAACAATCCCGCTAGCGATCGCATTAGTATGCGTCGTTATTGTGATCGCTAGCGGGATTGTTTAGTGTGGCAGTACCTTTACCCATGATGGGGGTTTTGAGTAATAAACCAGGCAGGGAGTTTTTAAAAGCCTCAGGAATCTTTTGCATGTGTTTAGAGTTAATTAGTTGATTCGGAAGATTAGGGTAATAGGTCGTTTAGAGAACCTTTTCTTGATATGCTAATTTTTTGAGACAGGTTTTTTGGGTTATCAGGAGTTGTATGCCAAAATCATCAGTATTAAAACAATAAAAGACCTGACAAATTTCAGTTGGTGTGTAATGAATCTAAAATATATGAAAGTTTAATTGTAATCATTACATTATGGTAAATAATGAAATTTAGCACTATATGCTAATTTTTTGAGAAGGACCTGTATACACCTGTTTATATGGGATATGTGTTCATTCTCCTATTATCTACATATATTACATGTTCATTCCCCACCTATAAAGCTCAGGGAATACAGTTAGATCCATATATATTTGGACAGAGACAACATTTATTTAATTTTGGTTCTAGACATTACCACAATGAATTTTAAACAAAACAATTCAGATGCAGTTGAAGTTCAGACTTTCAGCTTTCATTTGAGGGTATCCACATTAAAATTGGATGAAGGGTTTAGGAGTTTCAGCTATTTAACATGTGCCACCCTGTTTTTAAAGGGACCAAAAGTAATTGGACAATTGACTCCAAGACTATTTCATGGACAGGTGTGGGCAATCCCTTCGTTATGTCATTCTCAATTAAGCAGATAAAAGGGCTGGAGTTGATTTGAGGTGTGGTGTTTGCATTTGGAAGGTTTTGCTGTGAAGGAAACATGCGGTCAAAGGTGCTCTCCATGCAGGTGAAACAAGCCATCCTTAAGCTGCAAAAACAGAAAACAAGAAGACGCTAGCACAGCCTGAGGGTGAGGTGCCTCCGGTAGGTTACCAAACCGTGAACTATGCAAAGAAGACCGGGCACACTCCAAAGTGCAAAATAAATGTATTTATTTGTGCAATACATACAATAGCCACAAACGTTTCGGTCTATGCAAGACCTTCATCAGTGTGCTATAAAAAATATATATACAAGATAATAAATGATAAATAAATAAATAAATAAAGTATATATAAACAGAGGTTGGTTGCACAAATTTAGCATTTGATAGTTGCACAACGTATATGGGGCTATGATAACAAAAAGGATTCAAGGAACCAGAGGAAGAGTACTAAAGTTGCCACTAAGTCAATAATTGTGAAAAGTGGTATTAAGATAGCCATACCTAGAGTAGTAATGCAGTTGCTGAAGTAACAATGTGAATCCACACAACATATAGACTGCAGTACAAAAAAATTAATTAAATATTGTATAAAGCAGATTGTATAAAAACATCGTAAGCTGTAATAGGCGACATAATGACATACCCGTGTGTAAGCAGTGCAGTGATTGTGATCACAAGGTAGGTTGAGAGACTGCAAGGGTGATAAAGCATAGATATAAGGTATATAGCTATACAGACATAAGGGTATGGTGAGAGGTGGTATTGCCCATATGGATTAAGGGGCATGTATACAGTCAAAAGAATAGTCACATACCCCAATGCTGAATATGTTAGGGCTAATCCCAATTGTAGGAGACTGTGGGATTGAAAAACATCAGGTATGGCAACATAAGTATACCGAAACTTAGTGAAACATAGTGGTAATTAATAGGAGACCTGTGGAGAGAAGGTGCAGACAGCGCTTACCCAGTAATGTGACAGGCAGACTGGCCAGGACGCGGAATCCACCGCAAGACAAGGCTGGAGCAGAGAGCGCTCGTGTAGTGCCTGAAATAGTGAGCGCCTGTGGGTCGGCGTCGGCGTGGGCGGAAGCCGGAAATGGCATTTGCGGTCCACAGGCAGGAAGTAGGTGTCGCTTGCGTTCCAGGGGGCGAAAGCTGAGAGTAAAAGGAGGTGGGTGGAGCCAAACAGCGTCGCTTATGATCCACAGATGGGAGGTGCACAGAGTCTAAGTTCCAGAGGTGATGAGTGAAAAATGAAGCGGTGGTGGATGAAATAATGAGCTTCATTGCTAAAAAGTAATAATGGCAGCGGTGGTGACATAAAGAGAGAAGAATAGATGGTGCAGCAAAGGATTGCATGTAGAAGGACTAATCAATAGAGACGACTCTGCAATAGAGGAAAAAATATATATTAGAGACCAATTATGCATCAGTATATACAGGCTTCTTGTAATACATTGTATATTGGGAATACATTAATATAAAATATGCTTGCAATGGCAGATGATACATTGCTATAAAGAGAGCAATACAATAACAGAGACCTATCATAAAAAGGACTGCAGATCATAGTCCCTATTAAGTCCCTTAGGGGTAAGCATCTGGAGTGTGTGGATCCCATACGTTTCCCTTTTCTTGAGCATTGTCACTCTGTCACCACCAGGTCATGGTAGAGAAATTTGTTCAATAACCTGGTATCTCAACTTACTCACGTTATGTCCCGAGTTAATAAAATGTTGTGGGATAGGGAGTAGAGAATTACGGCATCTAATTGTGGACTTATGTTTGGACACTCTATCTTTAATATGCTGTGTGGATTCGCCAATCTATGCGAAGCCACAAGGACATTTGATTAGGTATATGACGAATGTTGAATCACAGGTGAAGTATCCATGTATTGGGTATCTCCTACCCGTATGGGGATGGTGGATGAAATTTCCCCTCAAGATGTTATTGCATTGATTGCAGTTCAAGCAGGGAAATGTACCATTTCTTGGGGTGCTGAGAGAGTGTTGTAAACTTGGTGTTTTCTGTGGGCCAATATCCGCCCTAATGAGGGAATCCTGGATATTGCGTGCCCTCTTAAAACAGGGAAGAAATGGGAGTTGAAATGAGTCCACTTGTGGATAAGCTGCTTGTAGGAGGTGCCAGTGTTTCCGTATAGTTTTGTGGATAGTGTAAACCGATGGGTGGAAGCGATGGACAAATAGGATACGGTGGGATGTCGTAGAGGGTTGAGGTCGTGATGTATGGGCTTCAGTTTGTAGTACTCTGGGAGGGTAGCCTCTTGTCTGAAATCTAGATTTCATTTCGCTGGTCCTAGTTTGGAGGGTAATGGGATCAGACACTATCCTACTTACTCTTTTCAACTGAGATTTGAGAATAGAATTTTCATCTTGGTGGGATGAAAGCTGTCATAGTGTAAGAGGCTGTTGCGGTCTGTGGATTTAATGAATAAATCTGTGGAAAGGTTGCCCTGTTCGTCTTTCAGGACCATGGTGTCCAAAAAACTGATTTTTTAAGGGTCACAGGACATAGTGAAGTCTAGACCTGGCCAAGATATTTTTAATATGTGATGGAATAGTTGAAGGGATGACATGTCACCTTGCCAGATGCAGAAGATGTCATCTATGTATCTCTTCCACACCAGTGCATGGGTGCGGAAGAGTTCACTACGATAGATGATGGTGTCTTCAAAATGGGCCATGTAGGCGTTACCGTATGGAGGCGCTACGTTTGAGCCCATTGCTGTGCCCCTTGTCTGTAGGTAGAAGGTGTCCCCAAACAAAAAGAAGTTTTTGGTGAGGACAATGGACAATAAATCACAGCATAGATCAATATGTGCTGGTTCCATTGAGGATAAGGAGAGCAGGCGACGTGGAGATGCTATACCCTCTGTATGGGGAATAGAGGTATATAAATCCTTTACGTCAAAGGATTCCAAAAGTGTATCCTTTGGGATGGGGACTGATTGATTGAATAACAGATAGGAAAGCTCCTGTATCCAATATAAATGAGGTGGTGTCCTTTATCAAGGGTAAGGACCCTTTCCAAGAAGATGGAGAGAGGGGAGAGTAATGAGTCAGTTAAAGCCACGATAGGTCTCCCTGGGGGATTTTTTAGGTTTTTGTGCACCTTAGGCAGTATATAAAATACTGGGGTGATTGGGTGCTGTTTGCGGAGAAATTCTCGAGTTTTACTGTCAAGGACCCCTCTGGATATATAATGTTCCAGGGTATTGTGAATTAGATGTTGGATATCGGAAGAAGGGTTCTTTGCCAATTTAAGGTATGTGGACTTAATAGGGACTATGATCTGCAGTCCTTTTTATGATAGGTCTCTGTTATTGTATTGTTTTCTTTATAGCAATGTATCATCTTCTGCCATTGCAAGCGTATATTATATTAATGTATTCCCAATATACAATGTATTACAAGAAGCCTGTATATACCGATGCATAATTGGTCTCTAATATACAGTACAGACCAAAAGTTTGGACACACCTTCTCATTCAAAGATTTTTCTGTATTTTCATGGCTATGAAAATTGTAGAATCACACTGAAGGCATCAAAATTGTGAATTAACACATGTGGAATTATACATTACACTTTACAAAAAAGTGTGAAACAACTGAAAATATGTCTTATATTCTAGGTTCTTCAAAGTAGCCACCTTTTGCTTTGATTACTGCTTTGCACGCAGAAAAAGTGAACGGATGGACTCTACATGCCTAGTTCCCACCGTGAAGCATGGAGGAGGTGGTGTGATGGTGTGGGGGTGCTTTGCTGGTGAGTCCGCTGTTCTTCCTGCCACCACCTCCACTCCATGTGGCCTATGCCTCGGCAGCTACTGGTGCAGGAGTGCTCCATCGCTGCCGGTCCAAGATCACACAATGGCGCAGATCCACCCATTTGCTGTAATTCTGTAGAGGAGGGCGAGGTTTTCTTCTCTTCATCTGCACCCACCAGGGGTGGACCTGGGAATATCGACAGGTGGATTTTGGTGCCAATACTGTACTGAAACGCCCATGAAGGGTGAGGTTCATGTCGTCTTCTTCCTTGATGCCATTTCTCGCCATCTTCATGGCCGCCATCTTAGTCAGCACAATCTCAGATTCTTTCAGGGTATTAGACAAATCCAATTTGTTAGTCATGTCCGGTTATCTCAGAAATATCCACAAAATCTTCATCTTTCAGTTTTCTGAACACAGCAATCACTTGCACATCTTCTTTGCCATTCTACAGTACAAGGGCACAGCAGTTACACGCAAATCATCAGCTTTTCTCTTCGCGGTTCCTCCGCCTTGCGAGGTAGTCCAATTCTGCCGACTATGCCAAATGTGAGGGAATGCCAGGGCCGTAGTCATGGCCAAGGACACCGGGGCCCCTGTGCCCTGGCCTCCCGTCACTGGAAAACAACACTCATTCGTCAGCATACCTGTGTCTTTCTTCTCTCACTGCACAGTCAGGGACTCCTCTGCGGTGCTGGAGACCTTCTGTAGTCGGTTTAACAAGAACTGAGACACAGTCTGATTCAAATGCAAAACTAAGAACTTTACTTGTAATAGGTGAGCTGCTGGACTCTACATGCCTAGTTCCCACCGTGAAGCATGAAGGAGGTGGTGTGATAGTGTGGGGGTGCTTTGCTGGTGACACTGTTGGGGATTTATTCAAAATTGAAGGCATACTGAACCAGAATGGCATTTATTTTTCAACAATACAATGACCCCAAACACACCTCCAGACTGTGTAAGGGCTATTTGACCAAGAAGAAGAGTGTTGGGGTGCTACGCAAGATGACCTGGCCTCCACAGTCACCAGACCTGAACCCAATCGAGATGGTTTGGGGTGAGCTGGACCGCTCACCGCTTCAATTTTGAATAAATCCCCAACAGTGTCCCCAGCAAAGCACCCCCACGTCATCACACCACCTCCTCCATGCTTCACGGTGGGAACTAGGCATGTAGAGTCCAGCCGCTCACCTTTTCTGCGTGAAAAGCAGTAATCAAAGCAAAAGGTGGCTACTTTGAACAACCTAGAATATAAGACATATTTTCAGTTGTTTCACACTTTTTTGTAAAGTGTAATGTATAATTCCACATGTGTTATTTCATAGTTTTGATGCCTTCAGTGTGATTCTACTATTTTCATAGTCATGAAAATACAGAAAAATCTTTGAATGAGAAGGTGTGTCCAAACTTTTGGTCTGTACTGTATATTTTTTCCTCTATTGCAGAGTCGCCTCTATTGATTAGTCCTTCTACATGCAATCCTATGCTGCAGCATCTATGTGTCACTAAGTTTCGGTATACTTATGTTGCCATACCTGATGTTTTTCAATCCCACAGTCTCCTACGATTGGGATTAGCCCTAACATATTCAGCATTGGGGTATGTGACTATTCTTTTGACTATACATGCCCCTTAATCCATATGGGCAATACCACCTCTCACCATACCCTTATGTCTGTATATATACCTTATATCTATGCTTTATCACCCTTGCAGTCTCTCAACCTACCTTGTGATCACAATCACTGCACTGCTTACACACGGGTATGTCATTATGTCGCCTATTACAGCTTACAATGTTTTTATACAATCTGCTTTATACAATATTTAATTAATTTTTTTTGTACTGCAGTCTATATGTTGTGTGGATTCACATTGTTACTTCAGCAACTGCATTACTACTCTAGGTATGGCTATCTTAATACCACTTTTCACAATTATTGACTTAGTGGCAACTTTAGTACTCTTCCTCTGGTTCCTTGAATCCTTTTTGTTATCATAGCCCCATATTTGTTGTGCAACTATCAAGCGCTAAATTTGTGCAACCAACCTCTGTTTGTATATACTTTATTTATTTATCATTTATTATCTTGTATATATATTTTTTATAGCACACTGATGAAGGTCTTGCATAGACCGAAACGTTTGTGGCTATTGTATATATTGCACAAATAAATACATTTGTTTTGCACTTTGGAGTGTGCCCGGTCTTCTTTGCAAAAACAGAAAAAACCCATCCGAGAAATCTTTACAACATTAGGAGTGGCAAAATCTACAGTTTGGTACATCCTGTGAAAGAAAGAAAGCACTGGTGAACTCATCAATGCAAAAAGACCTGGGCGCCCACGGAAGACAACAGTGGTGGATGATCGCAGAATACTCTCCATGGTGAAGAGAAACCCCTTCACAACAGCCAACCAAGTGAACAACACTCTCCAGGAGGTAGGTGTATCAATATCCAAATCTACCATAAAGAGAAGACTGCATGAAAGTAAATACAGAGGGTTCACTGCACGGTGCAAGCCACTCATAACCATCAAGAATAAAAAGGCTAGGCTGGACTTTGCTAAAAAACATCTAAAAAAGCCAGCACAGTTCTGGAAGAACATTCTTTGGACAGATGAAACTAAGATCAGCCTCTACCAGAATGATGGAAAGAGAAAAGTATGGCGAAGGCGTGGTACAGCTCATGATCCAAAGCATACTATATCATCTATAAAACACGGTGGAAGCAGTGTGATGGCTTGGGCATGCATGGCAGCCAGTGGCACTGGGTCACTAGTATTTATTGATGATGTGACACAGGACAGAAGCAGCCGAATGAATTCTGAGGTATTCAGAGCCATACTGTGTGCTCAGATCCAGCCAAATGCAGCCAAACTGATTGGTCGTCATTTCATACTACAGATGGACAATGACCCAAAACATAAAGCCAAAGCAACCCAGGAGTTTATTAAAGCAAAGAAGTAGAATATTCTTGAATGGCCAAGTCAGTAACCTGATCTCAACCCAATTGAGCATGCATTTCACTTGTTAAAGACTAAACTTCAGACAGAAAGGCCCACAAAAACAAACAACTGAAAACCACCGCGGTGAAGGCCTGGCAGAGCATCAAAAAGAGGAAACACAGCGTCTGGTGATGTCCATGAGTTCAAGACTTCAGGCAGTTATTTCCAACAAAGGGTTTTCAACCAAGTACTAGAAATGAACATTTTATTTACATTTAATCTGGCCAATTACTTTTGGCCCCTTTAAAACAGGGTGGCACATGTTAAGGAGCTGAAACTCCTAAACCCTTCATCCAATTTTAATGTGGATACCCTCAAATGAAAGCTGAAAGTCTGAACTTCAACCGCATCTGAATTGTTTTGTTTAAAATTCATTGAGGTAATGTCTAGAATCAAAATTATATAAATGTTGTCTCTGTCCAAATATATATGGACCTAACTGTATAATATACACCTGCATATATGAGATATGTGTTCATTCCCCTATTATCTACATATATTACATGTTCATTCCCCACCTATAAAGCTCAGGCAATATAATATACACCTGTTTATATGGAGATTGTGTTCATTCCCCTTTTATCTACACATATTTCATGTTTATTTCCCTCCTATAAAGCTCAGGTAATATAATATACACCTGTTTATATGGGATATGTGTTCATTCCACTTTTTTCTACATATATTTCATGTTCATTCCCCACCTATAAAGCTCAGGGAATATAACAAACACATGTTTATATGCGATGTATGTTCATTCCCCTATTATCTACACATATTTCATGTTTATTCCCCACCTATAAATCACCGAGAATATAATATACACCTGTTTATATGGGATATGTGTTGATTTCCTAATTGTCTACATATATTACATCTTCATTTCATATCCAAGATGCATTAGAAATCTATAATACTACTCCATGTCTTCGGACCTATAACTTACTATGTTAATTGTTTTTATTTATTCCTTTTCTTCTTTCTTTTTAGACCATCCCGTTACACATTGTTTTTCTTTTTTCTCCAGTTCAACAAGTGAGCTAGAGCAGAGCTTCTCAAGCTATGTGGCAGTCTTCATGGTCTTCCTAATATTTAGAGAGGCAAAGCTAGAGTACATTTTACCATATGTAACTATATGCGGGAAAGGGCATTCTCAGGCTTCAGCAATTTCTGGTTTAGCAATGCAATTTACCTCTTAATTCCAATGTGTTCAGGGGGCAGTTCTGGTTTGGCCGGGGTATGTTATGGCTATAACCTGGTTATCAACATGTTCTGGCAGGTGAGGCCCAGTAAAAAATATATTGAGAAACCAGGAATTAGAGAACCATATGTCTGTTTTCAACCTTAATGTGTTGCTTGTTTCATTGTTTACATGGCACGAACATATGTTTCTCACTCCAGTCCCTGCCTCATTTGGGCTTACAGCTCAGTTATAGCCCAGAGCTGCATTCATAGTTCTGCTGGTTGCTGCCATAAACAGAGGACAGCCTTGTTCATCAGACTGGTATTGTGCAGTTTCCTTTCCACAATTTTGTTTAGTGACTAAGAGAAATAAAAGAACAGTGCCTCTTTTTATTGACTTTAGCTTTCACTGGTTTGGCATCGTGAGAATGTCAGTAAGATGTCAGCTTTTTCATCTTTGGAATGCATCACTCTGGAAGCACATAGCCAAAAAGTAGATGAATAAGGACTGAGTCAACAGGAAGGGAAAAGATATGTAGAGAAATTGTTTGGTAGGCAATATAATTCCTTCTGATATCATTTGGTTCAAGGTCATAAAGAGTGCAGGAATTGGGGACCTAAAAGAGGATGTTTAGTTCTAGATCAGTCTGATCATGAGGTTAGCCAAGAACTTTGTGTTCAGTTTTGTAAATTTTGCTTAGCCGTAACAAATTAATGTGGATGTGCGCTCCATCTTTTTGTTTCTACAGTTATACTAGATCAAACCACTCTAGGAAAAGAAGTATTATAAATGGCAGCTCATCTTCATTGTTTTGCACCTTTGCACCACTTTGAATAAGAAATTGTTCTCTTGAAATGCTTCATTATCACCATGATCCCAGTTCTGTTCTAGGCTATCTTATGCTGATGTAATACAAGTCATAGCAGTTATCAACCTGACAAATTAGGTGTGTATAAGATATGGTAGTGAATGATGAAAGTCCTTGGAGACTTCTGTTGTTTGGCTATAGTGGTATTTTGTTTGTCCACTGCCTAAACAACCACTTTTTAAATAAATAATTCTCCTTATAAAATAAAGATGCCGCCAGTACTAGGTCAGTGCTACGTAGATCCACGGCTGTCGCCATGCTTTAGGTAGGACCGCGTAGACTTAGTAGTGTGTGGAAGCTTTCTAGCCAAACGGGAAGGTTTTCTAATTTTAGGAACTCTGATAGACATTGAAATAATACAGATCACTTCAGTATTTTTAAAAATATAGACCACCTTTTAAACAAAATTAATAAAAGTTAAGTTTTATTGCATCCCTTAAACAGGGTCTGTTTACCCAGGGCTGCTCCAGGTTTTTGTGGGTCCCGGGCGAAAGAGCCTCAGTGGGCCCCTTTAACACAGACCATGATTCATGATGCACAGATACAGCGGAGAAATATATATATATATATATATATATATAGATAGATATATATAAATAGTACAAGGCCAAAGAATTCACTACTTACATTACATGAGTGATATCTATTGTAAAGTCTACAGTAGCTCAGAAACCGGCGAATCCTCGCAGCGCACAGTGCAGACCAGACAGTATAGTCCTCCATGCAGTTTTATGGGCTCCACATAGTCCTCCATACAGAATACTAGTCTGGTCCCCATATAATGCTCCATACAGAATACTGGTCCCCATATAATGCTCCATACAGAATACTGGTCCCCATATAATACTCCATACAGAATACTGACCCCCATATAATGCTCTATACAGAATACTGACCCCCCATATAATGCTCCATACAGAATACTGGTCCCCATATAATGCTCCATACAGAATACTGGACCCCATATAATGCACCATACAGAATACTGGCCCCCATAAATTGCTCCATACAGAATACTGGTCCCCATATAATGCTCCATACAGAATACTTGTCCTCATATCATGCTCCATACAGAATACTTGTCCTCATATAATGCTCCATACAGAATACTGGTCCCCATAAATTGCTCCATACAGAATCCTGGCCCCAATATAATGCTCCACACAGAATACTGGCCCCCATATAATGCTCCATACAGAATACTGGACCCCATATAATGCTCTATACAGAATACTGGACCCCATATAATGCTCCATACAGAATACTGGCCCCAATATAATGCTCCACACAGAATACTAGCCCCCATATAATGCTCCATAAAGAATACTGGCCCTCATATAATGCTCCATAAAGAATACTGGCCCCCATATAATGCTCCACACAGAATACTGGCCCCCATATAATGCTCCATACAGAATACTGGACCCCATATAATGCTCCATACAGAAAACTGGTCCTCATATAATGCACCAGTCAGGCTCTGCCCCCCATATAATGCCCCATGCAGGATGACAGGATGTCCTCCCTATACAATGCCCCATGGAGGATGTCACTCCCCCCTTGCAGGATGTCTCTCCCCCCCCCCTTATAACGCCCCACGCCTCCATACATTAAAAAAAATAAAATAAATAAATACTCACCTCACTGCTCACCTGCTGATACCGCTGCCGCTGCTCTGCTCCGGACTCCAGCGTCGCCGCCCGGCGTCTTCCCGCTGTCTGCACTGACTGCTCAGCAGAGGGCGCGGTGACGTCACCGCGCCCTCTGACCTGAGACGTCACATTCAGGAGACACAGGACCTGCAGCGGAGGCACGGGGAGAGGTAAATATTGTGCCGGGGCCCTGAGCAAGCGTGGCGGCGCTGGCACCGATCTCCTCCGCTGACTGGATGCCAGGTGGCGAGTGGGCCCCCCGCCTGCTCAGGGCCCTGGCTCTTGCCCGGGTACGCCGGGTGCTGATGCCGGCCCTGTGTTTACCTTTTGGGTAATTGCTTGACAGAACGACTGCTCTTTAGATAATTAAGCAGCAATAAGGAACACCAATATATGTGACCTGACCACACCAATTTATTAGAGAGAACTACAGCTACACATGGAAATTTAAATTTAGTGCAGGCCGCAGTACAAGCCTTCTCTATACAGGTATAGTGGTATACATGGCATCATTATCCATTTAGGATGGATTCCAAATACGACATGCACGAAGATTAGGGCCTCATTCACACGTCCATGTTTCTTGCAGTCTTGCTCTTCATTTTTTTATCCGATATCACATATTATAGTTTGTGGCTGTTTTCATGCATCCTCTTTTTAGTCAAGTCACAGTTTGTGAAAATAGCAGACACATGTCTGAGTTTGGTCCGATTTGTGGAACAAACTCATACATTTCAATGAGTGGATCTGCAATGTGTATAGACAGCACAGGTATGCCATCAATGTTGCATCCATCTGCTCAGATAAAATATATATTTGACAAAGAACGGTCAGCTAAGAAAGTTTATTGCTGAGAGGTTACAATGAAAAAATAATTAATGCGGCCAGTGATCAAGGGAAAGATCAATCAAAAGATTTGTTAATACATGCAGCAAGACGACAACCGATTTTAGTACCCCTTATGACAGGGGAGCACAACATTTTTCAGTCCAAGAGCCAAATTGTCATGCTGAACCGATCCCAAGTGCCACAAAAAAATGTGAAGGGCTACCTACATGAATACATAATCAGAATCACCGTCATTAATACATAACCAGAACCAAGTTTTGAATATCTGAGAAGGATTTGGAGAATTTCTGTTCAGTTTCTGCTCCAAAAACTCAGTATAAACACACCCTAACATAGGCCCCTTTCACACGTCAGTGTCTCCGGTACGTGTGGTGACAGTTTTCACACGTACCAGTTTTCACACGTGCACACTGTCCTACGTGTGCACGGACGGCCGCCGGGGAAGTAGCGCTACTGTAAGCTGCTGTCCCCCTGCGGCTGGTGCTGAAGTGGGCTGTCATTCTCCCTGCTCTGCTTGTGAGCAGAGGAGAACCATAAGCGGTATATTAATATACTGCTCATGGTTCTCCTCTGCTCACAGGCAGAGCAGGGAGAATGATGACTGCCAGCTTCAGCACTAGCCGCAGGGGGACAGCGGCTTACAGTAGCGCTACTTCCCCAGTGGCTGTCCGTGTGGTACTGATGCGGCACACGGGTGGCACACGGTTGCCACACGTGTGCCGCACGTAGTACACACACGGACACTGATATCTCCGGTACCTAATTTCC
The DNA here is from genome assembly GCA_033576555.1 of Oophaga sylvatica. Lineage (NCBI taxonomy): Eukaryota > Metazoa > Chordata > Amphibia > Anura > Dendrobatidae > Oophaga > Oophaga sylvatica. The sequence goes on from JARQOD010000002.1 coordinate 432,232,075, forward strand.
GGTACTGGAAATATCAGGACATGTGAAAGGGGCCTTAAACTGAGTTTTTGGAGCAGATATTAAGCAGAAACCCGCCAAATCCCCGTCATGATCTCAAAACTCCAGTTTTTAGGATTTTTCCATTTTAACATAGCGATGAAACACATAATGAATTGCAACATGTGTACAAGATCAGGGCATGAATGCAGCACCAGAACTACAGTCACTGTATAAATGCAGCACCAGAACCATCTTCAGTACATGAATGTAGCGCCAGAACAACCTTCGGTGTACATGAATGCAGCACCAGAGCCACCGTCAGTACATGAATGCAGCACCAGCATTATGTAATGATCGTGATATTTGAACAATTTTATATGATCTGTATTTGCGTCAACTGATGTTGATTGTTGATATATCTGTAAATGTGCAAAATGATTACAACCGGATCTGTCTATTCTGTACAATAACAGTGATCAATTTTCTTTCTTGTTTCTGCTTTTGGCACTTCTTTTACTCTTATTCTCACCCTATTTCACATCCTCTTTCTCACTTTTCCCCTTCCCTCCACTTCTCCTTTTCTCTTGCTTTTCTCATAGATCATCCGTCGCATTACTTGACACTATACCTATACACATGTGCTGGCTTAAGTACAGTTCTCCTTTGAAGCCTTTTGGATCGATTGCAATTCATTGCTCGTATGGATTTATATATTGTCCAATACATATAGTATATCTATTTATCTATTATTCACTTATTTATATTTATATGTACATTATACTGTATATCCATTATTTTTCATGCATTAACGTTTCTATATATTGTGGTGTGATGACCCCTGATGCAGCTAGGGGGCACTGTGTATTGCCCTCGGGATATGCATGGAGGCATGTGATGGATGGACGGTATGTATCGCAGAGGTGGGTGGCCCTGTGATGGAAGCCTGGATATGTTTTGGTTCAGCAGATCTACTGCTGAGTTGTGCTATACATTGGGAGGCTTCCAGGTGACTTGGAGAGCTGGGCGGGTCCAGTCACCTACAAACCCACCCAAGGGGTATGTGTCTAAATACCTAGGATAAAGCTGTATGTAATGGTGTGTTGTGGTAAAGGACCTGTGATGAGGTCATGACCAGGTGACCTAACCATGTGATCCTGACCTCATCTGTGGGTGGAGTTACACCTATGTAACAGAAGTGTGTTTGGCACCTGAGAGAGTGTGTGGAGTCTGCCAGTGTGGACAGACTACCATGTGTCCCGGCGGGACATTACAGAGAGGTCTCTGTGTCTGAGGAGTGAGGCTCCAGGCAGGAGCTGAAGTACTGAAGATTTGCATTGCCTGTGACTGTGAGGTTTATGATGTAATAAACCTGATGATTTTTGGATAAGAAAAGTGTCTCCTGATTACCTCTGAAGCAGCCGAGTGAGTTGAAACCTTACAATTGGTGGAGAATGCGGGCAGCGGCCCAAGGAGCACATGTTCCAGGACTGGGAATCAGGAACCAGAGGAGGAACGGACGGTCTGTGAAAACCGTGAGTGTGACCAGTGGTCACGAATAAACTGTGTTTATGTTTATATGGTGCCTCTGATATGAGGTTTCTGAAGAAGCTGTTAAACAGTGGTGACAGACAGGAGTCTGTGTTATGTTGACCGGGGTCATTGAAAATGGAGAAAAAGCATGCTGAGAGGATACCTCAGAGGAGGTGTCCGCAAATCTCTGGCCGAGAGTGTAACAGACAGGAGTCTGTGTTGTACTGACGGGTCAGTGAAAGACTGTTTTGTTCTTGTGGGATGCCTCTATGAAGAGGAGGTGTCCGGAAACCTGCGTGATCAACAGGTAACAGACAGGAGTCTGTGGTGTACTGACGGGTCAGTGAGACTGTTGTTTTTTCCTTTGTGGGATGCCTCTATGAGAGAGGAGGTGTCCGGAAATCTCTGTGGCCAAGAGTGTGACAGACAGGAGTCTGTGTTGTGCTGACGGGTCAGTGAGAAACTGTTTTTTTTCTTGGTGTTTTTTTTTTTTCTCTGGAACACGTGTAAGGTGTGTGCTGTGGCTCGTCAGAGTCCACGAAGGGGACAAGTGGCTGGCTGTGACTCGTGGGGTCACGAAGGGGACAAGCGGCTGGCTGTGACTCGTGGGGTCACGAAGGGGACAAGCGGCAGACTGTGGACCAGCGGGTTCACAAAGTCGGCGGTGCAGGGACTTGCCGCAGTGGCAAGGACAGCAAGAGGTTTCTGCAGCAGCAAGAGCTGCAGTGGCAGCAGCGGCTTGTGCGTGGCAGCCGGAGGTGCTGGCGGGTGGTGGCAGTACCAGCAGGAGCTGGTGAGGTACCAGAAGGACATCAGAGGTCCAGAGTGGGTGACCTCTTAAAGGAACAGTACCAGCCCAAAGAGACATAAGGGTCTGTGCGAACTGGGGTCTGGTAGAGCCGTGGGGGAGTCCACGGTGTATAACCCAAGGAGGGGTGATGGCTCAAAAGGGGCGGAGTCCCAAAAGGGGGTGACAACCCAAAAGGGGATGATGGCCCAAAAGGGGGCGGAGTCCCAAAAGGGGGCGGTTGGCAAAAAGGGGGTGGAGGATCCCAACGTTAAAGAGGAGGTGCAGACAAACTGTTGCCCGGGGCAAATATCTTATATGTGTCCAGTCTGCCTTAGGAACTATCCACCCGGCACACTACTATGGGGGTGTACCCTGCAGATACACGATGAAGAGGTGGTGGGTCTGGTCGACTCGGGGAGTCCGGTGACTCTAGTTAGGGTTGCACCTGACGAGTTTCAAATACCTGGAAGAAAGGTCGGGGTCACCTGTATCCATGGGGACACACAGGATTATTCAGTGGCCAGGGTAATCTTTGAGACAGGCTGGGACATTGCAGGACAGGATGTCGCTATAATCCCTAATTTGTCGTGTCCAGAGGTCATAGGTCGGGACTCTAAACTGTTCTCTGGCTTGTGGGACAGGGGAGTTCCTTTACAGCAGGAGGGAGGCCTCTCTACTTTGGGGTGGCAGTCATTGGGACAGTGACACCTCCCAAAACTGATGAGTCAGACGGTGACACAGGAGGAAAGGATGCGTCTGCCCGACTTACTGACATGATGTCCTCTGAAATGTATGATAGAAGAACTGATGACGATGTGGTAGATAAGACCTCTAGAACGGACACCCGGTTAGAGGGTAACGGGAGGGGCCCAGAGAGTGACTCTTGTGCAGACTGTGACTCGACCGTAAGGGAAAGTGAGTGCAGTAAGGTGGAGCCAAGTAAAAATGGCCGATCTTCCTCTCGCCGCAGGGGCCGCGGAAAGGCGGGACAGGCTACATCCTCTAAGAAGAGAAATGATGAGGAAGAGTCAGGGTCAGGTACCGGTCAGGTGACTGTCCTTGATAAGGAGGCAGAGCTGGAGCTCTCTGAAGTTACCGGGAGTCGTGAAACAGTGGAAACTGCGGATGCAGGAACGGGCGGAACTCTGGAGAGGCAGAGTGTGTGTAGGCAAGAGTGCCCAGCCGAAAATGTAATTAAAGAGGTGATTGTGCGACATGTGCTGGCTAAAAGAGAGCAGGACCATGAGATAGAGCTGTTTAAAGAAACAGTGAAAGAGACAGTCGAGCGAGAAAGGGTCCTGAGACAAATGATTGAGCACAAAGTGGAGGAGCTGGAGAAGGAAGTCTCTAAGCTCAGAGATCATCTGTCAGCATGTAAAAGTATGAACAAGGCTATATGGAAAGAGACGGAGGTGCTCAGAGAGGAACAAGAGAAACATCAGCAGGAGTGTCGCTGCTTGGCAGAAGAGCGAGATAGAGTTCTCCGAGAGCTCAAGATAGAGGAGGAGACGGGTGTCCAGCTCCAGAAATCTATGGGAGAAGAAATCCAACAAGGGAAGTGCCATGCAGATGGATACACAAGGGAGAGCGATGTCTTGGAAAACCGTACTAACGCTCAGGACGAGGAGGTACAACAGTCTGTCCAAGAAGGTGATGGGTCCGTTTTCAAGTGTGTAATAGAGATACCCGAAGACAGGCGAGAAGTGTGTGCCATTGAGGAGGTGCATGAGGCCTTTAGAAAGGCAGTAGAAGCATGCAGTGTGAACTGGGTGCCAGAATTGAAACAGTTGGTCATACTGTCGACTAGGGAAGTCACGATGAAGCGGGTGGCTATCCTGAGGGACATGCACCTACATTGTCTACGCACGAAGCAGGTGATCCTGTTGAGAAATAAAGAAGCCGCTCGACGTCTGGAGCAAGTAAGGAAGGCTCAAAATCAGCTTGGCTTGATGGAAGACATCATTCAAGTGCCCAGAGGTCTGGTGAAGAAGGTCATAGGAAGATTCGGGAAAGTGATGCAGGAGATCGTGAATAAGTCCGGTGTGACGAGAGTCAGGATTCCGGCTGATGACGATTTCCAGGTCGTGGGTGAAGATGGGATGGTTCCGTTCCTCATTGTCGGTTCCATGGAGAGCCTTGGGAATATCCGGATGCTCCTGGAGTATCGTGTGTCGTACCTGAGAGAAGTAGAGCAGCTACGACTTGAGAGGGAGCAGGTCAACAGAGAGCTGCAGGAAATGGAAAGAAGATGGCCGCCACCTTCAACCCGTGGTATTGAGAGGCGAAGAGGTTCGCTTAAGACTACAAGTACTCAAGCTGGAGCTAATACAGGAAATAGGTCGCCTGATGGAAGAGGTAGAAGTAGCGATGCCTCAGTTAGCTCAGTGATGACTGACCTAAGCAGGAGAACCTGTAGTGGACGAAATAAAAAGGACGCAGACCAGACAGGACATATGGGTGCAAGGGAATTGCGACGCCGTACTGACCGCTGGGGATGCGGGTGGTCTGAAAGGGGGGGCCTCGTCAGCACCATATGTGACAGAGTCAGAGGACAGACGCCTACCAAAGAGTTTAGTAGCAGGATCCGACTTAGAGAGACGGGTTGACTGGCAGAGACGACCGAGAAGGATCTCTGGTCGGGTAACAAGTGTTCAACCCCACAAGTTTGAACAGAGGGGGGAGGTATGTGGTGTGATGACCCCTGATGCAGCTAGGGGGCACTGTGTATTGCCCTCGGGATATGCATGGAGGCATGTGATGGATGGACGGTATGTATCGCAGAGGTGGGTGGCCCTGTGATGGAAGCCTGGATATGTTTTGGTTCAGCAGATCTACTGCTGAGTTGTGCTATACATTGGGAGGCTTCCAGGTGACTTGGAGAGCTGGGCGGGTCCAGTCACCTACAAACCCACCCAAGGGGTATGTGTCTAAATACCTAGGATAAAGCTGTATGTAATGGTGTGTTGTGGTAAAGGACCTGTGATGAGGTCATGACCAGGTGACCTAACCATGTGATCCTGACCTCATCTGTGGGTGGGGTTACACCTATGTAACAGAAGTGTGTTTGGCACCTGAGAGAGTGTGTGGGAGTCTGCCAGTGTGGACAGACTACCATGTGTCCCGGCGGGACATTACAGAGAGGTCTCTGTGTCTGAGGAGTGAGGCTCCAGGCAGGAGCTGAAGTACTGAAGATTTGCATTGCCTGTGACTGTGAGGTTTATGATGTAATAAACCTGATGATTTTTGGATAAGAAAAGTGTCTCCTGATTACCTCTGAAGCAGCCGAGTGAGTTGAAACCTTACAATATTTATTGAGTTTTCTAACCTTTTAATTGTTCATTATTTAATTACTTTTACATACACTTTGCTACAATATCAATTGATTGTTGTTATGCCACTCTAAAGTCTGCCTTGAGCAATTGTTCCATTTTATTTATGGGTATTTTATGACAGCCATCAGATTGTGGCTAAATGTAACGTCACCTATTTTATCGTCACTTGTATTTACTTTGGTGTATAGGAACGCCTTCTGTCAGGGATTCAATTGCCTATCCCATTTTTCAGTTCCGGTTAGGAACTTGCAGCTCTCTTGTGCTCCCCTTACCCTCAGGTCAGTCAGGGAACTGCACCTAGGATAAATAGTCACTAGAAATGCTGCCTTGCCATGTACTGGCTATTTGGCACTCTGCAATGAGGGTGGTATGTATATCCCCAGTCTCAGGCCGGAAATACACACATAAACCTCCATTCCTACACTGCCAGGGTCTCCCAAATCCCCCAGAACACTTTGCTGCCACCAGTTACAAAAGAGACAAAATACAGTATATACAGACAGTTAAAAAATAAAAGAGGATTAAGATGAGAATTTACACATCTCAGTCATTGGTATGCCCTGTGGATGGGGGGGAGGAGAAACTTCCCAGAACAAAGGTGTACAAATTTACAGCTTACTGCAGCTGATTCTCCAGGCAAAAGATAACTTCCTAATCAAGCATCCTAGATTTATGCTCTTCTCTGGCAGACCTCACTGTGGGGGCTGAGTCAGGGAATGCACGACCCCTTTGGAAGAGTTAGTAAAATTTCCACTGGCCATAACTATCGCTGAGAGGCTAGCAGAGTGATGACGGGGGATTATCTTTTCGGTTACGACATTTTCTTTAATTTAAGACCAGACATGACGTGTCTGGGTGGTTCGGGCGGGCAGAAATCCATTTATTGGTTTCTGACATCCGCACAAGCAACAAAACGCTGCTGTGAATAGCTTTAGTTATGCCGATTCCAGAAATATATTTGTCCTGCCCCTATGATTATTCTGTGCTGTTAAATTCGAGTTTGAATGAACAAAGAAACGTGCTTTAACCAATCTGGATGTAACTGGTCAGGAGCTCACATTACACAAACTAGTTTACCTGCAGGGAGGTGCGAGTGGACATTCCATCAGGAGAAAAGTGGGGGCTGGTGCAGCTGCAAGGGGAATGTGTGTGAGCTGTGACTGCACATGGGATTCATGTGTATACTGCACAAACCTAATGAGGGGGTGGAGCTTCCCAAACCAGGTAGATGCAACAGGAAGCTCTGGCTATGTGCTTTGGTTATTTATGCAATAACTCCTATTTTCCTGACACCTTCATAATAGTGTCATCACTATAGGACTGATATTCATGGTAATGTGACTATCGGTGATATAGCGTCGTATCTGCTCGCCCACCGATTGCATCTTCATCACATTTTGCATTGACGTACAGTACAGACCAAAAGTTTGGACACACCTTCTCATTCAAAGATTTTTCTGTATTTTCATGACTATGAAAATTGTACATTCACACTGAAGGCACCAAAACTATGAATTAACACATGTGGAATTATATACTTAACAAAAAAGTGTGAAACAACTGAAAATATGTCTTATATTCTAGGTTCTTCAAAGTAGCAACCTTTTGCTTTGATGAGTGCTTTGCACACTCTTGGCATTCTCTTGATGAGCTTCAAGAAGTAGTCACCGGAAATGGTCTTCCAACAGTCTTGAAGGAGTTCCCAGAGATGCTTAGCACTTGTTGGCCCTTTTGCCTTCACTCTGCGGTCCAGCTCACCCCAAACCATCTCGATTGGGTTCAGGTCTGGTGACTGTGGAAGCCAGGTCATCTGGCGTAGCACCCATCACTCTCCTTCTTGGTCAAATAGCCCTTACACAGCCTGGAGGTGTGTTTGGGGTCATTGTCCTGTTGAAAAATAAATGATGGTCCAACTAAACGCAAACCGGATGGAATAGCATGCCGCTGCAAGATGCTGTGGTAGCCATGCTGGTTCAGTATGCCTTCAATTTTGAATGAATCCCCAACAGTGTCACCAGCAAAGCACCCCCACACCATCACACCTCCTCCTCCATGCTTCACGGTGGGAACCAGGCATGTAGAGTCCATCGGTTCACCTTTTCTGCGTCGCACAAAGACACGGTGGTTGGAACCAAAGATCTCAAATTTGGACTCATCAGACCAAAGCACAGATTTCCACTGGTCTAATGTCCATTCATTGTG
>JARQOD010000002.1:432240007-432316004 GCA_033576555.1 Oophaga sylvatica
AAAAAAAAAAAATAAAACCCCCTTTTCCCCCCTTTTATTTGGGACAAAATAAAATAAAGAAATTTTTTATTTTTTCTTCCATTAGGTTTGGGTTACAATTGGGTTTGGGTTTGGGCTGGGTTCATCGCGTTATGGCAGTCCATTATTTTAACTGCGTTACACCGCGGTTTTAACCGGGGTGTAACCGTCCGTTAACGCGCCATTCCCCCCGAAGCTGCATGCGTTCGCGCACCATCATTCAGTGGGGGAGCCCGGACGTGAGCTCCCGGTCTGGGCTCCATATCGCTTTTTCCCTGCACTACGGTATAGCAAAACGCACGCGTTTGCTATCCGTTCCCCCCCAGAAAAACGCTATTTTAAGGGGGCGGGAAAACGCAATAAAACCAACCTTTTGGGGTTAGGGTTATAATTAGGGTAAGGTTGGAATTAGGGTTTGGGGGTTACAATTAGGGTTGGGGGTTACTTTGGGGTTTGGGGTTTAGGGTTAGGTTGGTTGGGTTTGGGGGGTTGTGGGTTGGGTTTTTGGAAAATTTGGGGGGTTTCCCTTTTTTTTAGGCACAAAGGGGGGGTCCCAAAAACACGAGGGGTTCAAAAATTCAAATGGGCTTTTTCCCCCCACCCGCCGTGCACCCAAACAGGGGTTAAAAACCCCCAACATAGGGGTATCACTCCCGGGGAAAAAATTGCACCCCAAATTTTGGGTTCTTTTTTCCTTTACCTTAAAAAAATAAAAAATGGGGTAAAAAATTTTGAAAAAAAATATTTTTTTTTTTCCCCTTTTAAAAAATTTCTGTGAAGCATTTGGGGTTTTTAAGGTAAAATTCGAAAACCCTTGGGTCAATTTTTTTAAAGGGTATTTGGGATTTTTTAAATCCCCTGTTAAAAGGTGTTCCCCAAAAAAAAAAAGGGGAAAAAAAGAAAAACCTGGGGCAACTTTAACCCTTAAACTTTTAACAAAAAAAAATTTTGTTCCCAAATTGTGCTGATTTAAAATAACATGTGGGAAATGTTTTTTATTAAAAAAAATTTTTGTGACATACCCTGTTCGGCAAAAAAAGAAAGTTTGAAAATTGCTAAATTTTCAACATTTTCGCCATATTTCCAATTTTTTCATAAATAAAAGCAAGTCATATAAAATTTTTTTTACCACTAACGTGAAGTACAATATGTCACGAAAAAACAGTCTCAGAATTGGCTGGATTCGTTAAAGCATTCCAGAGTTATAACCTCATAGAGTGACAGTGGTCAGAATTGTAAAAATTGGCCCGGTCATTAAGCTGCAAATTGGCTCTGTCACTAAGGGTTAAGGAAAGTGTTTGTAAAAAAAATTTAAATGTTTATTTTTTCCTTCCACATTCCATTAATTCATGTGAAGCATCTGCAGGGTTAATAAGCTTCTTGAATGTGGTTTTGAGCACAGTTTTTAGAATTGTGTCACTTTTAGATATTTTCTGTCATACAGGCCCCTCAAAGTCACTTCAAATGTGATGTGTTCCCTAAAAAAATTGTTTTTGTAATTTTGTTGTAAAAATTAGAAATCGCTGGTCAACTTTTAACCCTTATAACTTTCTAGCAAAAAAAATATGTTTCAAAAATTATGCTGATGTAAAGTAGACATGTGGGAAATTTATTTATTTATTTATTTATTAACTATTTTGTGTGACATACCTCTCTGATTTAAGGGCATAGAAATTAAAATTTTCGCCAAATTTCCAATTTTCTAACAAATAATCGTATCATATCAAATACATTATCACTTTCATAAAGTACTACTCGTATATGTCACCAAAAACAGTCTCAGAATTAGTGGGATCCAGAGTTATGACCTCATAAAGTGACATTGGTCAGAATTGAAAAAAATGGCCTGATCAGGATGGTAAAAACAGGCTTTGGGGTGAAGGGGTTAAATAAGTTGCATTATCCTGTTATCAGCCAGTATCTGTCTAAAGGTACTGTCACACTAAGCGAGATCGCTAGCAATATCGCTTAAGCGACACCGATTTTATGACGCAGCAGCGACATCGTTAGCGATGTCGCTGTGTGTGACATGTAGCAGCGATGTGGCCCCTGCTGAGATGTCGCTGATCGTGCACGAACGTTCTGGACCGTTTTTTGATCGTTGGCGTCCCGCTGGTGAGCCTGAATCGCTGAGTTTGACACCCTTTAAGAACGACGAGCGACCTCGTTGGCGACGCATATGTCAGCGACGCAGGCGGGACTAGGTTTTCTTTAGCGGCACAGACTGGATCGCAGTAGCCGAAAGCAGAAGGCTAGCAGGACGCAGTATGGAACGATGCTGGAAATTCCTATGAATCAGATGCGCTCGAGAACAATGGAAGGGAGCGCTAATACGTAGTCTTTCATGACGCGGTCGCCAAATCATTAATTATAACATATATAATTATAAAACATATACAGTGACCACCAATCTGTGCTTAGGGGCGTGGAAAAGGTTGCATTCAATCTTTAACAATATATGCTGTGTGACAGGTCCCAACGACCGCCGAGGTCGTTATACAGATCGCTGATCGCTGATGTGTCGTTTATGAGATCTTCCTGTTTGGAAGCTACTAGCGACCATATAGCGATCACACCAACGATCTCGCCAGGTCGTGTTGTTGTCGTGATCGCTGGTGCGATCGCTTAGTGTGACAGTACCTTTAGTAAAGTCACCAAGTGCTATTGTGTGCAAAGAGGAGGTGGAAAATTTAGAAAGAGGGAACAGGGAAGAGGCAGATTAGTGAAGTGCGGTGATAGGCCTGACCAAAGAGATGTGTTTTTAAAGCATGCTTAAAATGTGGGGGGTAGATATTAGTCGTATCATCTGGGGTAGAGCATTCCAGAAACTTGGTGCCGCACGAGATATGTCTTAGAGGTGGAGGTGCGAGGTTCGGATTATGGAGAATGTTAGCCTTAGATCAGTTGCAGAACGGAGACCATGGTTAAGGTGATAGAAAGAGATGAGGGAGGAGATTTAGGGTGATGCAGAATTGTGGAGAGCTTTTTGGGCGTGTGAAGAATATGGGGGGACTTAATGGCAGCTTACAATCCTCCTTCAGCATGTGTAGCTGTAACAGGACTCCTGACTCAGCAGGAGGTCCAGCCCCACCAACCAGTATCCAGGCTCATACAGGATGACCAACAATCCAGGGGTGGCTAAGTTTCCTTCCCATGAGAGTGGTAATGTCACAGGATAGAAAGTGCAGAAGCCAGGTTGCAAAGTGATCGATAAACCGGTTGGTTTTGCCTGGAAGGCAATATACAACCGACATTCGCAGAGAGAAGGGATTGAAGAGTCTAACGGTGTGGACTTCAAAGGTAGGAAATATAAGTGAGAGTACCTTGGAAATAACCTGGAAAACATATTGTTATGAAAAAAGAAAACCGACACCACCACCTTGACTGCTCTCAGGTCTGGTAGTATGTGAAAATTGTAGCCCACAATACAAGAGAGCAGCAGCGGTGGTGTCCGACTGCTGGTTCCAGGTTTCAGTCAGTGCCAAAAGGTTAAAGGAATTAGAAAGGAAGAAGTCTTGAATGTAGGGAAGTTTGTTACATGATGCCGTGGGTTCCAGATAGCACAATTAAAAGAGACAGAAGAAGGCATACACTGAATGTTGATAAGATTAGAGTTTCTATGTGCAGCAAGAAGAGAGTTATATATACTAATGGAATAAGGACCAGGGTTAGGGAAGATGTCGCTAGCGACTAGGAGGAGAAAAAAAGAAAGAACAGGTGATTCAATAGTTTGTGTGAGCATTTTGTGCTCTGTATGGTGGTAGTTGATGGTTTGGAGTGTTTGCGAAATGTCAGTAGAGCCTAAGAGCTCTACATGGGAGAGAGGAAGAGAGAGAGACTAATGTGGTGACAGTGCACAGAATATGTAAAAAGGCGATAAATGTGGCCGGCGTATCACACGCCTTCTCAGCACCGCCCTGCTCACCATGGTCACCGTGCGGCTTCTCCTTGGATCAGGCCAACTCAATGAATTATAGCTCATCTGCAATGCTGAGTCAACATGTAGCTTCCATTTGGTCTTGGGGGAGCGTGGTTGGTCTCAGCAGGAATTTAACCCTGCTGTGTTCTGCAGAGATAAGGTTCCCCGGCCTATCACATAGCAGCAGGTTCTATATTAGACCGCTCCTACCACCATTCCTTACCCAAACGTTGGTTCCTAGTCAGGTTGTTCTGATAGGGTCATGTTGGTGCTTGAGTATTTTGTTTCTCCTGTTATTGACCCAGCTGATATACCCATCCTTTCTGACCTCTCCGCTCCTGACCTTGGCTAAGTATCCTGAATCTGTGCTGCCTTCCCTGACCTTTGATCGTCTTACCAAGTCTTTGTCTTCCCCCTCTTGTACCTTGTACCCATGCTTATGACCCTCAGATCAGCTGCTGCAGTCTTAGGGACTGCCCTGTAGTGATACCTGATGTCTACCGGCAGCCCAACCCAACTTCTCCAGTGTATGCCTGGCCAGTGGCGCAGTGGGTGCACACCCATCAGTGTTATACTCATCCAACAGCGTTACAAGCAGCTAGGGCAGGTGTGGGAAACCTCCTTTACTGCGGCACCCGGGCAAATTCCAGGGGGAACGCAGTGCTCGGGCCAGTGACCGTGGGCACTTTATTTGCTCCTGAGACTGCGAGCATGCGCATGTAGTGTTTAGTACAAAATGCCACGGCGCATGCACTGAAGACGCTGATGTACCTTGGAGTCAGCACGCTTTGTGCTCCGAGATCCAGTCTCACCAACGATGATGAAAGCAGACTTGTGATGTCATTATGACCCCAGCGCATCTTGTGATATGTATATGCCTCCAGCCTCTCGTGTGATGATTATATGCCCCCCCCAGTATCTTCTGTGATGTATATGCCCCAACGTACTTCTGCACATTCATTTCAAAATTCATCACATAGAGGCAACTTCAGACCAATGCAAACCTGGAAAAGCAGTTTCAAGTAGTAACATTGTCACTACCACCTAACATCACGTCTCACCAAAGAGAAGCAACTCAAGCCATCACATTAAGGGTGAGTAAATTCATTTTTTATGAAATATAGCAGAATAAATTTCACATTGATATGAGCTAGGGCACAGATGAAGCAAAGAGATATGAAAAATACATAAAGTAATACAACTGAACTAAAAGTATGTTTGTGTGAATATCTTGCATAGCTTACCTGTCGAACTGCCATGTTAAATGCAATGCACTTCGACGATATTGCATGCCTGCCCCCAGCACACGTGCTCTTCCTAAGCCAGGTTTGAATATATAGGAACCCTTTGCTATGATCAAGAGACCCAATTTACATTATTAAACAAATAATCAACTAAAGGTACTGCCACACTAAACAATCCCGCTAGCGATCACGATAACGACGCATACTAATGCGATCGCTAGCGGGATTGTTTCTATATCGCTAAGTGCGGCCACATTTAGCGATATAGTTAACGACGCTATCGCCGTTAGCGATCTTCTTAACGACTTTAGCGGTACAAAAGTACCGCTAAATCGCTAAGAAAAGGTGCCACACTAGCGATATATACTTACCCAGCGGGAGCGCCGACGAGAAAATAGGGTCCGGAACGATTCCAGCGACGAGCGAGATCACAGCAGGAAGCTCGTCGCTGGCAGATGCCGCACTGAACAACATCGCTAACGGGATCGCTAAATAGTGACGTTTTTTAGCGATCCCGTTAGCGATATTGTTCAGTGTGGCATACCCTTAACTAGAGACCAGAGCAGGCAATATTATGCAAGATAAACCAACACCCATGCCGGACAGAAAAATCAACGAAACATCAAGTGATTGAAAAAACTCGGAACATATACAAATAGACATAAGAACAACTAGTCTATACCATACATGAAATTTTGCATTATGTAGTGGAAATGTTCACATTTGACAGATGATAAACAAGCAGATCAGTGAGTATAAAACATACAAAGCTCCCAATCCAGAAAAAGTCCAAAAAGCTGGCCATGCTCATTAAATACAAGTCTTGTTACCCAACAATTTCAGCAGAACGGGATGAAAAATCTACAGATGCGCCGAAGTACTTGTTTGCGGTATGTGACATAAAAGCTCCTCCTGATGCATAGATCAAGTATAGCAGTAGGCCCACGTCCACCTGATGCAGGTCAAAAGAGTGCCCCTTAAGCCATCATCAAGCTGTCAATATAGTGAAACAAAGAAAAAAGAATGAACCAGCTCACCCACAGCGGCATACGGCTTGCTGAAGCACGGAACTTGTGCGGTCACACGTGTAGTACTGATGAGAAAAAGGAGATGTGTTCCAGCTTCTTTGAATCCAAAAATTTATTAGAAAATGCTTCTTAAAAAACCATGGCAATGGCAAAGATCACATGGCAAAATATAGTTACGTGTATCAAACGCTCAAGGCGTCCTTTATCAAACTGTCTTGAGCAGTAACTACACTGCTCAAAAAAATACAGGGAACACTTAAACAACAGAATATAACTCCAAGTAAATCAAACTTCTGTGAAATCAAACTGTCCACTTAGGAAGCAACACTGATTGACAATTTCACATGCTGTTGTGCAAATGGAATAGACAACAGATGGAAATTATTGGCAATTATCAAGACACCCTCAATAAAGGAGTGGTTCTGCAGGTGGGGACCACAGACCACATCTCAGCACCAATGCTTTCTGGCTGATGTTTTGGTCACTTTTGAATGTTGGTTGTAATTTCACATTCGTGGTAGCATGAGACGGACTCTACAACACACACAAGTGGCTCAGGTAGTGCAGCTCATCCAGGATGGCATATCAGTGCGAGCTGTGGCAAGAAGGTTTGCTGTGTCTGTCAGCGTAGTGTCCAGAGGCTGGAGGCGCTACCAGGAGTCAGGCCAGTACACCAGGAGATGTGTAGGGGGGCCGTAGGATGGCAACAACCCAGCAGCAGGACCGTTACCTCTGCCTTTTTGCAAGGAAGAACAGGAGGAGCACTGCCAAAGCCCTGCAAAATGATCTCTAGCAGGCCACAAATGTGCACGTGTCTGCACAAACTGTTAGAAACCGACTCCATGAGGATGGACTGAGTGCCCGACGTCCACAGATGCTGGTTGTGCTCACAGCCCAACACCGTGCAGGACGCTTGGCATTTGCCACAAAACACCAGGATTGGCAAATTCGCCACTGGCGCCCTGTGCTCTTCACAGATGAAAGCAGGTTCACACTGAGCACATATGACAGACGTGACAGAGTCTGGAGACGCCGTGGAGAGTGATCTGCTGCCTGCAACATCCTTCAGCATGAACGGTTTGTTAGTGGGTCAGTAATGGTGTGGGGTGACATTTCTTTGGAGGGCCGCATAGCCCTCCATGTGCTCGCCAGAGGTAGCCTGACTGCCATTAGCTACCGAGATGAGATCCTCAGACCCCTTGTGAGACCATATGCTGGTGTGGTTGGCCCTGGGTTCCTCCTAATGCAGGACAATGCCAGACCTCATGTGGCTGGAGCGTGCAAGATGAAGGCATTGAAGCTATGGACTGGCCTGCCTGTTCCCCAGACCTGAATCCGATTGAGCACATCTGGGACATCATGTCTTGCTCCATCCACCAACGTCAGGTTGCACCACAGACTGTCCAGGAGTTGGCGGATGCTTTAGTCCAGGTCTGGGAGGAGATCCCTCAGTAGACCATCCGCTGCCTCATCAGGAGCATGCCCAGGCATTGTAGGGCGGTCATACAGGCACAGGGAGGTCATACAGGCACGTGGAGGCCACACACACTACTGAGCATCATTTTGACTTGTTTTAAGGATATTACATTCCACTTTAATTTTGTGTGTGACTCCAAATCCAGGCCTCCATTGGTTAATAAATTTGATTTCCATTGATGATTTTTGTGTGATTTTGTTGTCAGCACATTCAACTTTGTATAGAACAACGTATTCAATGAGAATATTTCATTCATTCAGATCCAAGATGTGTTATTTGAGTGTTCCCTTTTTTTTTTGAGCAGTGTATATATTGCCATGTGAACTTTGCCATTGCCATGGTGTTTTTAAGAAGCATTTTCTAATAAATTTTTGGATTCGAAGAAGCTGGAGCACATCTCCTTTTTGTCATAAGTCAACATACCTTTCTTCTCGGTTACAAAAATTACTAATTATGTAAAGTCTTCCTCGAGAAAATAAAATTTTCTCAAAGAGGATGTTTAGTATCAGCTAAAATTCCAACTGGGTTTGCCCGGGTTCACCTGCCAAATGAGCCCTCCAGCCACTCAGTTACCCTTATTGAGCTTCTGCGCTCTTACTTCTCTCAGATTAATTTGTCGAAGGACCATAGGGAGCGAAAGGGCTAGTCCAGCACTGCTCCAGCCATGTTCTCCCCGCACTGTTCTAATTAACATGTCAATGAGCTAGAGTGGTGTGGGGAAAAGCCGGCCAGCGGGCTGTATTGGAATAGTCTCATCTATTCCTATAGCCTCTAGCCAGCTCTCCCAACTATGTATTGTAGGGTTGGCGGAAGGCACCAAATGAAAGATATGTAATAATAATAAGGTGCGTTCGCAACCCGGGGTCCATCGTGCAGAGATGGAACCTGCTGCTAAGGAATGGCGGAACAAGGTGGCGGTTGAACGCCGACAACACTCGGATTAGATGTCACCCAGTATGAACAACGGCGAACTCTGTTGCTTCACAGAGCCGCAGCAACAAAACAACAGAACGCTGTTCCCTGTTACATGTCACAGGACACAGCTGATATGGCACGAGTGGTAGCAAAATACAGGTAACTAAGGCGCACCAGGATTTGTTGCAAAAAAAGAGCAACAGCTCAACTGACCGCAGAGCAGTACCAAAAGATGTGTGCCAGAGCACGTGGATTGACTGTGCCCTGTAAACAGCCCGTGCTAAGCAACACACGTGGCCGAGACAGGCGCTAGGTTAAGCCGAGTAAAAACCTGCCTGAATAGGGAAGACTAGACGATCATACACGCCGACAGTGCAGCAGGTTCTCGGCTCAAACACACGTGCATACACAGAGTGGTAGCATAACCACTCACTCACACACACCACATGGTTTATACTAGCTAGATCCTTTTATAACCGCAGCCTTCCAGGGACTTGCTGATGGCCCAAACCAAACTGCTTGAGGACCAGAGCACGTGACCTCCGACCACCAATGAGCGGTCGTCTCACGGGCATGCTCAGATGGAGAAAAGCAGGACTTAGTCCCAGGAGCATCTTCTCGCTGCTGACTAATGCTGGTTGCTGTAGCTGTACCTGGGGCAGCAGCAACAACCAAACGCATAGCATTAGTCTGAGCAAGATGCTGGGACCGATGTCTCCGCTAAGCAGGATCCTCTGCAGCTGAAGAAGAATGGGAGACCACAGAGGACATGGCTTGAGATTACCCCTGTGCAGTGGCGGGAACTCGATGCCTAACATTACCCCCCCTCCTTGGGCCTTGCTACGCTCAAAAGCTGCAATGAGCTGAGGAGCATGAATGTGTTCAATAGGTTCCCAGGTCCTGTCCTCTGGACCATGACCCTTCTGATCCACCAGATAGTAGTTTTTGTCACATGCCACCTTGCATCCAACAATAGCGTTCACCTCATAATCGTCCATGGACAAACCGATGTCGCGGTAGATGACTCAGAAAACCGGGACATCTGAACGGGTTTTAGGAGGGACACATGAAAGGTATCGGTGATACCTAGGTGTGGAGGAAGGGCCAGATGATAAACCACAGGGTTTACCTGTTCCAGGAACTTGAAGGGACCTATGTAGCGAGGTGCAAATTTAGTGGACTCAACTCGCAGCCAGATGTTACAGGCGGAGATAGAATATAATAAACTCCGGCACACAAAAAAAAGAGTCACTTCTTTATTAAAGCAAGATTGATATCCAAGTATAAGGTAAATTCATCCGGGTGAAATAAATCAAAGGAAAAATACATCCAGGTACAAACAATATGTCATCGACGTTTCGGCATATGAATGCCTTTTTCAAGGTGTACCTATGAATCACATACGAGAAAAATGGAAAATATATATAAAAAATACAACACTTGTATTTCTAGAGAGTCCATATGCACATATATGTATATCAGAACAAAGAAAAATATTATTAGAACAAATGGAAACAAGAAATAGCTTATCAATGGGAAAAGCATCCAAAAAAGACTTCATAAAGTATATATACGGTCTCATATATACGGTCCCATACAGTCTTGCGACTAAAGTGCAATAATAATGAAGAATCCAGACAATGTACTGGATCTCACAGTGAACTTTCTGAAAACCCTCAAGTGATCGTAGAGTGCCCAGGGTTAGCGGCTGAAAATGATAACAGCTGCACATGAAGTGTAATGGTAAAGCGCCACAGCAAAAACTCGCTGAAATACCGTCATATTAAGTACAATTGTTGAAATATTAAATGTGACTTTGTGAAGGAAACATACCTCTTTGTGCTGTACAAGGCATATCCCCGAGATGATACGGTGGTGAAGAGCTGCCTCAGTGTGTGCCCCGTGCCATTATATATGCACGAGAGACGCTGTGCAGAAAGACTTCCGGGTGAGGGAAGGACGGTCAAGAGGACAGTGCGCATGCGTGAAACGACAGGTGCCGAATGTGAGCCGGAAAAAGCCGAAAGTATCAGGGACCATTGCGCATGTCAGGACGGGAAGTCAAGTCGAGGGATCAATGCCAGGTTGCTGCAAAGAATAGAAACAGCGTCAAGCATCAATTAAATTATGTAAATAAAAATAAAAATAAAATTAAATAGATACAATCCAACATTGCAATGAATTTCACACAATAAATTGAATAAAAGTAATGAGTAATGCTGGAATAAAGAGTTAGATACTCCATGGTAGATAATTGCCAGATCAGAGATATATAAATAAAGACATAGATAATTTAGTCCAATGTACCGTATGTTAATTCACCCGGAAGTCTTTCTGCACAGCGTCTCTCGTGCATATATAATGGCACGGGGCACACACTGAGGCAGCTCTTCACCACCGTATCATCTCGGGGATATGCCTTGTACAGCACAAAGAGGTATGTTTCCTTCACAAAGTCACATTTAATATTTCAACAATTGTACTTAATATGACGGTATTTCAGCGAGTTTTTGCTGTGGCGCTTTACCATTACACTTCATGTGCAGCTGTTATCATTTTCAGCCGCTAACCCTGGGCACTCTACGATCACTTGAGGGTTTTCAGAAAGTTCACTGTGAGATCCAGTACATTGTCTGGATTCTTCATTATTATTGCACTTTAGTCGCAAGACTGTATGGGACCGTATATATGAGACCGTATATATACTTTATGAAGTCTTTTTTGGATGCTTTTCCCATTGATAAGCTATTTCTTGTTTCCATTTGTTCTAATAATATTTTTCTTTGTTCTGATATACATATATGTGCATATGGACTCTCTAGAAATACAAGTGTTGTATTTTTTATATATATTTTCCATTTTTCTCGTATGTGATTCATAGGTACACCTTGAAAAAGGCATTCATATGCCGAAACGTCGATGACATATTGTTTGTACCTGGATGTATTTTTCCTTTGATTTATTTCACCCGGATGAATTTACCTTATACTTGGATATCAATCTTGCTTTAATAAAGAAGTGACTCTTTTTTTCGTGTGCCGGAGTTTATTATATTCTATATTTGATTGTTCTCCAGAGCACCGCATATATTCTTAGTGAGCACCCCCCTCTTTTTCTAAGTTACAGGCGGAGAGCCACACTAAGTCGCCAAGTGCAACATTTTGAAAAAATGGTCAGTGACTACCCAGATAACGGTGCAAATAGGATACTAGGGTAAACACACCACAAAGTACATCCCAACCATTTCCCAGGGCCTGTCAGCTACCAGCAGGGGGTAAAGTAGCCCAGCACGCCATTGCCGAGGAGACCGATTCTTGGCGCAGGGGACAAACGCCCGAATATAGTCTCCGATGTCACGGGCCATATGCGGCCATCAGTACGTCCTCGCCAGGAGCTCAGATGTCCTCTTGGTCCCAAAATGTCCACCCACCCTGGACGAGTGAGCCCAAGAAAGAACCTCTGGTTGCAAATTAGGTGGTAAAATTTTTTGCCAGAGGGCACAGACTGTAGCGAGACTGGGGCCACAGTTCTCAGGCTCTCAGAAGGGACAATTAGCTGAGGCTCCTCCTCCTCAGGTGACACTACCATGCGAGAGAGAGCATCGGCACGGACATTCTTCTCCCCGGAGAGAAAATGGAGGGTGAAATGGAATCGGGAGAAGAACAGGGACCATCTAGCCTGGCGAGAATTTAGCCGCTGGGCGGTTTGTAAGTACACCAAATTTTTGTGCTCAGTGTAAACTTGGAAGGGAAAATGAGCCCTCTCCAGGAGGTGTCTCCATTCCGAAAAAGTCAACTTCATGGCTAGCAACTCCCTGTCCCCGATGGAATAATTCTTCTCTGCCGGTGAGAGGGTCTTGGAAAAGAAGAAGCAAGGATGCTTCTGACCTTGAGCATCCTTCTGGAAGAGTACTGCTCCAGCACCGACAGAAGAAGCATCCACCTCCATAATAAATGGTTTATTAACATCGGGGAGATGTAAAATGGGAGCACTAGCGAAGTGTGACTTGATAGAGTGGAAGGCCTTGGAGACCTCCTCCGACCACAATTTGGGATTTGCTCCCTTCTTGGTGAGGGTAACCAAGGGAGCTACCAAAGTTGAGAAGTGGGGAATGAATTGGCGATAATAGTTAATGATGCACTGCTTTGAGGGAATGGAGCTCCTGTCAATCCATCACCACCTGTAGCTTGGCAGGATCCATGGCCAATCCCTGGGCGGAGATGATATAGACCAGGAAAAGCAAGGACTCCTGCTCAAACACACACTTCTCCAACTTGGTATAGAGGGAGTTTGCCCGTAGGAGGTCGAACACTTTACAAACATCTCTCCGGTGGGAGTCTATATCTAGAGAGTAGATGAGAATATCATCCAGTTAGACTACGATCGAGGTGGTGAGCATATCCCGGAAGATATCGTTCACAAAGTGTTGAAAGACGGCGGGGGCATTACAAAGCCTGAAGTGCATCACCAGGTATTCATAGTGCCCGTCTCTGGTATTAAATGCCGTCTTCAATTCGTCCCCTCATGGATGCGAATCAGGTTGTAAGCACCCCGCAGATCAAGCTTAGTAAAAACCCTCGTTTCCCGCAACCTATCGAAGAGTTCAGATATCAGCGGCAGAGGGTACTTATTCTTAATGGTTATGGCGTTAAGGCCCCTGTAATCTATGCATGGACGTAGTTCTCCATTCTTCTTCTGCATGAAGAAGAGCCCAGCCTCCGCAGGTGAACACTGCCTTCCTAATGAATCCTCTTGCCATATTCTCCTAGATGTACTGGGTCATCGCCTCCGTTTCTGGGAGAGATAGCGAATAACTTGACCCCGGGGAGGCTCTGCACCAGGCAAGAGGTCAATAGGACAGTCATAGGGGCGGTGAGGCGGAATAATCTCCGCAGCCTTCTTGGAGAACACGTCCGCATAAGGCCAATAGTGCTTGGGGAGAAAGGAAAGATCTGGGGGTACCTCTGTAGTAGCAACCTGAATGCGCTCCCTCCGACATCTGCCCTCACAAGATTCACTCCATTCCAAAATTCTCCCTGTGGACCACTCTATATGAGGAGAGTAGTAAAGTAGCCAGGGTATCCCTAACAGGACTTCATTAATTCCCTCGGGAATGACAAGCAGAGAGATTATCTCCTGATGGGACGGCGACATAGAGAGGGTAAGTGGGATGGTTTGATGTGTTATCTGTGAGGGCAGTGTTGACCCGTTAACCACTCGTACGGTCACAGGCTTGGCGAGCATCACTAGGGGTATTGCGTGCCGTTGGGCGAAGGCAGATGACATGAAGTTGCCCTCTGCCCGGAATACACACAAAGCTCAACCGTATGAATGGATGAGCCAATGGTTATTGTCCCTTTGAAGGACAGTTTGGAGGAAAACATCGCTGTATTTAGTGAACCTCCTCCTAAGGTCACTAGATGCGGTCGCTTTCCCGACCATTGGGGACAATTCCTAGCATAATGTCCCGAGTCATTGCTGGCAGACAAGACAGACCATGGGTACTCGAGTGCCTGATCTGGAGATTCCAGAGGTCTGGCAAAGGTGGGAGCCATCCTAAACCTCTGCCTACACTGGGCTCGCGCCAACCTTCGCTCGTTAAAACGAAGGTCGATGCAAGTGGAAACCGCTATTAGCTCCTCCAGTGTGGCAGGAACCTCCCTAGTAGCCAAAGTGTCCTTCACATGGTCAGCCAGCCCCCTCCAAAATACAGGGATGAGGGATTTATCCGACCACTCCAGCTCAGATGTTAAAGTCCGGAAGTGGACAGGGAAATGGCTGACCATGGATGAGCCCTGTTTCAATGCCAGCAGTTGGAGCGCCGTATCATGAGTGACTCGAGGTCCCAAAAAGACCTGTTTCAGAGTGTTCAGGAACCGCAGAGCACTCTGCACCACATGATCGTCGAGCTCCCACAGCGGCGTAGCCCCCTCCAACGCCCTGTCCAACAGGAGGGATATTATGAATCCTACCTCTGCCTGCTCTGTGGGAAAACGTGCAGCCAGGAGCTCAAGGTGTATTGCACACTGGCTCACGAATCCCCTGCACAACTTGCTGTCGCTAGTAAACTTGTCGGCAATGGGAGGCGGGATAATATCGGAACAGGTGTGGCAGTGGACAAACTGGCTGCTGCCACGCTAGCAGCCTGAACAGCTACTGCAGTCACATCCACAGCTGAGGTTGTATGCTCGAGAGCCGACAACCTGCCCTCCAGCTGCTGGATGTACCACTGTAGTCGCTGTTCATCCGCCATTACTAGCCAGACCCTGGCGCTAGTATAATGTTAGGGTTGGCGCTAGGTCAAGCCGAGTAAAAACCTGCCTGACTAGGGAAAACTAAGTGATCATACACGCCGACAGAGCGGCAGGTTCTCGTCCCAAGCACACATACATACACAGAGTGGTAGGGTATCCACTCGCTCACACACACCACATGGTTTATACTAGCGCACGGCCGTGCGATCCTTTTATAACCGCAGCCTTCGAGGACCTTGCTGATGACCCAATCCGAACTGCTTGAGGACCTGAGCATGTGACCTCCGACCACCAATGAGCGGTTGTCTCACGGGCATGCTCAGATGGAGAAAAGCAGGACTTTGCATCTGCTCGCCGCTGACTAATGCTGGTTGCTGTAGCGGAACCTGGGGCGGCAGCAGCAACCAAATGCATAGCATTAGTCTGAGCAAGTCGCAGGGACTGACGTCTCTGCTGAGCAGGATCCTCTGCGGCTGAAGAAGAATGGGAGACCACAGAGGACATGGCTTGAGATTCTCCCTGTGCAGTGGTGGGAACTTGATGCCTGTATTATGTGATATGTCATGCCCTGATTCATACGGCCCATGATTCAGGCAGTAAAAATCAACTGATAAGTTCCCTTTAAGGCTATGTGCCCATGTTTGAAATTTCCATAGCAATCCCGCCACTCCCTGCCGTGGGAAATACGCATTTTAATTGGTATGCGTATTCCCGCTAAAAGCTAGCTTTTGCAAGTGTAATTAACTTGCAGAATGCTAGCGTTTTCCAAGCGATCTGTAGCATCGCTTGGAAAACTAATTGACAGGTTGGTCACACTAGTCAAACATAGTGTTTGACAAGTGTGACCAACTTTTTACTATAGATGCTGCCTATGCCGCATCTGTAGTAAAAGATATAATGTTAAAAATAATAAAAAATTGTGATATTCTCACCTTCCGGCGGCCCCCGCAGCCTTCCTGGTCCTCGCAATGCTGCCGGCAACTCCCGTTCCCAGTGATGCCTGGCGTCAATGACCCCAGATAACGTAGCATCACGCGAGACCGCTACGTCATCTGGGGTCATTGTCGCAAGGCATTCCTGGGAACGGGAGTTGCCGGGAGCTTCGCTGAGGAGCGGGAAAACTGTGAGGGCCCCCGGAAGGTGAGAATATCACGATTTTTTATTTTAATTATTTTTTTAACAGGGATATGGTACCCAGGGCATGGAGGAGAGTCTCCTCTCTTCCAGACCCTGGGTACCATCTGCACATGAACCGCTCACTTTGCGCATGGAGGGCATAGCCACATGCGGAAAGTAAGCGATTCAATGCATTCCTATGGTGGCGGAATCGCCTCGATTCTGCAAAAAGAATGAGCATGCTGCGTATGTTCCACAGCACCAGCACAGCATTGCAGAATCCCATAGAATATAATGGGTTGCATTGTGCAAGCGTTTTTGCAGCGAAAAAACACTGCAAAAAGGCTAACAATCGGCAACGTGTGCACATAGACTAAAGCAAGGATGTATGCAAGCCTTTAAACATGCAACATAAGTTGTGTGTACAAGTCCTTAGGTCATCCCCATGCATATAAAAATCTGTTCTAATTGCTTTTGAGCCTTCCATCAGACTCAAGGCTCCGATGTATGCCACTGTTTAGGCATGCAGTGGCATGTCACCCATGAGCTTTCCATACTGATAAGAAAAATTAACGGAGAGATCTTTATAATAAAGAGAAATTAAATTCTTTATCTTTTAATTAATTATTAGAAGACAATGTTCAAGTATAAAATGGTTAAAAGTTAGTCTGGGAATGTTTGGTTGTGTAACCAGCAATTCAGAAAGAAAATTAGAGGGCAGGAGGGAAGCAGACAAAGGGAGGCGGGAAAGGCAAGAAAACACTGAGCACACCCAAGCCAATAGGGTGAAAAAGTTGATAAACCAGACTAGTGAACAGCGCGATTACTTTACTAAGCTAATTAATAAAAGCTCAACATGAATTCAGCCTGCGGGGCCGCTATACAAAACAAGACTGAATTTCCCTGCAAGCATGTCTAAACCTAGAATGAGGCAGCTTTGTAATGTGCTGGCTTTCAAGATTTTTTTGCTAGGTATTTAAAAAGACACCGCTAGTAGTTTTACTATGACAGATCCTATTCTTTACTTACCAGATGGTTCCCATAGTGCAAGTAATATAAAATCCAGGATAAGTATATTTGGAAAGCTACTGAGCATTACAACATGAAAACATTACATTTTACAGATATAATATATATAGACACATTTTCCATTTGATGCAGAAGTTGTATTGTCAATTATTCCACATAACGAGGTATGGACAAAACAGAAAGCATACATTGGGGGAGACTTATTACCGCCAGACCCAACATACACCAAATCGATCTGAGTGGTGCATCTTGGAAGATGTTAGACACTTTTTTCTTAACCTCCTTTTTGTTGGTTTCCTTTAGACCAGGGGTGGGGAACCTCAGGCCTCAGGGCCATTCACGGCCCTCAATGACCTTTTATCCGGCCCCCCAGCCGATTCTCAGGGACCGCTTTCTTGGGCAGGGAGCTATAATTTGATTGCCACCAACTCCTTAATTTCTTCTTGCTATGGAAGCACACACGCAGTCTTCACTACTGAACACTGAAGGCCATGCAGTAAAAGATTACGTCCTGACACCAGTGCCAGAGTCAGGATGATTTTGTGGGTGGAGTTTGCATGGCTTCCGAAGGATGGTATAAATATCCAAATGGCCCTTGGCAGTAAAAAGATTCCCCACCCCTGCTTTAGACCAATATTTAGAGCTAACATTTTGAGTGCAATTTGCCACATTTTAAGACCAGTAACCCACTTCATCTTTTTCTAAACACTTTAAAGTGCAAAAGTCTCAAAACTACAGAATAAATCTAGCATAAGGCATATACCAAAGGTTTTCTTTTGCCACAAGAATTGTGTCACATCTAGCTAAGTAAATCTTCCCCAATATGTTTAGAATTCAAAGGCAAAGTTTCCACGGTGAGTATCTAAAGTTTGGTGTTCCAGATTTTCTGCACCTCTCAGGTAAATTAGATTACTTGCCTATTTCAATGCCTTTTTTTAATATGTTTTTATCATTCTATTGTCCCTTTTTTGTATGTCGTTCTTTAAATAAACACTTTCTGGTATTTTGCTTTGACAAAACTTTATTAACACAGTAATATGTGGATTCCATCCATGCTTGAAATATAAAAACTCCTTGTGGGAACCTAACTTTAGGCTCCATTCACACTACTGTAAAGCATTGAGATGGTTTGAAATACTCCGTTGGACATGTAAAGTGTATGCCTACACAGCTTTGTAACAGAGTTAAAGCAAATGTATACTAACATCAGCCAGACGAGTGACTAACATGGTAGCCTATAAGCACAATAGTTTGATATATATATATATATATACACTGCTCAAAAAAATAAAGGGAACACTCAAATAACACATCCTAGATCTAAATGAATGAAATATTCTCATTGAATACTTTGTTCTGTACAAAGTTGAATGTGCTGACAATAAAATCACACAAAAATCATCAATGGAAATCAAATTTATTACCCAATGGAGGCCTGAATTTGGAGTCACACACAAAATTAAAGTGGAATGTAATGTCCTTAAAACAAGTCAAAATGATGCTCAGTAGTGTGTGTGGCTACCACGTGCCTGTATGACCTCTCTGTGCCTGTATGAACTCCCTACAATGCCTGGGCATGCTCCTGATGAGGCGGCGGATGGTCTCCTGAGGGATCTCCTCCCAGACCTGGACTAAAGCATCTGCCAATTCCTGGACAGTCTGTGGTTCAACCTTACTTTGGTGGATGGAGCGAGACATGATGTCCCAGATGTGCTCAATCGGATTCAGGTCTGGGGAACGGGCGGGTCAGTCCATAGCTTCAATGCCTTCATCTTGCAGGAACTGCTGACACACTCCAGCCACATGAGGTCTGACATTGTCCTGCATTAAGGCTGGGTCTCACATAGCGATACACCAGCGATCCCGACAACGATCAGGATCGCTGGTGTATCGCTATATTATCGCTGCTGAGCTGCCAAACAGGCAGCTCAGGGAGCGATCAGTACAAGCGACACTGCGGGTAACATCGCTTAGTTACCCGCAGTGTACCTTGGATACCAGCGCCCTGATGCAGGGAGCTGGTAACCAAGGTACACATCGGGTTTCCAGGCGCTGCGTGGTGCCTGGAAACCCGCTGTGTACCTTGGTTACCAGCTCCCTGCTTCAGGGAGCTGGTATTCAAGGTACACAGCGGGTTTCTAGGCACAGCCCCGCGCCTGGAAACCCGCTGTGTACCTTGGTTACCAGCGGATCGCTGGTCTCCCGCATGTCACACGCAGCAATGCGTGCCTGTAAGCGGGAGACCAGCGATCAAAAAAATGTCCTGGCCTTTCAGCAACGATCAGCGTTACCCGGCAGGGGGGCTGATCGTCGCTGAATGTCACACACAGCGATACCGCTGGTGAGCTCGGTGCTGCATCACAAAACTAGTGACTCAGCACCGATCTCGCTAGCGATATCGCTATGTGAGACGGGGGCTTAATCCTATCCTGTGTGTTACTGTCTGCTGAGCCGTGTATTATTATTTAATGTCAGGACATTTTTTTGATCGCTGGTCTCCCGCTGACAGGCACGCATCGCTGCGTGTGACAGGCGGGAGACCAGCGATCCGCTGGTAACCAAGGTACACAGCGGGTTTCCAGGCGCGGGGCTGTGCCTAGAAACCCGCTGTATACCTTGGTTACCAGCTCCCTGCATCAGGGCGCTGGTATCCAAGGTACACTGCGGGTAACTAAGCGACGTTACCCGCAGTGTCGCGGTCCTGATTCGCTGCTGGGATCTGCCTGTTTGGCAGCTCAGCAGCGATCCTGTAGCGATACACCAGCGATCCTGACAAGTGCATATCGTTGTCGGGATCGCTGGTGTATCGCTATGTGAGACCCAGCCTTTAGATACACACCTCAGCAGACAGGATCACACAGGATAGAATTAAATACACAGCTCAGGAGACAGTATCCCACTGGATAGGGTTAGATACATGGCTGAGCAGACAGTAACACACAGGACAAGATTAGATACACACCTCAGCTGACAGGATCACACAGGATTAGGTACACAGCTCAAGAGACAGTATCCCACAGGATAGGGTTAGATACACAGCTAAGCAGACAGTATCACACAGGATAGGATTAGATACACAGCTAAGCAGACAGTATCACACAGGATAGGATTAGATACACAGCTCAGGAGACAGTATCACACAGGATAGGATTAGGTACACAGCTCAAGAGACAGTATCCCACAGGATAGGGTTAGATACACAGCTAAGCAGACAGTATCACACAGGATAGGATTAGATACACAGCTTAGCAGACAGTATCACACAGGATAGGATTAGATACACAGCTAAGCAGACAGTATCACACAGGATAGGATTAGATACATGGCTCAGCAGACAGTATCACACAGGATAGGATTAGACACACAGCTCAGCAGACAGTAACACACAGGATAGGATTAGATACACAGCTCAGCAGACAGTAACACGCAGGATAGGATTAGATATACGGCTCAGCAGACAGTAACACACAGGATAGGATTAGATACATGGCTCAGCAGACTGTATCACACAGGATAGAATTAGATACACGGCTCAGCAGACAGTAACACATAGGAAAGGATTAGATACACGGCTCATCAGACAGTAACACACAGGATAGGATTAGATACATGGCTCAGCAGACTGTATCACACAGGATAGGATTAGATACACGGCTCCGCAGACAGTAACACACAGGATAGGATTAGAAACACGGCTCAGCAGACAGTAACACACAGGATAGGATTAGATACACGGCTCAGCAGACAGTAACACACAGGATAGGATTAGATACACGGCTCAGCAGACTATCACACAAGATAGGATTAGATACACGGCTCAGCAGACAGTAACACACAGGATAGGATTAGAAACACGGCTCAGCAGACAGTAACACACAGGATAGGATTAGATACACGGCTCAGCAGACAGTAACACACAGGATAGGATTAGATACACGGCTCAGCACACTGTATCACACAGGATAGAATTAGATTCACGGCTCAGCAGACTGTATCACACAGGATAGGATTAGATACACAGCTCAGCAGACAGTAACACACAGGATAGGATTAGAAACACGGCTCAGCACACTGTATCAAACATGATAGGATTAGATACATTGCTCAGCAGACAGTAACACACAGGACAAGATTAGATACACACATCAGCAGACAGGATCACACAGGATAGAATTAGATACACAACTCTGCAGTCAGTATCACATAGGATAGGATTAGATACACGGCTCAGCAGACAGCATCACACAGAATAGGATTAGATACACAGCTCAGCAGACAGTAACACAGGATAGGATTAGATACACAGCTTAGCAGTCAGTAACACACAGGATAGGATTAGATACACAGCTCAGCAGACAGTAATACACAGGATAGGATTATATACACAGCTCAGCAGACAGTAACACACAGGATAGGATTAGATACACGGCTCAGCAGACAGTATCACACAGCATAGGATTAGATACACAGCTCAGGAGACAGTATCACACAAGGATAGGATTAGATACACAGCTCAGGAGACAGTATCACACAGGATAGGACTAGGTACATGTGTAGCCCTGGTATGTAGGGTACACATTGTTCCAGGAGGATGCGTGGACAGGTAATGGTTTAATGCTTGATATGCATTCACTCACTCATCACACCTAGACACACCCATAGAGAATATAAGGTAGTGTCAGGCAGCAGCTGAAAAGAGTCTAGCTCGGGTGGCTCAGGAGTGAGTCATCCCATCAGGAAGTCTGTCTAGTCTGGACTTGGAGGGAGGAAGTTTTTTGCAGCAGTACTTCAGTCGCCTGTCCTAAGGACAGTGAAGTTCAGATGATGTGTTCCTGAACTGGGAGAAACTGGGAATCTGTCAGCGAGCTCTAAGAAAGGTCAGAAGAAAGGACTGTGACTATTTGGATGAGAGTGCTTATGTTAAGAGCGCGAGCAGGGCGAAGGGCGCAGTGGAAAGGAATTATAGAAGTGCCTTGGACATTGGATTGTCTGCACTATTCACCGGTCACTGGGGACCGAAGTGTTGCTACAGCTTCAAGCGTAGTGATAGAATAACTAGAGGTTCGCTGGACTTCAAGTCTCAGGAACAAGCCCTTAGCGTCGGTACGTAACAGGGGTCAGGAAGAGTGGGAACTCTGAGTTCTGCCGGACATCAGTAAGCAACCAGCTCTCTCAAAGGAAGGCTCCGACCACTATACTGACCGGGCAGTACAGCTACAGAATTAGCTGGAGTTTTAGAGTGAACTTAGCTTCATGCAAGTTGGACTCATTACATTGAAAGTTAAGGAGGCCTCTAACCTGCTCAGCCGTTACCTTGAAACGCATCCTCCATCCACCCCAACAGCTTCCCGGGACCTGCCTTATCATCTTGGAAAGTAAAAGGTATGGAAAGAAGCTTTAATGTGTGAGACTGTGTCATTTAACTGCATACCTTCACGACATCATCATCACTATAGACCCTGAGGGAAGAGTCCCACCTATAGGGGACCCGACATCTAGCTGCCACACCATCCCCTCAGAGATCTACAGCAGCGCTGGTCTTAGTGATCAGAAAACTACAGGTGGCGTCACGAACTGTTATATACCAGTCCCCTGTAAATAACCCCCCCCAACATACGCCTGACCGCCAGGGCCACAGACCGAGCCACCGCTACCTGTGACAACCCCATAGACTTCCATGGGCTCGGCTCTGAGTACCCCATTGCCCTGGTAACCCACAATTGTGGTGCGGGTCACGACAACTTGGCGTCACGAACAGGATGAGAAACTCGCAAAATTGCGAGCCCTGTGTGCCTGTGAACTGTTTTGTGGAAAAGGACTGTTTGCACTTTTGGCGCCAAATATCGCCATCTTTGTCGCCATATTCGCGCCCTGAGGCGCTGGAGAAGAAGGTGGGCGTGGATTCGTGGGCGTGTGCCCCCTAAGGCGCGAAGAAAATGCCTGCCCTCTCAAAGTGCTATTACAATATACGGTCCTGCCCTACTGCAAAAGAAATACGCCTCCTCTTCATCCCCAATCCAAGGAGGAGGAGATGCAAAGCCCGCCTCCACGGAGAGAACCAGTGTGTTCCTAAAAGTAACCAGGAGATGTTTTGGAACATGATGGAGGCAGGACGTGTGCAGCCGAGCAGGGAGGCGGTGGAAGGCAGGCCCCGTTCCCCAGCCAAGCTGCCACTGGAACCGGAGCCATCTGTGGTCCGGCACCTGCAGCAAACCTTGCTGGAGGTTGGAGAAGAAAACGCTAGGTTAAAGAAAATGATCCTGCAACAACCTGGCATGGAGGAGATTGAGAGACGCCGGCGTACCCAGATACAGCGGCGGCTGTGGGACGCGGTGTTCTCTCCCTTCGACGACACTCTGCCATTTGAATTGCCCAAACTTCTGCTGCCCAAGGCTATGGAGCAACCGGAGGCTACCCCCAAAAGGACCGACCCTGATCCCACCGATGGAGCGGTGGAGGCGAAGGAGGTTGAGGAGGTCCAGCCGGTACCGGAGCGCCCGCCCGGCCAGGAGGCCGCAGCAGATGGTTGTTCCCCGGTAGGGACACCGGAGGGATCTTGCCCGTCGTTACCTGAAATTAACTGGGACGCGATGGAGCGTCTTGATGACGTCGCGTACGCCGGAGTGTGGGAAAGCGAGTGGCAACAACGACAGGAGGAGGAACGGGAGATCAAGCGCAACAGACAGCAGCAGCATGAGGAGCTGATTGCCGACAAGGAGACTGTCCGTCGCGACAAAGGTACCTTACGGGAACCGCGGCGACAGGGGAGTGTTACGGAGTTCCAGCTCCGCAAGGGCTGGGGCTTCATCCGTGAACCGGGCCTCTACCCGGGGATCTTTGTCAGCCGTAGGGACGTGGAATCCCACCTACCGCAAGGCCATCCCGGAAGGGACCTGTATAACGGGGACATAGTCACTTACACAAGGCACTGGGGCCTGAAGGGGTGGTATGCCCTTAATGTGGAAATCGTCCGTGACCCCGTCCCCGAAGCTGGTAACGTCATCATTGCCAGCAGGTCACAGTCCCGTGCCCCCGCTGCATCAGGCCGTGCCCCTGCATCGCCCCCTGAATATTCTTCTCTGCTGGTACCTCACATTAGATCGCAACCTGCGACCCCGTTCAGATCATCAATAACACCGCCGGACGTAGCGGCACCAGCAGCGATGCCATCAGCATTTTGTAATGAAGAGATACCCGTTGCGCCCCCAGTGGTTCGCATGAGGACTGTAGCGACACAAACGTTGATAGCAAGTCACGACTTGTTTGTCATGAGATCTAAGGATCATCGCGTCGTTCCAGCACCCGGTGTGGAAGACGTCACTGAAATTAGTAAATAATGAAGACCGGTAGGACCCAGATAAGGGTTTGCCACATCGAAGCGTGTATAAAGTTGAAAAAGAAAGTTTGCAGAAATGTACTAAAAAGTATATAATGTTTACATATTTTGCAATAAGTAGAATACCCGGCTGGGTAAGAGGATATAATATACAAGGTTATGAGAAGATTTATTTGCACTTTATTGTAAGTTTTAAAAATGTGTTTTGATGTGGATATAATATATGTGTCTTTTCCTCATAATGGACTGAGAGGCTGAGGACTGAGCCAGCCCAAAAACTGTATCTTGTAAATAGTTGCACTTTGTGCCCTATCTTGATTTTACAATAAAACCACAGCACAACGTCTACCTCTGAACGTAAAACCCGTGTGGTGTGGCACTGAGTGAGGTCTGCATTCAGATGTCCTGCAGCCCACCCAGGACCCACGTTGAAGGTTTGGAGCGGGTCCTTCACAAGAATACTATGTGTATTTATATGAAAACGTCTTACTACTTTTGTATTTTATTAATGACCATTGTATACAATGCAACGTTTAAGAATTTCTCACCTCCCTGCTGGGAAGAGTTTGATGTTAAATGTTTAATGCAAAACAAAAATTCTTTCTTTGTCTATTTCACAGCCCGGGAGTGCTGTATTTTACCAAGGGGGGATGTGTAGCCCTGGTATGTAGGGTACACATTGTTCCAGGAGGATGCGTGGACAGGTAATGGTTTAATGCTTGATATGCATTCACTCACTCATCACACCTAGACACACCCATAGAGAATATAAGGTAGTGTCAGGCAGCAGCTGAAAAAAGTCTAGCTCGGGTGGCTCAGGAGTGAGTCATCCCATCAGGAAGTCTGTCTAGTCTGGACTTGGAGGGAGGAAGAGTTTTTTGCAGCAGTACTTCAGTCGCCTGTCCTAAGGACAGTGAAGTTCAGATGATGTGTTCCTGAACTGGGAGAAACTGGGAATCTGTCAGCGAGCTCTAAGAAAGGTCAGAAGAAAGGACTGTGACTATTTGGATGAGAGTGCTTATGTTAAGAGCGCGAGCAGGGCGAAGGGCGCAGTGGAAAGGAATTATAGAAGTGCCTTGGACATTGGATTGTCTGCACTATTCACCGGTCACTGGGGACCGAAGTGTTGCTACAGCTTCAAGCGTAGTGATAGAATAACCAGAGGTTCGCTGGACTTCAAGTCTCAGGAACAAGCCCTTAGCGTCGGTACGTAACAGGGGTCAGGAAGAGTGGGAACTCTGAGTTCTGCCGGACATCAGTAAGCAACCAGCTCTCTCAAAGGAAGGCTCCGACCACTATACTGACCGGGCAGTACAGCTACAGAATTAGCTGGAGTTTTAGAGTGAACTTAGCTTCATGCAAGTTGGACTCATTACATTGAAAGTTAAGGAGGCCTCTAACCTGCTCAGCCGTTACCTTGAAACGCATCCTCCATCCACCCCAACAGCTTCCCGGGACCTGCCTTATCATCTTGGAAAGTAAAAGGTATGGAAGAAGCTTTAATGTGTGAGACTGTGTCATTTAACTGCATACCTTCACGACATCATCATCACTATAGACCCTGAGGGAAGAGTCCCACCTGTAGGGGACCCGACATCTAGCTGCCACACCATCCCCTCAGAGATCTACAGCAGCGCTGGTCTTAGTGATCAGAAAACTACAGGTGGCGTCACGAACTGTTATATACCAGTACCCTGTAAATAACCCCCCCAACATACGCCTGACCGCCAGGGCCACAGACCGAGCCACCGCTACCTGTGACAACCCCATAGACTTCCATGGGCTCGGCTCTGAGTACCCCATTGCCCTGGTAACCCACAATTGTGGTGCGGGTCACGACATACACAGCTCAAGAGACAGTATCCCACAGGATAGGGTTAGATGCACGGCTCAGCAGACAGTATCACACAGGACAGAATTAGATACACAGCTCAGCAGTCGGTATCACACAGGATAGGATTACATACACAGCTCAGCAACAGAATGTGCCAAAGGAGAGTACATTTTAATTCCAAGAATTGCACTCATTCCATCTGATTTGCCTTTTGATTTTAAACGCCTCCAGTTTCCACTTTGACCCGCATTTGCAATGTCCATTAACAAGGCTAAGAGACAGTCTTTGAAATTAGTAGGGATCGATTTGCAATCTTCATGCTTTTCTCATGGTCAACTTTAGGTGGCCTGTTCAAGAGTTGGAACTGCCCAAAATCTGATCATCTTTGCACTGAAAGGAAAAACCAAAAAAGGTTAATCAAAAGGCTCTTGAATGAGTTGAAAATAAAATACTATCAATACTTGAGTCATTGTTTAGTTAATTTGTGTTACAAATCTGTAGTGTTGAATATATGATGTGAAATGTTTTATGTGCAATATAATCATTATAATTTTTTATAACTAACACAGTTAGTTACTATCCCCGGGCAACGCCAGGCTCTTCAGCTAGTCCTGTATAAACAGGACTTGCACTGCCAATATGGCAGCTTATTATAATTAACCAAGAGAACCAAGAGTCATCAGTGTTATAATAAAATAGAAACTTTATTAAAATCACATAAATAAAATCACATAAATAACATAGTAATAGAGAAACACATGGTAACGGTGCAGAGAAACAGGTGCGGTAAATCTCCTGAATCAGTGGCAAAATGCCAAAAAATTACAGAGTGTATGGTGGCTGAAAAACCTGAGGGCAAAAAAGCCTAACCATTGAAGACTGAAATCAATACAGTACCATAGTAAGAAACGTAATTAGGACGCCCTGAAAGCACACAGGCATAGTAACCAGGGTATAAGGCATCCAAAATAGCGAAACTGCCTGCAAAGGAAGGTAATGCTCACCAATGGTAGTGTGGAGAGACAGGAAAGAAAGCGCACCAGAGATGTCACCCCGACGCACATTTCGCCGGCACACAGGCACAGCTTTTTCAAGGGGATAGTGATAACATGAGACAAGGGCCTTTAAATATCCCACCCATACTTGTCACATGGTTGTATCTGATCAATCAAAGATAGGCTCGGTATGCGCCGTCACACTCCAAGGGGCAGTGGCTACCAGAACGTCAGGACGCCCCAGCACGAACCAGGAAAAACACCTAGGTGCGCGTCAGAGGCCTAGAGACGCCCACAGATACCATGTGATTGTGTCCAGCCAATGAGGGCCGGCTACAGTCGGCGCATGCGTCGTAGTGATCCGGCGATTCTCAGCAGGGAGGACGTCATGCATCTCGGCGCACACCAGGGGAAACCCCCGGCGTGCGTCAGAGGCATGGAGACGCCCCCCCACCAGGGAAGCACAGGAGCAACAGCGAGGCATGCACACGGCCGGTGACCACATTGGAGGGCATGACAGGTAAGTATATCTAAAAGAGCCAAATCAAGGGACATGTGGAAGAATCATTAGTGACATATAAGAGACCTATACACCCACATTTCGATATAATTAGTCAGATATCGTCATAATTGTCACAAAATAGAGAACAATATCAAAATAGAGCAGTACAGTTATGATGCGATATGGGCTAGGTGATGGAAAGTATTTGATGGTGATTCACACGAAGTCCAATCATAGCTTCTTTATTAGAGGATCATCACAAAGGAGGCATGATATAAGGCCAGAGTCCCACGAATATCTATAGAAGAATAAAAACTAAAAGAAAAATTAAGAGTTAAAAACAAATAAAATAAACAATAAAAAAAGGGACATCACAAAATGACGGGCATCCAAAGAAGGAGGGAGGCAATATCTTACAGAAAGGATGCAAAATTCAGTGATTCGTTGAGACCATTGGGGATGATGGTGTCCAAAACGACCATCCACCGTGCCTCCATCTGAGCCAGGATTTTTTTGTTGTCCCCACCTCGAATCCCGAGGTGGAGAACATCGATTCCTCGTACCTTAAATGATGTGGTGTCACAATTATGGTGACTTTTAAAATGTCGCGGAATTGTCTTAAGGTCCGAGGAATCATGAATGGATTTTGCTGCACCAATGTCACGTACGTGCTCCCTCACCCTTATCCTTAATTCTCTGGTGGTAAGGCCAACGTATATCCTGGGGCAGCTGCAGGTGGCGTAATATATAACGTTGGTGCTGCCGCAGGATATACGCTGGCGTATATCAAAGGATTTTTTTCCATCAGAGAATGAGAAAGTGGAGCAACGCATGGCATTGGTGCATGCAAGGCAATGGCCACAAGGAAAGAAACCAGGGGTGGGGCCATGAGTTCCAAAATAATTTCTAGGGGTAGGAAGATAGTGGCTCCGGACCAATAGATCACTCAAATTCTTAGATCGACGAGATGTCAAAGATGGAAAGTCACCCAAACAGGAGGCCAGAGAGGGCTCAGTTTCAACACATCCCAGTGTTTAGAAATGATCTGGCGAATGCCAGACCATTCATGGTTAAATGTAGTGATAAATCTGATGGGACCATCATCACACGTCCGTCTGTCACGTTGGGTAGTATTGAGGAGATGGCTGTGCGGAGTCCTCCTAGCACGGTCATACCCGTGCCTAATGCACCAATTGCTATATCCACGGGCTTTGAAACGGTGTCTCAGATTGTCAGCCTGTGTCTCAAAAGTCGTATCTGAGGAGCAGATCCGCCTCATCCGGAGGAACTGTCCGACCGGGACGGCCCTAACCGTGGCAGGATGGTGAGCGGATGTTGCATGTATCAATGAGTTGACCGCAGTGGGCTTCCTATATACGTCTGTCCGGAAGCGACGAAAATCGTCAACCTCCAGAGAAACGTCGAGGAACTCCACTTTGGTACAACTATGATTATAGGTTAGATGAATATTTAAAGAATTTTGATTAAGCTCAACCATAAAATCCTCGAGCTGCTGCACCGTCCCATCCCACACCATCAGAATGTCATCAATGTATCTGAACCAGTACAGCACATGGGAAGCGGCCGGCACGCCCGCGTCGCCAAACAAGGATCTCTCCCAGGACCCCAGGAAGAGATTGGCATACGCGGGCGCACAGGCCGCACCCATGGCTGTACCACGTTTCTGCAGATAGTAGTTGTCCTTAAAGACAAAAAGGTTGTGAGTAAGGACGTAGTGCAGCAGCTCGAGGATAAGCTCACATAAAGGGCCGTCCAGGTCGGAGGACCCCAGGAAGAGGCGGACCGCTGCCAGACCATGAGAATGGTCAATACATGTGTTTATTTATTATTTATTTATTTTTTTGTTGTCCCCACCTCGAATCCCGAGGTGGAGAACATCGATTCCTCGTACCTTAAATGATGTGGTGTCACAATTATGGTGACCTTTAAAATGTCGCGGAATTGTCTTAAGGTCCGAGGAATCATGAATGGATTTTGCTGCACCAATGTCACGTACGTGCTCCCTCACCCTTATCCTTAATTCTCTGGTGGTAAGGCCAATGTATATCCTGGGCAGCTGCAGGTGGCGTAATATAACGTTGGTGCTGCCGCAGGATATACCTCGGGATTCGAGGTGGGGACAACAAAAAAATCCTGGCTCAGATGGAGGCACGGTGGATGGTCGTTTTGGACACCATCGTCCCCAATGGTCTCAATGAATCACTGAATTTTGCATCCTTTCTGTAAGATATTGCCTCCCTCCTTCTTTGGATGCCCGTCATTTTGTGATGTCCCTTTTTTTATTGTTTATTTTATTTGTTTTTAACTCTTAATTTTTCTTTTAGTTTTTATTCTTCTATAGATATTCGTGGGACTCTGGCCTTATATCATGCCTCCTTTGTGATGATCCTCTAATAAAGAAGCTATGATTGGACTTCGTGTGAATCACCATCAACTACTTTCCATCACCTAGCCCATATCGCATCATAACTGTACTGCTCTATTTTGATATTGTTCTCTATTTTGTGACAAGTATGACGATATCTGACTAATTATATCGAAATGTGGGTGTATAGGTCTCTTATATGTCACTAATGATTCTTCCACATGTCCCCTGATTTGGCTCTTTTAGATATACTTACCTGTCATGCCCTCCAATGTGGTCACCGGCCGTGCGCATGCCTCGCTGTTGCTCCTGTGCTTCCCTGGTGGGGGGGCGTCTCCATGCCTCTGACGCACGCCGGGGGTTTCCCCTGGCGTGCGCCGAGACGCATGACGTCCTCCCTGCTGGGAATCGCCGGATCACTACGACGCATGCACCGACTGTAACCGGCCCTCTTTGGCTGGACACAATCACGTGGTATCTGTGGGCGTCTCTAGGCCTCTGACGCGCACCTAGGTGTTTTTCCTGGTTCGTGCTGGGGCGTCCTGACGTTCTGGTAGCCACTACCCCTTGGAGTGTGACGGCGCATACCGAGCCTATCTTTGATTGATCAGATACAACCATGTGACAAGTATGGGTGGGATATTTAAAGGCCCTTGTCTCATGTTATCACTATCCCCTTGAAAAAGCTGTGCCTGTGTGCCGGCGAAACGTGCGTCGGGGTGACATCTCTGGTGCGCTTTCTCTCCTGTCTCTCCACACTACCATTGGTGAGCATTACCTTTCTTTGCAGGCAGTTTCGCTATTTTGGATGCCTTATACCCTGGTTAGTATGCCTGTGTGCTTTCACGGCGTCCTAATTACGTTTCTTACTATGGTACTGTATTGATTTCAGTCTGCAATGGTTAGGCTTTTTTGCCCTCAGGTTTTTCAGCCACCATACACTCTGTAATTTTTTGACATTTTGTCGCTGATTCAGGAGATTTACCGCACCTGTTTCTCTGCACCGTTACCATGTGTTTCTCTATTACTATGTTATTTATGTGATTTTGTAGACATTAATAAAGTTTCTATTTTATTATAACACTGATGACTCTTGGTTCTCTTGGTTAATTATGATTTGTTTGAGTAGTGTTTTTGGACATACAATTATTTGAATATATATTTAATTTTTGGTTTGGTTCTGTTGCTCATTTTCCATGCAGCTGTTGTTGTTTAAAATGGCAGCTTATTATGTATTTGGAGTGAGGAAACCCACTCAAACTCAGGAGTACTTACAAACTCCCCATGGATGTTGTCCTTGGTGAATTGAACCCATGACCTCAGTGATGCAAGCTACAGTACTACCCACTAAGCCATCGTTCTTATTACTCCAATTTCATATGAAGATTATTTTCTTTTCAATTCTATATGAATTGTAAAGTTCTCCATTCTTGTTTTAGTCAACACTAGCTCTGCCACATTGCCCCTGAAGAAACACCATAAGCACATGGAGTCCCTGCAGCTCACTATGCCACCTCACAGGCTCCTGCACCTAACTTTGTTCTGGTGATGAGTGAGATTGCTTGGTCTCCACACTCTTGTGGAACAGATATTTTGGAGCTGCAGATTTTATAGGACTTCCACTCAGTTTTTGGAGGGTTATGGAGGCCTGAAGCTGGATTATTGGATGAGTTAGAGCATGTGCACACGTTGCAGATTAGCCGGCGGAATTTTGTGCACAGAATCTGCATCTGTGGCTAGAAAACGCAGGCCAAAACACTTGCGTAATTGATGCTGATTTCTTGTGGATTGTAATGCGTTTTTGCTGTGCGGATTTGTGAGGTAGTACTGGGTACTTGAGAGAGAGAGTGGGAGGGAGAGAGAGAATATGTTCCTGACTAAAAATGTAGCTGCGGATCCGCAAAAAAGAATTGACATGCTGCGGAAAATAATCCGCAGCCAATCTGCGCAGATTTTTCCGCAGCATGTGCACATGCCGGAGTCAGTGCGTGCGCATAATGCACTATGACGCCATTTTATTGAAGACACTGTGTATTCAAATTCACAAAGTATCTAAAGAAAAAATGGTGCCAGGTAGTGCGCACGCGTTGACTCCAGCACCATTTTATTGAAGAATTCTAGTACAAAGTCAACATAGCAGTGCGCACACTCCTACCATCGCCATGATCCCTGGGGTTGGCGCATGTGCACTGTTATGTTGATGCTGTAGTACATTACTTCAATAAAATGGAGCCAGAGTCAGTGCATGTGCAATGCGATAATGATAATGATATTGCAGTGGAAGCATTGAGGATAATTGGTAGTGTATCTCATCTAATCTTTTCAGGTATCAGTGCTTTTTACTCCCTACTAATGTATGACTGGTCAGTCCTGGCCAAAAATATTTTGTGTGATTAAAGAGAGCATGTCGGCTCTCCTGACTGTCCTCAACTGCTAATATAGCGGTATAAATCGGGACTTCTGGATTTTAACATTTTTTACGTACTTACTAACGCTGCAGTGTTTGAAAAGTGAGTTTAATCCAACAGCTTCATATGCTAATAGTACAGTGCTAGTCCTGCAGGCATCTCTTCCCCCTCACTAGTTCTTAATGGGATCTTCTAATTATGCCCCACTGGGCATGATTGACAGCTTGCATAAAGGTACTGCCACACTAAACAATCCCGCTAGCGATCACGATAACGACGCATACTAATGCGATCGCTAGCGGGATTGTTTCTATATCGCTAAATGCGGCCACATTTAGCGATATAGTTAACGACGCTATCGCCGTTAGCGATCTTCTTAACGACTTTAGCGGTACAAAAGTACCGCTAAATCGCTAAGAAAAGGTGCCACACAGCGATTAGATACTTACCCAGCGGGAGCGCCGACGAGAAAATAGGGTCCGGAACGATTCCAGCGACGAGCGAGATCACAGCAGGAAGCTCATCGCTGGAAGCTGCCGCACTGAACAACATCGCTAACAGGATCGCTAAATAGTGACGTTTTTTAGCGATCCCGTTAGCGATATTGTTTAGTGTGGCATACCCTTAACAGTCCTACCATTATGCAGGCTATCAATCACGCCAGGGAGTCATGATTAGGAGAGCATAGTCCTGGGAAGAGATGCCCTGCAGGAATAGCACTGTCCTATTAGCATATGAAGATGTAATAAACTCACTCTTCAAACACTGGAGCATTAGTAAGTACATACAACACGTGATCAAAACATTGAAATCCCCAGAAATTGTAGAGCCAGGGCATCGGACCGGTTCCCTTTATATATCATATTCTCCAGATTCTTTGTAGGTGTAGTGTAGGCCGACAATGTTGCCAAAACCAGATATAGGCATAACATTCATAGCACAATTTTAAAGGCATTGTCCAGACTTGAGACAAAAGGGTGCAGTTAGTCTATATCACCGCAGGCTGCCAAACTGTGACAAAGCGCACACCGCACACTGCGACAATTTCGTTGTATATGCGGTGTGAGAATGCCGTCATGTCAGGATGTGAGGGACAAAGGAGAACCCATTTTGGATTATAGGACATCTTCGTCCACTCCTGGAATGTGCCCCCACCCTTGCATCCCCCCAGACCATGTAAGGGGATAGATAAGGTTACTCTTATACCTCGCCTTTTCCTTCCATCCCGGTACCGTTTGTTACTTGTATATATCTGTGTATGATGTTATTCTGGTACTGCTACAGTGCTATGTGCATTACCACATTGATGAACATATGTATTCAGTCAGTCAGGGCCAGGGAGGCCTTAGTGCCTGAAGGGCCTATGCGCCCGAAGCGTCCACACGGGCTCTAAGCAGCTTGGAGTGGAAGAAAGGAATCGGTCCGGGAAAGTACAGGACTCAGGTTGTTCAACATGTGGCAGGTCATTGCAAGGGCAAATACTCTCAGATACGGGGTGAAACAGACCAGGGAATCCCCAGAAGTAGTGAGTCTGGACAAGGAGAACGCTGCTATACTGCCTAAGGCGCTATTACCCTGTAATGTACTGGAGGACGAGGAAAGGAGTGCAGGATGTGAACTGTATGGAACCTGATGCATTTTCTGTTACTGACGAGAATGTGCTGCAGAGTATTACAAGTAAAGTTCTTAGTTTTGCATTTGAATCAGACTGTGTCTCAGTTCTTGTTAAACCGACTACAGAAGGTCTCCAGCACCGCAGAGGAGTCCCTGACTGTGCAGTGAGAGAAGACACAGGTATGCTGACGAATGAGTGTTGTTTTCCAGTGACGGGAGGCCAGGGCACAGGGGCCCCGGTGTCCTTGGCCATGACTACGGCCCTGGCATTCCCTCACATTTGGCATAGTCGGCAGAATTGGACTACCTCGCAAGGCGGAGGAACCGCGAAGAGAAAAGCTGATGATTTGCGTGTAACTGCTGTGCCCTTGTACTGTAGAATGGCAAAGAAGATGTGCAAGTGATTGCTGTGTTCAGAAAACTGAAAGATGAAGATTTTGTGGATATTTCTGAGATAACCGGACATGACTAACAAATTAGATTTGTCTAATACCCTGAAAGAATCTGAGATTGTGCTGACTAAGATGGCGGCCATGAAGATGGCGAGAAATGGCATCAAGGAAGAAGACGACATGGACCTCACCCTTCATGGGCGTTTCAGTACAGTATTGGCACCAAAATCCACCTGTCGATATTCCCAGGTCCACCCCTGGTGGGTGCAGATGAAGAGAAGAAAACCTCGCCCTCCTCTACAGAATTACAGCAAATGGGTGGATCTGCGCCATTGTGTGATCTTGGACCGGCAGCGATGGAGCACTCCTGCACCAGTAGCTGCCGAGGCATAGGCCACATGGAGTGGAGGTGGTGGCAGGAAGAACAGCGGACTCACCAGCAAAGCACCCCCACACCATCACACCACCTCCTCCATGCTTCACGGTGGGAACTAGGCATGTAGAGTCCATCCGTTCA
This sequence comes from Oophaga sylvatica, assembly GCA_033576555.1. Classification (NCBI taxonomy): domain Eukaryota; kingdom Metazoa; phylum Chordata; class Amphibia; order Anura; family Dendrobatidae; genus Oophaga; species Oophaga sylvatica. The sequence continues at coordinate 432,274,992 of JARQOD010000002.1, forward strand.
CTTTTTCTGCGTGCAAAGCAGTAATCAAAGCAAAAGGTGGCTACTTTGAAGAACCTAGAATATAAGACATATTTTTAGTTGTTTCACACTTTTTTGTAAAGTGTAATGTATAATTCCACATGTGTTAATTCATAGTTTTGATGCCTTCAGTGTGATTCTACAATTTTCATAGTCATGAAAATACAGAAAAATCTTTGAATGAGAAGGTGTGTCCAAACTTTTGGTCTGTACTGTATGTTTTTTTTATATTGCAATGAATAGAACTATATTTAGTGGACTTCACCTGGAGAACTGTGAGCCAGGATTGTATTCTTATTGCACGGCTGTGGTGCGACAATTTTATGGACTCAGCTCGTGTTGAGCCAAATATGGTAGCATTTGGACGGCTTTAATTTTAGTAGTAATTGAACTACCTCAAGTTGCTCCCTGCGTGGAGTATTATTTGTAAAATAAAAGGTATTGCGGTACCTAGTCGGGGACAACCAATTTTAGGGAGAGGGGAATGTAAGTTGATTGATAAGTTCACTGTTATACCTCGCCTTTCCCTTCCATCCCGGTACTGTTTGATACTTGTATATATCTGCGTATGATGTTATTCTGGTACTGCTACACTGCTATGTGTATTACCACATTGATGAACAGTGAACATACATATAGCTATGTGCTGCTATATGTATTTATATATTTAGGGTAAGTATAGTTTGGATATTGGCCACTAGATGGGGGCATTATATTGTACAAAGCTCTCAGCTAGTAAAAAGAGCAGTGTTTCTCAACTCCAGTCCTCAGGACCCACCAACAGGTCATGTTTTCAGGATTTCCTTAGTATTGCAAAGGTGATGGAATTAATGCTTGAGCAGGTCATAAAATTATCACCTGTGAAATACTAAGGAAATCCTGAAAACATGACCTGTTGGTGGTCCTGAGGACTGGAGTTGAGAAACACTGATATAGAGGGTAGCATAGAAAACAGTTAACATAGGAGGGGATGCTGTGTGGTAAGTTAGGAACATTTCCTGTATTCAGTCAGTCAGGGCCAGGGAGTCCTTAGTGCCTGAAGGGCCTATGCGCCCTAAAAATCCACACGGGCTCTAAGCCCAGGACACCACAGTAGCCACGCAACATTACTAAGAAGAGAATCCAGCTATTTAGAGTCCTATAGGGACAGAAGGACAGTGTACAGCAGCAGAGCTACAGCAGCTTGGAGTGGAAGAAAGGAAGCAGTCCGGGAAAGTACAGGGCGCAGATTGTTTAACATGTGGCAGGTCATTGCATGGGCCAATACTCTCAGATCCGGGGCGAAACGGAAGAGGGAATCCCCAGAATTAGTGAGTCTGGACAAGGAGAATGCTGCTGTACCGCCTAAGGCGCTGTTACGCTGGTATGTCTGTACCTTGTTTCCTCGGTGTTACTTTGCATGTCTCTGCTATAACCCTTTGCTCCTTTCCCCCTAACCAGCTGGGATACTGTTGTCCGTTACCTGTATGGATGCTGCTCAGTTCCCGGCATCGCTGCGCAGCCGTACATGTGCTGTGATGTCTTAGCTCCGCTGCATGACCATCTGCATGTGCGGTCCCTGGCTGCCACTGTGGAAGCTATCCGTGGCTTGCGAGGGCCTCTGCAGCTGGTGCATGACTTTCCACGTGTGTCCAGGCTTGCAGTTGCTGCCAGGTGCCTTAAGCCGCAGTGCCTGGGCAGACTGTGCTGTAATGGTTTCTGTGTGTGCTTAGGGTGCGCGAGGCCGCATCTTCCCTGATTTTATTAGGGCAGTGTGTTTGCTTAATTGCTCTCCCCAGCCTATTGCTAAGGAGTAGCCTCTATATAAAGTTCCTCTTTCCTGTTGGGCGTTGCCAGAGCTTCGCATTGAGTCCCTCAACCTAGCCATGGTGTTTGTGTGTTCAGCTCTTGCTCTGATTGCGATCAGTTCTGGGTGAGCTGATCACGTTTGTCCAGTCTTGTGTTTCCTCCAACTCTGGAGTCAGAGTACCCAGATCCGTTTCTGTTTGTGTCCTGTTTTTCTGCCTGTTCTGGGGCAGAGTACCCAGATCGCCTTTCCTGGAGGCTGCATATCCAGGCCCGTTCCTGTCTTCTTCCGTTGTTGTCTTCTTACCTGAATCCTTGATCTTGGATCTGTCATTGTATCTGACCCTGTTTGAACTGTGTCCTCTGTGTTATGTTCCTGAAGTCCTTCCGTGTCTGGAACCATGTACCCAGTGACTGTGAGTTTCCTGTAACTGGTGTCCTGAGAACCAACCTGGCTTCGTCTGTTAAAGATGGAGTCCGGTGTTTATGCTGAGCATCTACTATGCAGTGCTCAGCTTGCTATCGGTGCTAGCTCCGTCCGGCCCCAGTCCATTCCGGGAGTGCTTGCACCATCACGTTTGAGTTCCTTCCTAGGTCCGATGCCCGGAGCCTGTTGACCGTAGTTTGAAGCCTGACGACCGTTGCCTGGTGCCTATAGATCGTGTCCGATGTCCAGAGTCTGGCTATCGCTGTCTGATACCCGGTGCCCGACCACTGCTGCCTGGTCCTGTGCTGTCCATGTTTCAGCTGATGTCCTGAGCTGCCACGCCGGTGTTCCTGGATCTGCGCTGTCCGTGTCTCTGTCAATGACCTGAGCAGCCACACTGTTGTTCCTAGTCCTGTGCCTGTGTTCCGATGTCCTGCCGGTGTTGTCACGCTGTATAACAGATATATATATAAAGTCAGTTATCTATACCAAGAGGGACAACATTCTATTTAACATATCAACATGTACATATAGTATAGTATTACCTGACATAATATCCGTTGTACTGTGGGTGAATCCTGAAGACGTTTTACGCTGTCACAGGCTAGAGGTGGACCGGGGTCTATGCTGACCCTAAACTGGGGTCCTGACTAGTCCCTCTACCTGGAGGTACTGTTAATGGTACAGAGGTCCAGGCCGCCAACGTAACCCTGTCTCCTATAAGTCCCTGACCACTGTAATCTAGTCCTCAGAAGGACCCTGATTACTACACAGGGAATAGGCAGGTCACAGCTTAACAAACAGTAAAGACAAACGAGACAGACAGGGGATAAAGTAAATACTGTCTTGCATACAACACTTAAACACAGAGGGAACACAAAAGGTCTAGGAGATAAACTATAAGCGAGGAGAGGAGAAACCACAAAGGAACTCTTAGCTTAAAGGGTATGCCACACTGAACAATATTGCTAACGGGATCGCTAAAAAACGTCACTATTTAGCGATCCCGTTAGCGATGCTGTTCAGTGCGGCATCTGCCAGCGACGAGCTTCCTGCTGTGATCTCGCTCGTCGCTGGAATCGTTCCGGACCCTATTTTCTCGTCGGCGCTCCCGCTGGGTAAGTATATATCGCTAGTGTGGCACCTTTTCTTAGTGATTTAGCGGTACTTTTGTACCGCTAAAGTCGTTAAGAAGATCGCTAACGGCGATAGCGTCGTTAACTATATCGCTAAATGTGGCCGCACTTAGCGATATAGAAACAATCCCGCTAGCGATCGCATTAGTATGCGTCGTTATCGTGATCGCTAGCGGGATTGTTTAGTGTGGCAGTACCTTAAGTCTTCTCATAACCTGATCCAATCTGCTGGTCTGCATGAAAGCTTTCACCGGCAACTCCTAAGCAGACTGGCAGGTATATAAAGGAAGCTAATTAGTGCATAATCAAACTGCAGCCGGGAGAGGCTGGACCTAGTCTTAGCACAGAGCTAGGCAGAATTAACTCCCTCACTGCCAAACACAAAGTAACAGCAACTCAGCTGCGAGAAGTCAGAATGTGTAATCGCGACGATCTTCGTGGCGATACACCCATGACAGTACCCCCCCTTCTACGAGGGGCCTCCGGACCCTCAGGGCCAGGTCTGCCCGGGTGAGTTGTGTGGAAGGTCCGAACCAATCGATCTGCGTTAATATCAGACGCAGGAACCCACGTCCTCTCCTCAGGACCATACCCCTTCCAATGAACCAAGTACTGAAGGGACCGGCGATTCAGACGTGAGTCAATGATCTTCGACACCTGAAATTCCAAGTTACCATTGACCACCACTGGAGGAGGAGGTAGAGGTGACGGTATAACTGGCGCCACGTACCTCTTAAGCAACGATTTGTGGAACACATTGTGGATTTTAAACGTAGGAGGGAGGTCCAGACGAAATGCCACAGGATTAATTATAGAACTGATCCTGTACGGCCCGATGAACCTGGGACCCAGTTTCCAGGAGGGAACCTTGAGTTTTATATTCTTGGTAGACAACCATACCAGATCGTTCACACTAAGGTCCGGACCAGACACTCTCCTCCTATCCGCCATACGTTTGTAACGGTTCCCCACAGCACTCAGATTATTCAGCACTCCTCTCCACACTGAAGCAAGTGACGACGAGAATCGTTCCTCCTCAGGAATCCCAGAAGGGCCCCCCCCATTGAAAGTACAAAACTGGGGAGAAAACCATATGCCCCAAAAAACGGGGACTTACCAGTGGACTCGCTCCGCCTATTGTTAAGAGCGAACTCTGCCAGAGGCAAGAAAGAAGACCAGTCCTCCTTGTTCTCTGAGACAAAACACCGAAGATATGTCTCTAGGCTCTGATTCAGACGCTCTGTCTGACCATTGGTCTGCGGATGAAAAGCCGAGGAAAATGACAATTGCATCCCCCGACGTGAACAAAATGGCCTCCAGAATTTGGACACAAACTGAGACCCCCTATCTGACACCACATCAGAAGGCAACCCGTGAAGTCTCACAATCTCCCCAATGAACACCTGCGCCAGAGTTTTAGCATTAGGAAGAGCAGCAGAGCAATGAAATGTGCCATCTTACTGAACCTGTCAACTACAACTAGTATGACAGTTTTCCCTGACGACGGAGGGAGGTCCGTAATGAAGTCCATAGACAGATGAGTCCATGGACGCTCCGGAATTTTCAAAGGTAAGAGGGTCCCAGACGGACGGGTATGTGGGGTCTTAGAGCGAGCACAAACCCCACAGGACGCGACAAAAGTTACTACCTCTTTATTTAAGTTAGGCCACCAAAACCGGCGAGAAAGGAGATCCATAGTTGCTTTACTCCCTGGGTGTCCTGCTAAAGCAGAATTATGATGTGCCTCGATGACTTTTTGTCTTAACTGATTTGGAACAAACAGTTTCCCTGGAGGTCCTACAGGGGCGTCCCCCTGAGCCTCCAATACCTCCTCCTCAAGCTCAGAGCATACAGCCGACACTACAACTCCCTCCTGAAGGATAGGAACCGGGTCATCCGTCTTCCCGGCCCCTGGGAAACTACGAGATAAGGCATCAGCCTTAACATTTTTTGACCCAGGACGATATGTGACGACAAAATTAAACCTGGTAAAAAACAACGACCATCTAGCTTGTCTGGAATTCAGACGCTTTGCAGATTCTAAATACAGCAGGTTCTTGTGATCAGTAATGACGGTGACCGGGTGGACTGCCCCCTCCAAAAAGTGACGCCATTCCTCAAAAGCCAACTTAATGGCCAAGAGTTCCCTATTGCCGACATCATAATTCCTCTCGGCGGACGACAATTTTTTAGAGAAGAAAGCGCACGGATGCCATTTACCAGGGGACGGACCTTGAGATAATACCGCACCCACTCCTACGTCAGATGCGTCTAGCTCCACAATGAACGGTTGTGATGCATCAGGTTGGATGAGTATGGGTGCTGAAGCAAAACATTTTTTCAAGGAGGAAAATGCTTGACAAGCTTTGTCAGACCACCTAGAAAAATCCGTCCCTTTTTTTGTCATGTCAGTGAGGGGTTTGACAACAGATGAGAAATTACGAATAAATTTCCGGTAGTAGTTAGCAAACCCCAGGAAACGCTGCAGTGCCTTAAGATCCTCTGGCTGATCCCATTCAAGCACTGCTCTCACTTTCTCAGGGTCCATACGGAAACCGGAAGCTGACACCAGGAAACCCAAAAACTGAAGTTCCTGTACGGCGAATACACACTTTTCCCATTTGGCATACAGTTTATTGTCTCGCAAGATCTGCAACACCTGTCTCACATGCTCCTGATGAGACACAAGATCTGGCGAGTAAATTAAGATGTCATCTAAATAAACGACCACAAACTGCCCCACAAGGTGGCGAAAGATGTCATTAACAAAATGTTGAAACACCGCCGGGCAGTAGTCAGACCAAAAGGCATGACAAGGTTCTCATAATGTCCCTCCGGAGTGTTAAACGCCGTCTTCCACTCATCCCCCTCCTTTATCCTAATCAGATTATACGCCCCCCTGAGATCCAACTTAGAGAACCATTTGGCGCCCACAATCTGATTGAAGAGATCAGGAATAAGTGGGAGCGGATACGGATCTCGGACAGTAATCCGATTAAGCTCACGGAAATCCAAGCAAGGGCGTAGGCCTCCATCTTTTTTCTTCACAAAGAAGAACCCCGTGGCCACTGGGGAAGATGAAGGTCTAATATGCCCCTTGGCCAGACTTTCCGAAATATAATCCTTCATAGCCTGCCTCTCAGGACCAGAAAGGTTATATAACCTAGATTTAGGTAACTTAGCATCAGGAAGCAATTTTATTGAGCAGTCATATGCGCGATGAGGAGGTAATTCTTGACACCCCTCCTCTGAGAACACATCCTCAAAGTCCTCCAGAAAAGGAGGCAAGGTTCTAGGCACGACCGCACTGATGACCGTGTTCATGCAGTTACTCTTGCAAAATTCACCCCACTGGCTTATCTCTCTGGATTGCCAATTAATCACTGGGTTATGTTTAGCCAACCAAGGAAGTCCCAACACAATAGGAGTAGGAAGACCCTCCAACACATAACAAGACAATTGTTCTTTATGTATTGCCCCTACTCGAAGGTCTATGTTATGAACAGCTTGTACAAAGCTACCTTGACCGAGAGGCCTGGCGTCAATAGAGAATATAGGGATCGGTTTGGCCAATACACTCAGTTGCATACCTTGCACCTGGGCAAACCGAGCGTCCACCAGATTAGCCCCGGACCCACTATCAAGAAGAACAGAAATCCTCTCAACTCTCGTACCAACCACCACCTCCGCTGGTACGAGAAACTGAGACGGACTTGGGGACGAAATACATACTCCCAGGTTGTCGTCCACCACACAACCTGGGATTAACAGTTTTCCGGCGACTTTTTGCTCAACGAGGCACGGGATGGACACCCCTCAACAAAATGTCCCTCTCTCCCGCAGAAGAAACACCTTCTTGTCTTGCGGCGCACCACCGATCCCCTCCTACGAAATGATGTCCCTCCCAACTGCATAGGTTCCTCAGAACAGACCAGGGGAACCTCAATATGAGGGACTTTAGTAGTAGGTGTAGTCATAACAGGGGGCGGAGTTACCTCGCACCTCTCCCGAAGCCGTCTATCAATACGAATAGCAAGGGCCATAGCAGCCTCCAGTGACGGAGGAGAATCATACTGAGCCAAAACATCTTTTAATTTGTCAGATAACCCTTGACAAAACTGGCTCCTAAGAGCTGGGTCATTCCACTGAGTATCTGTTGCCCATCTACGGAACTCAGAAGAAAATTCCTCCGCCGGACGATCTCCCTGCTGTATCTTACGTAACTTCGTTTCAGCAAGGGAGACCCGATCCGGGTCATCATAAACCAGACCCAGGGCAGTAAAAAATTGATCTACTGACTGGAGAGCCGGGGAGCCCGGAGGGAGAGAGACGCCCAGGATTGAGGGTTCCCTTGTAAGAGCGAGATGACAATTCCCACCCTCTGCTCTTCACTCCCCGATGACCGAGGCCGAAGCCGAAAATATAATTTACATGCCTCCCGGAAGGTAAAAAATTTGTCCCGCCCACCAGTGAACCTGTCCGGAGAGCAACTTTAGGTTCAGATCTGGTTTGCTCCGGGGGGGACAAAACCTTGGACTTAATGTCCGTCAGCTCCATGGATAAACTCTGCAACTGCAGGGCAAGCTGGGCAACTGGATTCATGGTAGCTGGGGAGAATCTTTAGGGCCGGTGAAAATGTCACGCTGTATAACAGATATATATATAAAGTCAGTTATCTATACCAAGAGGGACAACATTCTATTTAACATATCAACATGTACATATAGTATAGTATTACCTGACATAATATCCGTTGTACTGTGGGTGAATCCTGAAGACGTTTTACGCTGTCACAGGCTAGAGGTGGACCGGGGTCTATGCTGACCCTAAACTGGGGTCCTGACTAGTCCCTCTACCTGGAGGTACTGTTAATGGTACAGAGGTCCAGGACGCCAACGTAACCCTGTCTCCTATAAGTCCCTGACCACTGTAATCTAGTCCTCAGAAGGACCCTGATTACTACACAGGGAATAGGCAGGTCACAGCTTAACAAACAGTAAAGACAAACGAGACAGACAGGGGATAAAGTAAATACTGTCTTGCATACAACACTTAAACACAGAGGGAACACAAAAGGTCTAGGAGATAAACTATAAGCGAGGAGAGGAGAAACCACAAAGGAACTCTTAGCTTAAAGGGTATGCCACACTAAACAACATCGCTAACGGGATCGCTAAAAAACGTCACTATTTAGCGATCCCGTTAGCGATGTTGTTGTGTGCGGCATCTACCAGCGACGAGGCCCCTGCTGTGATCTCGTTCATCACAGCGATCGTTCCGGACCCTATTTTCGTCGCTGGCGCCCCGCTGGTAAGTATCTAATCGCTGAGTGTGGCACCTTTTTTAGCGATTTAGCGGTACTTTTGTACCGCTAAAGTCGTTAAGGAGATCGCTAACCGCGATAGCGTCCTAACGACATCGCTAAAATAGGTAGCTACTAGCGACATAGAAATAATCCCGCTAGCGATCTCATTAGTATGCGACGCTAACGAGATCGCTAGCGGGATTGTATAGTGTGGCAGTACCTTAAGTCTTCTCATAACCTGATCCAATCTGCTGGTCTGCATGAAAGCTTTCACCGGCAACTCCTAAGCAGACTGGCAGGTATATAAAGGAAGCTAATTAGTGCATAATCAAACTGCAGCCGGGAGAGGCTGGACCTAGTCTTAGCACAGAGCTAGGCAGAATTAACTCCCTCACTGCCAAACACAAAGTAACAGCAACTCAGCTGCGAGAAGTCAGAATGTGTAATCGCGACGATCTTCGTGGCGATACACCCATGACAGGTGTCCCTGATGTCCTGCTGGCATCCTTGATGTCCTGCCTGTGTTCCTGATGTTCTGCCTGTGTTCCTGATGTCCTACCTGTGTTCCTGATGTCCTGCCTGTGTCCTGATGTTCACCCTGTGTCCTGATGTCTACCCTGTGTCCTGATGTCTAGCCTGTGTCCCGATGTCCTGATGTCCTGATTTCCAGCCTGTGTCCTGATGTTCCGATGTCTTGCCGGTGTCCCGATGTCCTGCCGTTTCCCCGTGGTCCACCCTGTGATGACGTCTGTCCTGGGTCGGTGTCTGATGTTCTCCTGCTGAGCCTATGCTATGCATGAGGCCTGAGAGAGAGGCCTTCCTAGTATGCCCATGCCAGATAACCTTGGACTGCATCAACCCGTGATAACCCCCGCCATCGTCTGACGTCTGTCCTGGGTCAGTGTCTGATGTTCTCCTGCTGAGCCTGTGCTACGCCTGAGGCCTGAGAGAGAGGCCGTCCTAGTATGCCTGTGCCAGATAACCCTGGACTGCATCAACCCGTGATGACCTCTGCCATCGTCTGAAGTCTGTCCGAGGTCAGTATCTGATGTTCTCCTGCTGAGCCAGTGCTACACCTGAGACCTGAGACAGAGGACGCCCTAGTATGCCTGTGCCAGATAACCCTGGACTACATCAACCCGTGATGTCCTTCTGCCTTCGTTTGTTATCCTGAGACGTGTACCCTTCCTTCCCTGATGTGCGGAATCGGGAGCCTGGCATTATGTTCTGTTAATGTACTGTGTTTGTCTTCAAGCAAGCTTTATGTTTCTTCATACCTGAAGTTGTGCGGTGTTGTCTAGTCCTGCAGGTCGCCATCTTCCCCACATGCTCAGCTGCCACAGACCCCTGGTCACTGCCCTTCCCTAGTCCGGGTAGGCCCGGGTCTCCCTCTGTGGTCCAGTGGGTCGACATTCCCTTACCATCTAGGACGCACACCCCATGTCGTCGTGGTCTGGCGGCGTGGGAGCATAGGCTAGCTAGGTAAGCTATGCCATGTCCCGATGCCCCGAAACCGTGGAAGCGTAACAGGCGCTATTTCCCCATAATATACTGGAGGACGAGGAAAGGAGTAAAGGGAAAGTGCAGGATGTGAATTCTATGGAATCTGATGCGTTTGCTGTTACTGGTGAGAATGTGCTGCAGAGTATTTAAAGTAAAGTTCTTTGTTTTGCATTTAAATCAGACTGTCTCAGTTCTTGTGAAACCGACTACAGAAGGTCCCCAGCACCACAGAAGAGTCCCTGACGTTGCAGTGAGAGAAGACACAGGTATGCTGACAAATGATTGTTGTTTTCCAGTGACGGGAGGCCAGGGCACAGGTGCCCCAGTGTACTCGGCCATGACTACAGCCCTGGCACTCCCTCACAGCCATAAAACGCAATGCAATGTGTTGCTCTAATTAAAAAGCTCTTTGAAACTCATATCACAAAAGGGTGAAATCCCCTGCAAGCTACAGGCAAACTGAACTCTTTTGTCTGACTTGAAGCACATGGATATACCCCGTTGTACAACATATCACAGCAGGCTCTGAGGTATTGAATCTGGAAAATGACCTATAATAACAGAATGCAATATCTCTGAGCCTAGCCGAGCACATCATCAGAATCGGCGTTCCTTTCCCCACACACTCATATTATTTAGCCACCTCCAGAACCCTGCATTATGAAATTATAAAGCTTAGCCACCAGAAATTACATACGGTAGGCATATTTGGTCTTTATCCATAGATAAAATCCAGCCAATTCCAGTGCCACTGCTGCCAATACATTCAGAGCTTCAGGCGGAAAGTTATGGGCCATCTGTGGTTCTAGACTGAAAATCAAAGATGAGAGGAGAGAGGCTGCACAAGCCCAGGGGTGGGCGCAGAGTGTGGGAGGAGCAGCCCAGGAGATAAGTGTCAGCTCCTCATTTAGAGCTCAGTTTTTTCATGGCCGGAGGATATTTTAGCTGACGCAGCCAGGAAAGCCTGTAACTAAGATTTGAACCTGTGATCCATCAGCGCCTCCCTGTGGTCACATGCTACATAACACGGTAATTGCAACCTATCTATACCCTGTCCTTGTACTACACTCTTGAGTGCATACTTGTATATATTTATTCTTGTATATATAGCTGTATATTTCTAGTGTGCCCTTTTGGCGATTAAATATAAAATTAGTCTTGGGCTGCTCTTTTATCTCGATCCACAAATCCCCACGTCCGCAATCTCGGTTGGTCAATTATACGCTACCCGGGTTAGTTTCTGACCCAATCTAAGCCTGTTGTAGGACAGGGCTTATTTCGAACGAGGAACTGGTGGCAGAATACCTTATTGTTTTAGTGAGGAACTCTGGCAGTGATGGCCGGGAGGTTTATATACAGTATATATCCCCAGCCTGGACTGGTGATATATATATCCCCTCACTGGGAGCGCCTCACTAACTCGTACCTATAGGGGAAGCCTTTCCGGCGACTATTTCCCCTCAGTGCAGTTCCCTCACTGTCCAGAGGCAAGTGGTGGTGCCAGAGAGCTGACCCCTGCTAGGTACTTCTCTCCCCTCCCCCAAGGTGAGCGAAGTCGACCCCCTCCCTTCCCCTTTGAGATCCCGTGACACACGATATGTGTGCAAATCATACATATGCACTGGGAATACTGGGGAATTGTGATCGTATGCGCACTGCGCCCCACATGCTGTCACCATTCAGCAGTCTGCAGGCCCATAGAGTGACCACACCTCCTGACGAAACCGAGGACGGTGAAATGCGTGTCGGGGCTTTCGTGTGTCCCACGGGCACTATCGCACAGGACCAGCATTATGTCACAAGGTATTCACACTTAAGTAATTTACGGATATTTTACATCTATACACCTGATCTACATCCATTTAGCCGTCAGCAAGTTCAGGTTCTTTACTGGTCATTTCCTGACATTTAGATTGCAGGTTTTTCTGCATGGTGATACTAGCCTAATGACCTCTGGAACTGGTCTTGTCCGGGATATTTTGGAAATTCAGGGATTGCTTCACTATTCCTATTTTAGCTCTTCCTGATTCCTTCCCTTTTTTATTTTTTACCTTTGGCTTATGGTTTTCATTCAGTGGCCCTGTGCAATATGCCTAGTGAGACTCATTTATTATGTCTGGCACTATATTTATCATCTTTGTATTCTGCCTATATCTTTTAGCTGCTATTATTGTCTACCTCATGTTCATACCTGTACATTTTTTGTCTAGATTAATATTTGCATAAATAAATATACTATATTTTGAAAATCCTCTCTATTTTCTTGCGGACCTCTGTGCTATATCATTGATTACAATAATGCTAAATTGACATTATTAGCCATTTATACTATTGGGGTCCGGTTCTTTCGGTTTAGGTTGAGGCCTGGGAGGTATATCCGGTTGGCCATGGAATTGTTTTGGGTTGACCATAGAGTGACAGCAGACTTATCCCAAATGAGGACAACCCTTTTACATTTGACATATTACTGTAAAGGTATAAAAGGTGTCATCACACAGATCCTGTATATGGCCGTGTGCATAAGGTCATAAAACTTCTGCCGTGACGAGATCATGAACGTGTATCAGACATGTCTCACCCACAGACTGTGGGCAGCTATAAAGCAGCCAACACAGTGGATTAATTGATCTCTCTAATCAAACTTCACCACAATACCATGGCCGTCAGGAGTGATGGTGATATTCCAACAAGGCCTCTCTCACATGTCTTTATTTTTTATATAGCGCTATCATATTCCGCAGCGCTTTACAGTTTGCACACATTATCGTCGCTGTCCCCGAAGGGGCTCACAATCTAGATTCCCTATCTGTATGTTTTTGGAATGTGGGAGGAAACTGGAGTACCCAGAGGAAACCCATGCAAACATGGGGAGAACATACAAACTCCTTGCAGATGTTTTCCTTGGTGGGATTCGAACCTAGGACCCCAGCGCTGCAAGGCTGCAGTGCTATCCACTGAGCCACCGTTAGTGTGTCCAGTATGTGTGGTGACTAGAGTTGAGCGAAACAGGTCGGTCAGATTCATAAGTTGCCGACTTTCACCAAAGTCGCGTTTCGTTGGCCGAAACCCGACCATAGCATGCAGTCGGCCATGCGGTCGGCAAAACGAGCGCCAAAGTCGGGTTTTCCCAGAATGCTTTCAGGCGCCTTTTTTCAGCCAATGAGCAAGGACGTACACTGTGGGCAACGAGATGACATGTGCAGGGTCCACCACCATCTTAGAGAAGAGCATTGCAGTGATTGGCTTGCTTTGGGGGGTGTCATAGTGTCTATAAAAGCCCTGACCGCCGACCTCCATTTTACTTCCGGCGATCTTAACAGTAGGGAGAGGTTGCTGACTGTTTATCAGTAGAGAGAGAGTTAAGGGTGACGCAGCAGCGATATTACTAGCGATATCGCTATGTGTGATACTTACCTCCGACCGGCTCCCCCGCTGTCTGTCGCTGATCGCGTGAGAATGGACAGCTCCATTTCTCGTCTGGCACTTCCTGCTGGGCTTCCTGCTGGCGCCGACAAGCGACGCGTGTGGAAGCAGGCAGGAGGACATCAGGATCGCCGCGTCTGAAGGTAAGTAGCGACCGCAGCTGCGTCGCTAAAGTCGGTGTGAGATCTGCCTGTGTGGCAGCTCACTAGCGACCATTTAGCGATGCACCAGCGATCCTGACCGGGTCGTATCGTGGTCGGGATCGCTGCTGCATCGCTAAATGTAAAACCCCCTTTAGGGCTGGAAAGAGAAGTTCCTCTGTGCTTGTGCTGATAGCAATTGTGATGTACAGTTAGTGTGCAGTGACAGGGGAGGATTTTCTTGTGTGCAGCAGCGCTGGTTATTAAGGGTATGCCACACTGAACAATATCGCTAACGGGATCGCTAAAAAACGTCACTATTTAGCGATCCGTTAGCGATGTTGTTCAGTGCGGCATCTGCCAGCGACGAGCTTCCTGCTGTGATCTCGCTCGTCGCTGGAATCGTTCCGGACCCTATTTTCTCGTCGGCGCTCCCGCTGGGTAAGTATATATCGCTAGTGTGGCACCTTTTCTTAGCGATTTAGCGGTACTTTTGTACCGCTAAAGTCGTTAAGAAGATCGCTAACGGCGATAGCGTCGTTAACTATATCGCTAAATGTGGCCGCACTTAGCGATATAGAAACAATCCCGCTAGCGATCGCATTAGTATGCGTCGTTATCGTGATCGCTAGCGGGATTGTTTAGTGTGGCAGTACCTTTAGGCTGCCTGCCTGTATTGCTGTGTGTACACTGCTGTGCAGACTGCTTTTTACACAGCACTAATACTTTTATTCTTTTTTTCTGCACAGTTACCGACCGTTCATTTTTTCCCACACCGTATAGAGCTGTACGCTCCTCACACACTACCGTGTACTGGCTGGTATCACGGACAAATACATGCTGACTATCTGTGTTTGACTCTGGAATTAAATACAAAGATTTAAATTTTTCCCTACACCGTATACAGCTGTCCGCTTCTAATACAGTACCGTATATCTGCTCTTTGTATTACGGTGAAATCCATACTGAGAGAGCGTCTGTGTGTGACTCCGGAAATATATACGGAGATTTAAATTTTCCTCTACACCATATACAGCTGTACGTTTCTGATACAGTACGGTTTTTCTGCTTTTTGTATTATGGTCAAATCCATACTGAGTGAGCGTCTGTCTGACTCCGGAAATATATACAGAGGTTTAAATTGTTCCCTACACCATATACAGCTGTCCGCTTCTGATACAGTACCGTATATCTGCTCTTTGTATTACGGTGAAATCCATAATGAGAGAGGGTCTGTGTGTGACTCCGGAAATATATACAGAGATTTAAATTTTTCCCTACACCGTATACAGCTGTACGCTCCTCATACAGTACCATATATCTGCTGGTATTTTTGGTACATTTTCCCAAACATGAGGAAGTATGGTGGAAGAGGCCGCGGATGTGGCGGGGGGGGGACCAGCTGGTACTGATGGTGGTGGTGCTGCATCTGCTGGTAGTGCCAAAAGCACAATAGCACCTAAGGCAGGAGGTGTTGAGTCTGCATCATTGTCTGGCTCCAGAAGGCCTGGAAGGCTCCCTTTTCTAGTAGTAGGTAAACAGCTTTTAAAGCCGGAGCATCAGTAACAGGTTTTGGCTTACATTGCCGAAACAGCCTCCAGCTCGATCGCCTTTTCAGAAATTTCAAAAACTGCAAGCACTGAGTCGTCAGTGCAGGCTCCTGGTCAGGAACAATACCTTTCCTTGTGTCCTTCACCCCCACCAAAAGTGAAGGATGCGGCAGGCAACACTTCAGATTACTCCCTGGAGCTCTTTTCACATACTATGCCTAAAGGCACTGCCACATTTATCGATTGCACCAGCGATCACGACAACGACTTAACCTGGCGAGATCGCTAGTTAGATTCCAAACACAACTCATCAGCGATCTGTGATTCCAAACACAACTCATCAGCGATCTGTATAACGACCTCTGCGGTCGTTGGGAAAACCTAGTGCCACCTGTGACGCTGGTGAAGTTGTTCATAAAGGGTGTCACACTCAGCAATTCAGGCTCACCAGCGGGACAACAAAGACAAAAAAACAGCTCAGAACGTTCATAAGCGATCAGCGACATCTCAGCAGGGGCCACATCGCTGCTACATGTCACACACAGCTAAGTCGCTAACGAGATCACTACTGTGTCATAAATGGTGACGCAGTAGCGATCTCACTAGTGATCTCGCTTAGTGTGGCATACCCTTTACTTATCAAGTCAAATCCTGAATTCCCCAGTCCAAGATGCCCCTTCCCGCATTCTATACCACCTTACACGGTGACACAGAGGAATGTGCAGATGAAATTGAAGAGGAGGTGATGGATGACCCAGTTGTTGACCTGGATTGGCATCCATTGGGGGAAGAGGGTGCCGCTGGCAATAGCTCAGAAGAGGAGGATCCGCGGCAGGCATTGACATCGCAGCTGCGGTTATCTGGCAGGCCCGTAGCAGTCCAAAAACATGTTAAAAAAAGCAAAAAGAGTTGCAGGACAGCTTGGCCAGATGGTCAAATTAGCACAGCGTGCAAGCCCTGAAAAGTTTTCCCATAGTAGGAAGAGTGCAGTGTGGCACTTTTTTGACCAAAATCCTATTGTTAGCAGCGGATTAACCAGCGTAACATCAGGAGTCAGCAACAGAGAATGTAGATTTATTCACATCCAGTATAGACAGCTTACAACACAGCATGAAATGTGATCAGCCTGATATCTGCTATTGCTGCAGCATGAAAAACATTACAACAACACAGGAAGAGAAGGAGGAGGCATCCTGTCTGTGAGTGAGGGTTTATTTTTTTTACAAAACTTTGTTAACAACCTCACAATATGCACAACATATCAAACAGTACAGTAGTAGTTGTTGCAATACATACAAATCAATATGCATTATTCCAACACCTATTGATGAGGCAAAGGTTATCTGTAAGAAGTGCGGAAGGACCTTTAGTAGCCGAGGGAAAAATCTCCGAAATTTGAATACCAGTTGCATGCTTAGACATGTAAACACCATGCACTTGCAAGCGTGGACGGACTACAAAACCTCATTGGCTTTGAACGCCTACATTGCCAAACTGATCTCATTAGAGATTATGCCGTTCTGTTTGGTTGAAAGTGCAGCGTTGCGAAAGCTCATGGACTACACTGTCCCACGCTATGACCTACCCAGTCGGCTCTTCTTTTCTAGAAAAGCCATCCCTGCCCTCCACCTGCATGTTAAAGACCGCATTGTCATTGCACTCAAACAATCAGTGAGTGGAAAATTGCACCTCACAACAGATGCATGGGCCAGTAGGCCTGGCCAGGGCCATTACGTGTCCATCACTGTGCACTGGGTGAATGTGGTGGATGCAGGGTCCACAGGGGACAGCGGCGGTGGGACAATACTGCCTAGCCCACGGTTTAGGCAACAGTTGACTGTAGGCGTTCAACTCTCCTCCTCTTCCTCCTCCTCCAGAAGTGAAGGCTCGTCGACAGAGCGCAGTCGCATGAGCACTCCATCTGCAGCTGCCAGTGTTACACATGAGGAGTCCCACTATCAAACAGCTAGTGGTAAGCATCAGCAGGCTGTTTTAAAGATGATGTCTTTGGGCGACATCAGACACACCACGGAGGTACTGGCCGACTACTTGCAGCGAGAAACGGAGTCATGGCTGGGCAGTCTACATCTTAAGCCAGGCAAGGTAGTCAGTGAAAATGGACGTAATTTTGTGGCGGCCATAGCCCTGGCAAAACTCAGAAACATACCTTGCCTGGCTCACACCTTGAACCTGGTGGTGCATTGCTTCATAAATAATTATCCGGAGTTACCAGACATGCTCCATAAGGTGCGAAGACTGTGCTCGCACATCCACATCCCGTAGACTCCAGTCGTATGCAGAGGCTGCAGCGATCGCTCCATCTCCCCAAGCACCGACTAATCATAGATGCTGCCACAAGGTGGAACTCCACCATGCACATAGTTGAGAGGCTGTGCGAACAGAGGCAGGCTGTAATGCATTTGTCGGAGGACACACGGGCAGGCAGTTTGAGGGCAGACATGGAGTTGTCGGGTGTGCAGTGGTCAAAGCTGAAAGACCTCTGTAAAGTCCTTCAGTGTTTTGAGGAATGCACACGGCTGGTAAGAGCAGAAGACGCCATCATAAGCATGAGCATCCCACTTATGTGTCTGCTCATGCAAACTTTGACGCACATTAAGGATCAGGCGTCTGCAGCGGAGGAGGAGAGGAGGGAAGCCTTGATGACAGTCAGGCATTGTCTGCTCAAGGAACTGTCCTGGACGAGGTGGAGGAAGAAGAGGAAGAGGAGGAGGAGGAGGATGAGGGGGATGATTATTTTGGGGAGGAGGATGCTTCTCAGGGGGCAAGAGAAAATGTTGGCTTGCCAAGGTCAGGTACAGGGTTTATGCGTGACTGGAGGGATGTGGATTTGGCAGAAAGTGTGCCTCCACCCACCACTGGCAGTGCATCATTGACACCTGGAACATTGGCCCACGTGTGATTATAACCCCCGCTTTGACAAAATTATGAAGGATGACGACTACTGGTAGGCCAGCACCCTCGGTCCACACTATAAAGGCAAATTACAGAATATCATGCCACAGGAGAACCTAGAGCTAATATTGGCGAACAAACAAGCAACTCTGGTAAACCGTTTGTTAGAGGCATTCCCAGCACACAGCAGCGGTGCAGGTTCTACCACGAGCCGTACTGAGCAACATGGAAGAGGTGTTCGTGGTGCACACAGCCGAAGTGGCGTTGGAGACAGGGGTTTCATGACCATGTTGTGGACTGATTTCTCAAGTACCGCTCACACGACTGGTAATACTGAATCTATAGCAACAGACAGGAGACAGCAGTTGTCAACTATGGTTCAAAATTACCTCTCCTCCCCTATCGATGTTCTCCCTCACAGTTCATTCCCCTTTGACTACTGGGCCTCTAAACTGGACACCTGGCCTGAATTGGCACAATATGCCTTACAGGAGCTCGCTTGCCCTGCTGGTAGTGAGCTATCAGAAAGAGTCTTCAGTGCTGCTGGATCAATCCTGACAGAAAGAAGGACTCGGCTGTCGACCCAAAATGTAGGTGATCTCACCTTCATTAAAATGAACCATGCTTGGGTTTCAAAGGATTTTGTACCACCTTCCCCTGATGACACATAGGTTGCCACCAGCAAAATGGCTCGCTTTGTCCTCCTCTTCCTCCGACTTCTCCAATTCCTCCATTTGCAGCGGCTTAACGTCCAGTCTACCCTCAACATATGCCAGTTTTTCCACCTCCCTAACTGGGCTGTACTCCCCACAGGGCCGGCGTCAGCACCTGGCGCACCCGGGCAAGTGCCGGGGCCCTCAGCAGGTGGGGGGCCCACTCGCCGTCAGAGACACCGGCGTACTATGAGGGGCAATACTTACCTCTCCCTGCTCTACCACTGTGACATCTTCCTGCATTTCCTGACAGTGACATTCAGGTCAGAGAGCGCGATGACGTCACGTTTGTGTGCCCTCTGCCTGAACAGTCACAGTGCAGAGAGCTGGAAGATGGCGACGCTGAGGAGTCCAGAGTAGAGCAGTGCCCAGCGAGGAGAGGTATTTCATTTTTTTTAATGTTTGGAGCAATATATGGGGAGCATTATACACTGGAGAATTATATATGAGGCCCATCATACACTTGAGCATCATAGATAGGGCCCATTATACACTGAAGCATTATAAATGGGGCACATTATACACTGGAGCATTATAAATGGGGCCCTTCATACACTGGAGCATCATATACGGGGCCCATTATACACTGGAGCATCATATGGGGCCCATTATATATGGAGCATTATATAGGCCCATCATACACTAGAGCATCATCCATGGGGCCCATCATATACTGGAGCATCATATGGGGCCCATTATATATAGCGCATCATATGGGGCACATTATATATGGAGCATCACATGGATCCCATTATATATGGAGCATTATTATGGGGACCATTATATTTGGAGCATTATATGGGGCTAATCATACACTGGAGCATCATATATGGGGCCCATCATATACTAGAGCATCATATAGGGTTCATTATTTATGGGGCATCATATAGGGCCCTTTATATATGGAGCATCATATGGAGCACATATGGGGCCTATTCTGTATGGAGCATTATATGGAGCCCATTCTGTATGGAGCAATATATGGGGCTCATTATTCTGTATGGCGCACTATGTGGTGCCCATAATACTGTATAGAGGACTATACTGTCCGTTTTTTGAGCTATTGTAGAATTTACAATAGATATCACTCATGTAATGTAAGAAGTGCAGTATTTGGCATTGTGCTATACCTATATTTCTCTGCCGTATCTGAGCATCTTGAATTGTGGTATGTGTTAAAGGGGCCCACTGAGACTCTTTCGCCCGGGACCCACGAAAACCTGGAGCCAGCCCTGCGCCCCCCCCACAACTTTAGCCAAATAACCACCAGTTTTCAATGCGTTACTATTATCATAAGTAAATTAAGGTTGGCAAGCTTAAGTAATAAGAATTGATGTCGTTGGCACTGAAATGGGCACTGTAGGTGTGTTTACTGTCCTCCACTCACTGGCGACTTTATTCCCCATTGACTTGCATTGGGGTCGGGTTTAGTTTTTTGTCGAAACTCCGACTTTTGCCGCTAGTTAGTCGGCCGATTTCGTTCGACTCGACTTTTGGTAAAGTCAGATGGTCTGTAACCCGACTCGACCCTCCCGGAGGTAAAGTCGCTCATCTCTAGTGGTGACAGTTTTCACACATACTGGAGATACTTACACATGTTGGCCTGTGAGCAGGTTGTGGGATGCAGTGACGACAGGATGCAGAGCAAGGGTTAACAATATTCATTAACAATGGGATACTCCATGCAGGGAGGTAAACAGTTAAATGAGGGAATAAACAGTTCAATTTGCAAAGGATATGCAGAGTTAAAGAACAAAGGATCAGATAGGGCAGTTCTGTTGAATCCAGGTAGAAAGTCAGTAGTTCCTCAGGCTATGAAGTCAATAGCGCCGACAACAGCTGGTGCGGTGACTTTTCCAATGGGATCCTGTAGACAACAACGCCCCGTATTTTGGCGGCAGCGGTCAGTCTCTGGTAACTTCTGTACCAACGTGTCTTGGCAAATATACACTGGCAAAATTAGGGCATAAGTGTCTGTCCCGTATCCAGTCACTCTTATGTGGCACGTGCACTGTACTCATGGACACAGAGCGTACGGCGCCCTACTCTCTGGTAGTCACCAGGCAGACATTGCACGTCTCTCTCTTTCTCTCTGATCCCCACTGTTGGCGGCGGGAGACATTGGACGCTGGCCTGCATGATGCTGGTGCTCCCAGGATGGAGCACTCCTCTCTCTGAACTGCTGCAGCACGCCGGGCTCCTCTCTCTGCAGCGGTCCATTTGCAGACGATGGGGGCTGCCGCAGTGTTGGTTCTTGGTTGGTAGGGTGAATGGAGCCCAGTAGATAATGTTGAGAGTTGTATTCAAGTGTAAAATTAAGAATAAAATTAAAAAATCACATTATATTCACCTTAATATCTTATATTGTTGTTTTTTTATTTTTGTTTCTTTTTACAGGGGACAATGGCTTAATGGGATTAGGTGTCAAGGTGAGTATAATGTGATTTTTTCTTTTATTCTTAATTTTATACTTGAACACAGCTCTCAACATTGACCCCTGCTCATGCTGATCGTTGGCAGAGCAGGGGACAATGATGTGAGCTGTGTTCAACATACATGGGCAGCACACAGTTGCCATACATATGCCACATGTATGAAACACACGGACACGGATATCTCCGGTACCGTTTTTTTCCAGTACCAGAAAACATCAGGATGTGTGAAAGAGCCCTTACAGGGACTAGCTTCTAGATTAGAGGAGATTCGAGCAAACACAGTTTCCAACACTCCAAAAGCACATGTACACCGGTAGAAGCCATGCCCTCTCTCCATCCGTCCAGAGCAATGATAGCAGACAATAGACAATAGGTAGGTGTCCTAGAACAATTTTAGATTAGGTGAACTGGAAACGTATTTGAGATCCCACCCGAGACCCCTAAAATAGACATTAGGAATGGCATTTTGAGACCCAAAAAGTATACCTTTCACAGTGTATAGTTTTGCAATGTTAGCTAATAATTGGTAATTGGCAACACATTTGAGACCCCAAATATACTTACTGTGCACAAAGTATAGCTGACCAAAAGGCCGTGGGAGAATATATAAAATGCTTTTGGAGTCGCAGCCGAGAGCGCTAATTAGATCCGTAAAGCAGGACGCAAGCAGGAACAAACCACAAGTGCTGCTAGACTGCCAGGAACAATGAACAGGAGCACAGCTACGTTGCCTTCTTCACGCAATCGGGAACAATGGGAAGTAGCGCCGCCAATCAAAACGCAGTAGTGACCGCCAATCGGAGCTGAGGGGCGCGGAAAAGGCAACGCAAAAGCACGCCCATGTTTCTAGCAACAAGTCGCTAGAAAGGTCGTTGGTTAAGGTGTCAAACAGGACGATACGTGCAATGCAGCGGGGCCTCAATGACCAAAAAAAATGTCCAGAGTATTCTTGCACGACCAGCGATCTCACAGCAGGGGCCTGATCGCTGTTATGTGTCAGACGTAGCGAGATCGCTATTGAGGTCGCTGTTAAGTCACAAATTTAGTGACTCAGCAGTGATCTCGTTAGCGATCTCGCTATGTGAGACAGGGGCTTAATTAAGGGTATGCCACACTAAACAGCGTCGCTAACGAGATCGCTAAAAAACGTCACTATTTAGCGATCTCGTTAGTGACGCCGGTGTGTGTGGCATGTAGCAACGACGTGGCCCCTGCTGTGCCCCTGCTGTGATCTCGTTCATCGTTCACGTCGTTCTGGACCCTATTTTTATCGTTGGCGTCCCGCTGGTGAGCATATATCGCTGAGTGGCACCTTTTTGTTAGCGATGTGCGGTGTTTTTGTACCGCCAAAGTCGTTAAGGAGATTGCTAACCGCGATAGCGTCCTTAACGACATCGCTAAATTAGGCAGCTACTAGCGATATTATAACAATCACACTAGCGATCTCATTAGTATGCGACGTTAACGAGATCGCTAGCGGGATTGTTTAGTGTGGCAGTACCTTTAATCTCAGTGTAATCAGTGAGCGTGTCCTTATCTACCTTTAGGCTCTGTGCACACATTGAGAATTTGCAGCAGATTTTTCTTTAGCAAAAACCAGTGTGCGTGTTGTCAGGAAAACACTGTAAGGGCTCCTTTCCACTTGCGAGAAATACGTCCGATGCTCGCATGTAAAAGCCCAGCTCTGGCCCAGACACTCGGGAGTGGAGTGTGCGGCTGCATGTATTTGTATGCAGCTGCTCGCTCCACTCCCGAATGCCGGCCCCAGAGCTGGGCTTTTACATGCGAGAATCTGACGTATTTCTCGCAAGTGGAAAGAAGCCCCAAAATACACTTTTTTTACAAATTTTTTCGTGTATTTTTAATATTTTTTTCCTATCCATTTGATTGGATAAAACCTGCTGTAGAATACTAAAAGATTTGACATACTGCAGATTTGAAAAATGCTCTTACGGTTCAAACCGGCAAGGTCAAAATAAGCAGCGCTTCTTGATATATCACAACTCTCATTTACTTTGCTGGTTCTATAAAACGTGGCAAGAGACAATGTGTGAACAAGCCTTTACTATTCAATAATCAGTTCTATATAGGGTTGGTGCACACAACCATACTTGTCGTCCAAATGCTATACCTTAACAAAAAACAGAACTTGTAACAATGTTACAATGTGCCCTAATTTCTACCGTAAATCACTAACAAGCAGGCAATCCCTGCCCTGCGTGTACTGCGGCTGTCTCACAGAAGTGAGACATGCAGCCCGGGGAATCAAACATATTTTTCGAGCACGCCAAAGTCACTGGTCAGCACCCGAGCATGCTTAGATAACATCTTATCAGAGCACCAGTATCTATACAAGGGCAAACACAAATCCGCACACATTGGTGTTATGCCTCCTGCAGACTAATAACAGGTGAAGAAACAGGACACTGCCTCATATTTCAGCCTTGGGTCTGGCTGACCCCTCGTCTCCTGTTTCCTGGCTATTAAGTCAGGCTTTGCTCATGGCATTACCAGGCCAGCCATTGTTTACTTGTCTCAAGGCTGCAGCTGCTCCCAACCATAACAAAGGCTAGCAATGAATATACCCTTGTCTTTTGTACCACTTACTATAAAGGGTAAATGCAGGAACTATAAAAAAAACAGCATGTTTTTGTCTGTTGGGCACGTCTGTCACAACCCTGGAGACGTCTCTGCAAGGCTTAGAAGCCAGGAATTTATCCCATCCACCTAGCACAGAAGTCTGAGAAGTAGTCTGAGGAAAATCAACAGCTGACAGCTCTCTAAGGGGGTTAGGAATATTTTCAAGTTAAAGGGAATCTGTCAGTAGGATCATCTCTCCTAAGCCGTCATTTTAAGCCCCCGTCTCACACAGCTGAGTCACTAGTTTTGTGACGCAGCAGCGATCTCCCCAGCGATATCGCTGTGTGTGACATTCAGCGACGATCAGCCCCCCTGCTGGGTATCGCTGAATGTCCTGGACATTTTTTTGATCGCTGGTGTCCCGCTGACAGGCACACATCGCTGCGTGTGACAGGCGGGAGACCAACGATCTGCTGGTAACCAAGGTACACAGCGGGTTTCCAGGCACCGCGCAGCGCCTGGAAACCCGATGTGTACCTTGGTTACCAGCTCCCTGCATCAGGGCGCTGGTATCCAACGTACACTGCGGGTAACTAAGCGATGTTACCCGCAGTGTCGCTGTGCTGATCACTGCCCTGAGCTGCCTGTTTGGCAGCTCAGCAGCGATCATGCAGCGATACACCAGCGATCCTGACAAGTGCATATCGTTGTCGGGATCGCTGGTGTATCGCTATGTGAGACTCAGGCCTTATGGGCATGTAGGTCATATGAAGCTGAAAAACATGATATCTTGATATCTGCAATCTGTTGTCTTAAGGTACTGTCACACTAAACGAGATCGCTAAAGAGTCACCATTTATGACGCAGTAGCGATCTCGTTAGCGACTTAGCTGTGTGTGACATGTAGCAGCGATGTGGCCCCTGCTGAGATGTCGTTGATCGCTTATGAACGTTCTGAGCCGTTTTTTGGTCGTTGGTGTCCCGCTGGTGAGCCTGAATCGCTGAGTGTGACACCAATTATGAACTACTTCACCAGTGTTCGCAGGTGGGACTAGGTTTTCCCAACGACCGCAGAGGTCGTTATACAGATCGCTGATGAGTTGTGTTTGAAATCTAACTAGCGATCACATAGTGATCACACCAGCGATCTCGCCAGGTCATGTCGTTGTCGTGATCGCTAAGTGTGACAGTGCCTTTATTCCAGAGAAATTGGCGTCGTTCTTATATGTAAATGAGCGATTTAGGGCTGTTCAGCAGGGACTGGAGTAGGACTTGTGAGAGGCCACTCGTCCAAGGCTACAGTTTCATGAAGAGGTTTGTTCTTATTCATGAATCAGGAGTGTCATCTCCTGATAAAGACCAGCGTGGACAACGCCGACTCTTCATGGATCGGGCCTTTAATGGGGCCTTATATTATCCCCATGTTCCCAGACTGCATTTTTGTGACATGATCTTGTTGCATTTGTGTGCTTCTACTATTTTTGGTCATTTTTCAAAACAAAGCAGGTATATTTTCTGGCATAGACATAGACAAATGTGGAAAAAAAAAAAAACAAAACAAAAAAAACACACACACTACAAAAGCATACATATTCATGTTTTTTTTTTTTTTTTTACAAGCAAACCCAAATCTTCACCAAAAAAATTATATATATGGGGGTAGCGTAAGATTTTTTCTTGTACCCCAAAGAAATGGTCTGACTTAATGGTTTTTGATCAATGTGCCGTCAGAGCTGGTCATTGTTAGTTTTTACCACCATTGTTTGGTTAGAGTTTTAGCTGTTTATTTCAGATGAAAAAAGAAGATAAAAACAGTCTCCACGCGTCCATGGCATCTGAGTGATGTCCCATTTTTCATGGAGCCCTAAACTTGCATTGACTAGTTTGATCTGACACTTGGATCAATACAGCGCGAGTCTCCTGTAGTTTACAAAAGTGTTTGGCTAAATTCTGGCTATCGAGAGGGAAACTAATGTTTTTCAACTGGATAACTGCCAGGTAATCCATGAAAACTGTTTAGGCATGTCCAATATTTAGAGTTGAGAGTCCTCAGTGGTTGATACCTTTTAATGGCTAACTGAAAAGATGGTAACAAATTGCAAGCTTTCGAGACTACTCAGGTCTCTTCATCAGGCAAAGACTAATACAACATCTGAAGAATCACATATTTATACACAAAATAGCACAGAAAAAATGCAATAGGTAAGACAAGTGACGTGAAGCAGAATAGTCGTTATGGCAGAGGGAAAACATCACAAAACATTACCAGACCCCAATCAGAGGGTAATAAAACTTTCACACTCCTTATCTATGAACTGTTCCAATATTTATGCTCATCCCTCTGCCATAATGACTATTCTGCTTCACGTCACTTGTCACAGTTTTCATGGATTACCTGGCAGTTATCCAGTTGAAAAACTCTCATGTCTAAATATTTTTCTATCTACTGGCTAACACGGTACGAAGATATACATCTTTACTGTATCAAAATATAGGCATGTCCAGTAATTTGTCACAGCTCTACTTCTGTTAGTCTCTAAATATGTTTTCATACATATTTGTGAATCATACTATATACTGTATTTGTTTCATGGCCATTGAAATAGGAAAATTGAAAGCACCAGTCAGACTGATTTTTAAATCTGACCACTGTATGTGGTAATTACTCTGGAATGCTTCAACATATCACATTGATTTTGAGAATGTTTTCTCGTGACATATTATACTTTATGACAATGGTAAATTTATGTTAATATTTTCTGCATTTATTTATAAAAATATCAGAAATTAATTTTTTTTTTTAAAAAATTATCAATTTTCAAACTTTGAGTGATTATCTCTTTAAGGCCGGTATCACACTTGCGAGAAACTCACACAGTCTTGCGCCTCAATACCCAGCACTGCCGCCAGCACTCGGGACCGGAGTGTACGGCTGTATGTATTTCTATGGAGCTGAACGCTCCGGTCCCGAGTGCAGGGTATTGAGGTGCGAGACTCGTGCGAGTTTCTCACAAGTGTGATACCAGCCTAATCCAGATAGTCATACCACACAAAAACATTAACCCCTTCACCCCCAAGGGTGGTTTGCACGTTAATGACCGGGCCAATTTTTACAATTCTGACCACTGTCTCTTTATGAGGTTATAACTCTGGAACGCTTCAACGGATCTTCGCGATTCTGAGATTGTTTTCTCGTGACATATTGTACTTCATGATAGTGGTAAAATTTCTTCCATATAACTTTGCATTTATTTATGAAAAAAATGCAAATATGGCAAAAATTTTGAAAATTTTGCAATTTTCAAACTTTGAATTTTTATTCCCTTAAAACAGAGAAATATGTCACACAAAATAGTTAAGAAATAATATTTCCCACATGTCTACTTTACATCAGCACAATTTTGGAAGCAAAATTTTTTTTTGTTAGGAAATTATAAGGGTTAAAAGTTGACCAGCGATTTCTCATTTTTACAACAAAATTTACAAAGCCATTTTTTTTCGGGACCACCTCATATTTGAAGTCACTTTGAGGGTCTATATAGCAGAAAATACCCAAAAGTGACACCATTCTAAAAACTACACCCCTCAAGGTACTCAAAACCACATTCAAGAAGTTTATTAACCCTTCAGGTGCTTCACAGGAGCTGAAGCAACGTGGAAGGAAAAAATTAACATTTTACTTTTTAGTCACAAAAATGATCTTTTACAAACATTTTTTTTATTTTCACAAGGGAAAAAGGAGAAAATGGACTGATAAAGTTGTTGTGCAATTTCTCCTGAGTACGCCGATACCCCATATGTGAGGGAAAACCACTGTTTGGGACACCGCAGAGCTCGGAATGGAAGGAGCGCAGTTTGACTTTTCCAAACCAAAATTGGCTGGAATTGAGAACAGACGCCATGTCGCGTTTGGAGAGGCCCCGATTTGCCTAAACAGTGGAAACCCCCACATGTGACCCCATTTTGGAAACTAGACCCCCTAAGGAACTTATCTAGATGTGTGGTGAGTAGTTTGAACCCTCAAGTGCTTCACGCAAGTTTGTAATGTAGAGCCGTGAAGAAAAAAAATCATATTTTTTCCACAAGCATGATGTTTTAGTCCCCAAATTTTTATTTTCCCAAGGGTAAGAGGAGAAATTGAACCCCAAAAGTTGTTGTCCAACTTGTCCTGAGTACGCTGATACCCCATATGTGGGGGGGAACTACTGTTTGGGCGCACGGCAGGGCTTGAAAGGGAAGGAGCGCCGTTTGACTTTTCCAAACCAAAATTGGCTGGAATTGCGAACGGACGCCATGTCGCGTTTGGAGGGCCCCTGATGTGCCTAAACAGTGGAAACCCCCCACATGTGACCCCATTTTGGAAACTAGACCCCCTAAGGAACTTATCTAGATGTGTGGTGAGCACTTTGAACCCTCAAGTGCTTCACGCAAGTTTGTAATGTAGAGCCGTGAAGAAAAAAAATCATATTTTTTCCACAAACATGATGTTTTAGTCCCCAAATTTTTATTTTCCCAAGGGTAAGAGGAGAAATTGGACCACAAAAGTTGTTGTCCAACATGTCCTGAGTACGCTGATACCCCATATGTGGGGGGGAACCACTGTTTGGGCGCACGGCAGGGCTCGAAAGGGAAGGAGAGCCGTTTGAATTTTCCAAACCAAAATTGGCTGGAATTGCGAACGGACGCCATGTCGCGTTTGGAGGGCCCCTGATGTGCCTAAACAGTGGAAACCCCCACATGTGACCCCATTTTGGAAACTAGACCCCTAAGGAACTTATCTAGATGTGTGGTGAGCACTTTGAACCCTCAAGTGCTTCACGCAAGTTTGTAATGTAGAGCCGTGAAGAAAAAAAATCATATTTTTTCCACAAACATGATGTTTTAGTCCCCAAATTTTTATTTTCCCAAGGGTAAGAGGAGAAATTGGACCACAAAAGTTGTTGTCCAACATGTCCTGAGTACGCTGATACCCCATATGTGGGGGGGAACCACTGTTTGGGCGCACGGCAGGGCTTGAAAGGGAAGGAGCGCCGTTTGACTTTTCCAAACCAAAATTGGCTGGAATTGCAACGGACGCCATGTTGCGTTTGGAGGGCCCCTGATGTGCCTAAACAGTGGAAACCCCCCACATGTGACCCCATTTTGGAAACTAGACCCCTAAGGAACTTATTAGATGTGTGGTGAGCACTTTGAACCCTCAAGTGCTTCACGCAAGTTTGTAATGTAGAGCCGTGAAGAAAAAAAATCATATTTTTTCCACAAACATGATGTTTTAGTCCCCAATTTTTTTTTCCCAAGGGTAAGAGGAGAAATTGGACCACCAAAAGTTGTTGTCCAACATGTCCTGAGTACGCTGATACCCCATATGTGGGGGGGAACCACTGTTTGGGCACACGGCAGGGCTTGAAAGGGAAGGAGCGCCGTTTGACTTTTCCAAACCAAAATTGGCTGGAATTGCGAACGGACGCCATGTTGCGTTTGGAGGGCCCTGATGTGCCTAAACAGTGGAAACCCCCACATGTGACCCCATTTTGGAAACTAGACCCCCTAAGGAACTTATATAGATGTGTGGTGAGCACTTTGAACCCTCAAGTGCTTCACGCAAGTTTGTAATGTAGAGCCGTGAAGAAAAAAAATCATATTTTTTCCACAAACATGATGTTTTAGTCCCCAAATTTTTATTTTCCCAAGGGTAAGAGGAGAAATTGGACCACAAAAGTTGTTGTCCAACATGTCCTGAGTACGCTGATACCCCATATGTGGGGGGGAACCACTGTTTGGGCGCACGGCAGGGCTTGAAAGGGAAGGAGCGCCGTTTGACTTTTCCAAACCAAAATTGGCTGGAATTGCGAACGGACGCCATGTTGCGTTTGGAGGGCCCCTGATGTGCCTAAACAGTGGAAACCCCCACATGTGACCCCATTTTGGAAACTAGACCCCCTAAGGAACTTATATAGATGTGTGGTGAGCACTTTGAACCCTCAAGTGCTTCACGCAAGTTTGTAATGTAGAGCCGTGAAGAAAAAAAATCATTTTTTTCCACAAACATGATGTTTTAGTCCCCAAATTTTTATTTTCCCAAGGGTAAGAGGAGAAATTGGACCACAAAAGTTGTTGTCCAACATGTCCTGAGTACGCTGATACCCCATATGTGGGGGGGAACCACTGTTTGGGCGCACGGCAGGGCTTGAAAGGGAAGGAGCGCCGTTTGACTTTTCCAAACCAAAATTGGCTGGAATTGCGAACGGGACGCCATGTTGCGTTTGGAGGGCCCCTGATGTGCCTAAACAGTGGAAACCCCCACATGTGACCCCATTTTGGAAACTAGACCCCCTAAGGAACTTATATAGATGTGTGGTGAGCACTTTGAACCCCAAGTGCTTCACGCAAGTTTGTAATGTAGAGCCGTGAAGAAAAAAAATCATATTTTTTCCACAAACATGATGTTTTAGTCCCCAAATTTTTATTTTCCCAAGGGTAAGAGGAGAAATTGGACCACAAAAGTTGTTGTCCAACATGTCCTGAGTACGCTGATACCCCATATGTGGGGGGGAACCACTGTTTGGGCGCACGGCAGGGCTCGAAAGGGAAGGAGAGCCGTTTGAATTTTCCAAACCAAAATTGGCTGGAATTGCGAACGGACGCCATGTTGCGTTTGGAGGGCCCCTGATGTGCCTAAACAGTGGAAACCCCCCACATGTGACCCCATTTTGGAAACTAGACCCCCTAAGGAACTTATCTAGATGTGTGGTGAGCACTTTGAACCCTCAAGTGCTTCACGAAGTTTTAATGTATGACCCGTGAAAAAAAAAAATCATTTTTTTTTCCACAAAATGATGTTTTAGTCCCCAATTTTTATTTTCCCAAGGGTAAGAGGAGAAATTGGACCCAAAAGTTGTTGTCCAACTTTGTCCTGAGTACGCTGATACCCCATATGTGGGGGGAACCACTGTTTGGGCACACGGCAGGGCTCGAAGGGAAGGAGGCGTTTGACTTTCCAAACCTAATTGGCTGGAATTGCGAACGGACGCATGTTCCGTTTGGAGGCCCTGATGTGCCCTAAACAGTGGAAACCCCCCACATGTGACCCCATTTTGGAAACTAGACCCCCTAAGGAACTTATCTAGGTGTGTGGTGAGCACTTTGAACCCTCAAGTGTTTCACAACGTTTTAATGCCTGAGCGTGAAAAAAAAAATATATTTTTTTCCACAAAGATGATGTTTTAGTCCCCAATTTTTTATTTTCCCAAGGGTAAGAGGAGAAATTGGACCCCAAAATGTGTTGTCCAATTGTCCTGAGTACGCTGATACCCCATATGTTGGGGGGATACCACTGTTTGGGCCACGGCAGGGCTCGAAAGGGAAGAGCGTTGTGACTTTTCCAATGCAACTTGATGGAATGGAACTGGGCGCCATGTTCCGTTTAGCAGAGGCCCCTGATGTGCCTAAACAGTGGAAACCCCCCACATGTGACCCCATTTTGGAAACTAGACCCCCTAAGGAACTTATCTAGTGTGTGGTGAGCACTTTGAACCCCAAGTGTTTCACTAACGTTTATAATGCCCTGGCGTGAAAAAAAAAAAATAAAATTTTTTCCACAAAATGATGTTTTAGTCCCCAATTTTTTATTTTCCCAAGGGTAAGAGGAGAAATTGGACCCAAAAGTGGTTGTCCAATTTGTCCTGAGTACGCTGATACCCCATATGTTGGGGGGAACCACTGTTTGGGCATACGGCAGGGCTCTGAAGGGAAGCAGTGACGTTTTGGAATTGCAACTTGATGAATGGTCTGAGGGCGTCATGTTCCGTTAGCGAGCCCCTGATGTGCCTAAACAGTGGAAACCCCCCACATGTGACCCCATTTTGGAAACTAGACCCCCTAAGGAACTTATCTAGGTTGTGTGGTGAGCACTTTGAACCCCCAAGTGTTTCACTAACGTTTATAATGCCCTGGCGTGAAAAAAAAATATATTTTTTTTTTCCACAAAAGTGATGTTTTAGTCCCCAATTTTTTATTTTCCCAAGGGTAAGAGGAGAAATTGGACCCCAAAAGTGGTTGTCCAATTTGTCCTGAGTACGCTGATACCCCATATGTTGGGGGGATCCACTGTTTGGGCATACGGCAGGGCTCGGAAGGGAAGCAGTGACGTTTTGGAATGCAGACTTTGATGGAATGGTCTGCGGGCGTCATGTTCCGTTAGCAGAGCCCCTGATGTGCCTAAACAGTGGAAACCCCCCACATGTGACCCCATTTTGGAAACTAGACCCCCTAAGGAACTTATCTAGGTGTGTGATGAGCACTTTGAACCCCCAAGTGTTTCACTAAAGTTTATAATGCCCAGGTGTGAAAAAAAAAAATCCTACTTTTTACCTCACACAAATGATGTTTTAGTCCCCAATTTTTTATTTTCCCAAGGTTAAGAGGAGAAATTGGACACCAAAAGTTGTTGTTCAATTTGTCCTGAGTACACTGGTACTCCATATGTGGGAAAAAACTGTTCGGGCACAATTTGGGGCTCAGAAGGGAAATTGTGACGTTTTGGAAGCAGACTTTGATGGAATGGTCTGCGGGCGTCATGTTCCGTTTGCAGAGCCCCTGATGTGCCTAAACAGTAAAAAAAAACCACAAGTGACATAATTTTGGAAAGTAGACTCCCAAGGAACTTTTCTAAATGTGCCCCCCTTCTGGAACTAATCTTTCCTGTAAAGTAAATTAGTAGTGCATTGAGGTGTGGTACAATTTGAAACAATCCTTCATACACAGGCCAGGTTTTTCGGGGCAGGTGTCGCATTGGTAAGTGGTGTCCTTGCGTATTCCCCTTTTGTAACACACTCGGCACCTTTTTTGTGGCTTACCTTTTCTTCCAGTTGGCGGGACCACCCCCGGGAAATGCTGACCTGGTATGATACGAGCACCTTCAGTTCCGGAAGTACTGGGGCCCGCTGTTTCCTGAGCGCCAAACATCAGGGCCTTAACCACTACCTCCTGAAACTGAAGGTACGTCGTATCGCTGTTGCGTGCACATCGTGACAGCAGGAAAGCGTTGAGCATTGCCATTTGGACGATGTGCACGGACAGCTTCTTGTACCACACCTTGGCCTTTCTCAAAGCACTGTACGGTTGGAGGAGTTGATCAGAGAGATCAACACCCCCCATGTATTTATTGTACCCCAGTACACAGTCCGGTTTGCGGACCTGTGTAGAGGTACCCCGTACAGTGCTGAGGGAGCTGCCATCACCATGTATGGTGGTCAAGAGAAGGACATCCCTCTTGTCCTTGTACTTGACCACCAACAGGTGGTCGCTACATTGGGCTCTGCTCTCACCCTTTCTGAGCATCAGCCCAAGTAGCGTCTTTGGGAGGCCTCTCTGATTTTTGCGGACGGTACCGCAGGCTGCGGTACCTCGCGCAGAGAGGGATTTGTAGAGTGGGATGCTGGAATAAAAGTTATCAGTGTAAAGGTGATAACCTTTATCCAGAAGTGGGTGCACCAAATCCCACACAATTTTCCCACTCACTCCCAGGACGGGGGGACACTCAGGGGGTACAATCCTGGTGTCCTTTCCTTCGTAAACTCTAAAGCTGTGTGTGTACCCTGAGGTACTCTCACACAGCTTGTAGAGTTTGATTCCGTACCTTGCCCTCTTGCTGGGCAGGTACTGGCGGAATGCGAGCCGTCCCTTAAAATGAACCAAGGACTCATCCACGCAGATGTCCCTTTGGGGCACGTACACTTCAGCAAACTTTTTGTTGAAGTGTTCGATGACCAGCCGAACTTTGAACAGGCGGTCAAAGTTGGGGTCATCTCGTGGGGGACACTGTGCATTATCATTATAATGCAGGAATTTGTGGATGGCCTCAAAACGCGTCCGAGCCATGACCATTCGGAACAGTGGAGTGTTGTATAAAATATCAACACTCCAATATTGCCGAATTTCTGGCTTCTTCAGGATCCCCATATGGAGGACCAGGCCCCAAAACTGCATCATTTCAACTGCGTCTACAGGAGACCAGTTGGAAAATGATGAACGGGGGTTTTGCGCCAAAAATTGCTGAGCGTACAAATTTGTTTGCTCCACCATGAGGTTAATTAAATCCTCAGAGAAAAAGACTTTGAAAAAGTCTATTTCTGTGAAGCCGGTGGAGTCAAACCTGATTCCTGATTCTGCCACAAAATCAGGAATCAGTGGCTCGTAATTTTCGGGGGCCGGGGTCCATACGGGGTCCGAAGAGGGGTGCGCTGGTTCATTTTCAGGGGCGGGCGCTGCCTCATGTTCTGTCCTGGGGCGTCTGCGTGGCGGTTCCGCAGGACCCGAGGAGGAAGATGAGGAGGAAGAAGAATCTTCATCTGAAAAATAAAGAAATGTGGGATCCTCTCCCTCGCTATCAGTGTCGGAGGCAAGGATAGCGTATGCCTCCTCCACTGAATAGCGCTGTTGGGATGAGCGTGACGAGCGGGACATTTTTTTTGTGAATGTGGTGCTTTGTGTGAACTTTATTTATAACTGTGTGTGTGTGGGGGGGGGGGGGATAGTGATTGGTGTAAACTAAGCTGAAAAGAAAAAGCTAAAAGAAAAGAAAGCGAATAGGGAAAAAAAAGGCCTGTGAAAAAAAGTCTAAACCAGCAGGCACGAGCTCTGATAAGTGACCGGTGTCACTTATCAAAGTTCCGTGGCTGCTGGATGTGCGCACGGGAGTGACGGAAAGGGGGGTGAAAAAAAAAACTGGCAGGCACGAGCTCTGATAAGTGACCGCTGTCACTTATCAAAGTTCCGCGGCTGCTGGATGTGCGCACGGGAGTGGCGGAAAGGGGGGTGAAAAAAAAACTGGCAGGCACGAGCTCTGATAAGTGACCGCTGTCACTTATCAAAGTTCCGCGGCTGCTGGATGTGCGCACGGGAGTGGCGGGAAAGGGGGGTGAAAAAAAAAAACTGGCAGGCACGAGCTCTGATAAGTGACCGCTGTCACTTATCAAAGTTCCGCGGCTGCTGGATGTGCGCACGGGAGTGGCGAAAGGGGGGTGAAAAAAAAAAACTGGCAGGCACGAGCTCTGATAGTGACGCTGTCACTATCAAAGTTCGCGGCTGTGGATGTGCGCACGGGAGTGGCGGAAAGGGGGATGAAAAAAAAACAAAAAAAACAGCAGGAACGAGCTCTGATAAGTGACTGGTGTCACTTATCAAAGTTCCGCGGCTGTGGATGTGCGCACGGGGTGGCGAATTGGGGAAAAAAAAAAAAAACAGCAGAACGAGCTTGATAATGATGGTGTCACTTATCAAGTTCGGGGCTGCTGGTGTGCGCACGGGAGTGGCGGAAAAGTTGGTGGAAAAAAAAAAAAAAACAGCAGGAACGAGCTCTGATAAGTGACTGGTGTCACTTATCAAAGTTCCGTGGCTGCTGGGTGTGCGCACGGGAGTGGCGGAAAAGTTGGTGAAAAAAAACAAAAAAAAAACAGCAGGAACGAGCTCTGATAAGTGACTGGTGTCACTTATCAAAGTTCCGTGGCTGCTGGATGTGCGCACGGGAGTGGCGGAAAAGTTGGTGAAAAAAAACAAAAAACGGCAGGAACGAGCTCTGATAAGTGACTGGTGTCACTTATCAAAGTTCTGTGGCTGCTGGATGTGCGCACGGGAGTGGCGGAAAGGGGGGGTGAAAAAAAAAAAACGGCAGGCACGAGCTCTGATAAGTGACCGCTGTCACTTATCAAAGTTTGCGGCTGCTGGATGTGCGCACGGAGGGGGGTGCGAAAGTGTTGATGGGTGAACTGCGTCACTAATCAACGCTCGGCGGCGCAAAGGGGGGGTAAAAAGAGGGGGAAAGGGAAGGGGGAGGGGGGAATGGGGGATTGGGGTGGATAGGGCAGGGATCGGGGCTCAAAAACTCACGTTTGTAGTCTTTTCTTTCTTTTCTCTTCTTTCTTCTCTCTTCTTTCTTCTCTCTTCTTTCTTCTCTCTTCAGCAGAGTTGTGGTGTCACAGGCTACTGTGGCACCACAAGGCCCAGCACAGGAGGAGATCTGGCAGTGTGACCGCACAGCAGGAATCCTCAGCAAGTGTGAGGACCCCTGCAGTGCGGTCAGACAGGTCAGATCCAGTTTGCAGACAGGTCACAGAGCGGTCACATCGCTGCTGTGACCTGTCATTGGTGGGATCGATGATCACATCAATCCCACCAATCAAAGGAGACCCCTGCATTGCCGGTTGCTAGGCACCGGCCTAGTAATCGGAGCTCACAGCTCCGATTCCTAGGCAGGTCACCGGCAGGTCACCTAGCAGGGCACAGAGCGGTCACACCGCTGCTGTGCCCTGTGATTGGCGCGATCGTCGATGACATCGATCGCGCCAATCAGCTCCTTCATGCCCTACAGGCCCTGGCCTAGGATCGGTGCTATTACTGCACCGATCCAGGCAGGTACAGGCAGGGCACAGCGCGGATATACCGCGGCTGTGCCCTGCGATTGGCGCGATCGATGTGATTCGGCGATCGCGCCAATCCGGGGGGGGTCTGGACTTTCCTAGGCCCAGGCCTAGGATCGAGTACATCGGTACTCGATCCTAGCCTGCGATCTCACTGTTTTAGCCGCTCTGATTGGCTGAAACAGTGAGAAAGGCTGTGATTGGCTGTTCAGAATTCAACAGCCAATCACAGCGATCGGGAGGCCTGAGGGGGGAGGACGCAGCCCGGGATGCCGACGCCAACTTCCAAGAGGTAAGCTGGCGTCGGAATTTTAATGCGATCACCGCTACTTAAGTCGCGATGTCGCATTAAAGGGCATGACGTACTATCCCGTCCATGGTCAGAATGGCACGGGTTTTATGGACGGGATAGTACGTCTAATGTCAGAGAGGGGTTAATAAATAACATCTCCTTCATGTGTGCTTTATATCAGCACCATTTGTAAAATGTTGCTTTATTTTGTTAGAATTTTAGAAAGTTTTAAAATGTAGCAGTCATGTTTCATTTTTTCAAGGAAATTTACAAAACTTATATTTTTAGGGACCTATTTTGTTTTGAAGTGACTTTGGGGTCCTATACACTGTATATTGGAAACCCCCCCAAAAGTGATACCATTTTAAAACATCACACACCTCAATATATACAAAATTGCTTTCAGGTAGTTTCTTAACCCTTCAGGTGCTTTTCAGAAATTAATGCAAAGTGGCATAACAGGAATGAAGAAATGTATTTTTACCATCAAAATGTTCATAACTTCTGAACAGGCCGCTATAGCCAGCAAACACTAAGGCCATGAATTGCCATGGCAAACATCAGGACCACACAATCAAGATTTCAGAGTGCAGATGGGGTTAAAGAGGGAGCCCCCACACTCTGTTAATAATCTTGATGATGTAGTCATTATTGACAGCAACATTTAAGGGTTTAAAGAACAATATTGGGTACCAATCTGATTGCGGCTGATGCACAAGTTGTCAGCCTATCGTACAGCTGACAGTTATAGGATTGTCGCCCGTCGGGCCGGGGGATGCTAGTCTCTTATAATGCAGGTCATTAAAAAGACATATTGATGGTCACTAAGGGGGTAAAATATACTGTGCATACATCCATAGATTTTATGTGCCTTCCTCTTTTCTTCTCTCTGCATGCACATGTGCCCCCTGGTGGTTATACATGACACTGTAATAAGATGCCACCATTGCAAGAAGTCAAATCATGACATTTTCCTCCTAAATATTCCACGATCAACTATGTTATTATTAAATAGTAGAACCACAGCAGCTCAGCCACGAAGTGACACATAATGTAAAGTTACACAGCTGGGTGGTCAAGCAGCTGTATTCAAATATATAAATGTGTAAGGCCCCCTTCACACGTCCTGGTGATTCCTGCACATGATAAACCAGTGCTTGTGAGATCCGTGGTCTTTTGTGACATCTGTGGGCCGTCCATGTTTGCTGTCCATGTGTTACGTCCATGTGCCGTCCTTGTGCCACGTACCGGAGCCTGGGAAAAGCAGTACAGTTCGAGCTGATCCCAGGAGCCTGTTGCTGAAGGCAGCTCTCATCATTGTTGCCTGGTCACACTGAGATCAGCATGACCAGGAGACAATGATGGGAGTTGTCATCAGTGTGACAAGTACCGGCGCCTGGGAAGAAGTGGTACAGTTTGTGTGGATCCCAGGCGCTGGCTGGCTGCTAAAGGCAGCTCATCATTGTCTCTTGCTCACACTGAGATCAGGGGACAATATTGGGAGTTGTATTCAGCAGCAGCTGTGTAACTTCTGTGTAAAATAAAAAATGAAATAAAATTTAAAAAAAACAGCGTGGGTTTCCTCACAATTTTCATAACCAGCAGAGGGAAAGCCATGGCTATAGGCTGATGTTAATAAACTGGGAAAGGGGACAATACCCCATAAGGTTCCCAGGTTATTAATAATAGTTCACAACTGTTTGCTTAGCCTTTCAGGTGAATTTACGGGGGACCCCAGAAAAAAAAATGACATAGGGTCCCCCTATAAATTCAAACAAGCCAAGCCTGAACAGACATATGTGGGTTGATATTAATAGTCTGGGAAGGAGTTAGACATATTGCACCCCCAGACTAAGAACATCAGGCCTCAGCCTCTAAGATACCCCATTACTAATCCCATAGTCATATTGCACACAAGACACAGACAGAATAAAGTCCTATATTTTAAATAAAAATCAACATCCTGTTTTACACATTTATTTAAAAATAAAAAACAAATATTTATTCGAAGCACATGACAGCACCCAACGAGAGAGGGGATCCGCCCTTCAGGAACAGGAAACCTACAGATACATAAGGGCGGCACCTCTCCCACGCATCAGTTGGTTTCCTGTTCCTGGAGGATGGAAATCCTACAGTATGAAGAATCTTCCTTTTTTTTTCCCAGGCCGGCCGGTCGACCCAGGTAGCGAGTGGTCTCCTACCTCGACCTGGTGCGGGGACCCCTGGAGGCGCCACGGTGGGTCTGGGCAGGGCTCCACGGCAGTGTGCGGAGCAGCAGGAAGCGGTGTCCGGAGGATCCCGTCTTCTAACCAGCGTGGGAGGTGAGTATGGCTCCATCCCCTCCTGGGTGCCCGATCCTCCCTAGCGGCCAGACGTCCTGCACCGCCTGGCCGGCTGTCCGGCATGAAGTCGACGTGGGTGGCAGGCTTGGGGAGGTCTCCTGGCCTGGTTCGGCGCCTCTGCGTTCTCCCCCGGCGCGTCCCTGCAGTCTTCCGGTGGGGAGGAGGTGATGCATCTCGGGGGGCGGGGCTTGGGACGCCGGACCGGAAGTCAGAAGCCGGCCAGCGTTTTTTGCTCACCTGCGCCGCTGGATGTCAGGGCCCGACCCCGTACGGATCGGTTAGGCCGGCGGGCGTGGGGAGCAGGAACGCTGCGTCGCGGGGGGGGCGGGTTAGACCAGGGGGGAGGGGCAGACACTGGTTTGAGGCTGCTTGTCCGGATATCCGGGGAATAAAAGGGGCCTGACCTGCTGCACAGACGCTTCTGATCCACTATGGAGGGGTCAGAAGCTCCCGCAGAGCAGCAGGGTATGCATGACGAGCAGGAGACTCGCACGAGGTCGCAGCTGAAGACCAAAGGACACAGTCAGTCCAACCGTAAAGGTCCCTCCAGAGCGGTGGAGGCATCATCATCACCTGGTCCCCCCGTGATCCGGTACCTATTGCTGCTAGCGGGTAAGAGATCTCCGTGAAAGTACACCCGATGATGCAGTTTTTCCTCCCTTGTGTTTCCATTTGTCAGGGAAAGAAGTGTGCAGGAAAATCGAAGCATAGGGAATGTGCCCTCTGCGGTCAGCCCCTACCTGACGCCTACCCTAAAAGGTTGTGTCAGCCTTGTGTTCAGCAAACGGTAGGGGACGAAAAAATGGGGGGGCGTTAGTCCCTGATTGAAACAGGTCAGTGCCTTACAGATCTTCCCCCGCACTCCCTACAGGTAGCTGAAGAAACCCCTGACTTTACTTCGAACCTGAGGGATATGATTAGGACAGAGATGAAAGCCATTTCTCAAGGAGAATCATCTAGGTCAAAACGGGGTTTAAGGGTTTCGGACTCAGATTCCCCAACTAGGCCTAGGAGAGGCGAAGATTCACTGAGGTCCACTTCATCGTCTCCTTCGCACTCATCTTCCTCGTCGGAAGAGGATTCTACCAGATTTTGTTTTCCCCTAGATCAGATGGATAGACTAGTCAGGGCAATCAGATCCACCATGGGGATAGAAGACTCGAGGCCTGAGCGGTCTGTCCAGGACTTTATGTTCAGGGGGTTAGACTCAAAGAAACGTAGGTCTTTTCCCTTAAATAATTTGATTCAGAATCTGATAAATAAAGAATGGAAAAAGCCAGAGAAAAGGGGTTCATTTGCCCCGGCATTCAAGCGTAGATACCCTTTGAAGATCCAGCGGTGGATAAATGGGACAAAGCTCCAAAACTAGATGCTGCGGTAGCTAAAGCCTCCAAGAAATCCTCTATACCCTTTGAGGACACGGGGAGCTTAAAAGATCCGCTGGATAAAAAAGCAGACTCTTTTCTAAAGGGTACTTGGGAGATGTCAGCGGGAGCTTTGAGACCAGCGGTGGCTGCCACTTGTACGGCTAGATCTGTGATGGTCTGGTTAGATCAGCTAAAATCGCAGTTGGAAGAAGGTGCCTCCCGAGAGTCCATGATAAGGTCCCTTCCAATAATTCAAAATGCAGCAGCTTTTTTGACAGATTCTTCGGCCGACTCTGTAAGGATGGCCGCCAGGGCTGCGGGACTATCAAATGCAGCACGAAGAGCACTATGGCTCAAATGTTGGCCGGGTGATATTCAGGCCAGATCCCGTCTCTGTTCTATCCCTTGTGAGGGAGAATACTTGTTTGGCCCTGTCCTAGACGATCTGTTGGAAAAGGCAGAGGATGATAAGAAAAAATTCCCAGTATTCGAATCCCTCATATAGACGTCCCTTCGGCAGAAAGAGATTCAACCGTAGAAGGTCGTCTAGCGAGCGAGGCACATGGGATGATAGAAAGAGGAAAGGTACGGGATACATGTTCAGAGGCCCATCTCGAGATTCTAAGAAGACTTCCAAATGACTAGCGGCTCCGGTGGGAGGTAGA
>JARQOD010000002.1:432316104-432358920 GCA_033576555.1 Oophaga sylvatica
ATTCTAAGAAGACTTCCAAATGACTAGCGGCTCCGGTGGGAGGTAGATTGTCGGCCTTCTACCCGGCCTGGTCCAGAATATCCAGCAGCAGTTGGATTTTGGACCTAGTGGCTTCAGGACTCATGTTAGAATTTTCTGAGCTGCCCCGAGATACCTTTAAGATTACTCCCATCCGGTCTTCTTCATCAGAGCAGGCGGTACTGGAGGCAGAAATTCTTGATTTATGCCATAAGGGGTTCTTGGTGCAGGTACCTGCAATGGAAAGGGGTAGAGGCTTTTACTCCCCTCTATTTTTAGTCCAGAAGCCAGACGACTCCTTCAGGACGATAATTAATTTAAAAGCCTTGAACAGATTCCTGGTAATACGGCCGTTTAAAATGGAGACAGTCAATTCCACAATAAAATTATTGTTTGAAAACTGTTTCATGGTGGTATTGGACTTGAAAGACGCCTATTACCATGTCCCCATCCATGTAACCCATCAGCGCTTTCTTAGAGTTGCAGTTTGGCTGAAAGGTTCGCTGCAACGTTTTCAATATAAAGCCCTCCCGTTTGGTCTTGCAGTTGCCCCTCGGGTATTCACAAAGGTTGTAGCAGAAGTGATGGCCCACCTGCGAGAATCTCAAATCTTGATAATTCCCTACCTCGATGACTTCCTTATTATAGGCAAAACAGCGGACCATTGTCGGGAACAGTTAAATAAAACAATATCTGTCCTAGAACAGTTGGGGTAGCTACTAAATGTTGCAAAGTCTCAATTGCAGCCGATCAGAGTACAACAGTTTTTGGGCCTAACCTTAGATTCCCAAAAGCAAGAATGCCGACTTCCACCCGACAAACTAATACGCCTGCACTATCAGATCCTTAATGCTTCTAATAACCCCACTATGTCTCTTAGGAAAGCCATGTCCTTGTTGGGCTCTCTTTCTTCCTGCATCCCTGCGGTGCAATGGGCACGGTTTCATGCCAGGACTTTACAAGCTGAAGTCTTGCGATATGATAAGAGTCTGGGAGGCCGCCTGGAGAGCCGACTAACTTTATCCCAGGCCACAATAAAATCCCTAGAATGGTGGCTGGATAATCATAACCTATCCAAAGGGGTGCCCTGGGAGTATAATATAACCAGAGTGGTCATCACAGATGCTAGTCCCACTGGTTGGGGGGCTCATATGTCTGATTCGGTAGTGCAGGGCTTATGGCAACATCATCAGATACACATGTCTTCTAACATGAAGGAACTTACAGCAGTAGAACTGGCAGTAAAAAAAACTCCTCATTTATCTACAGGGTCATCACGTGCGAATTCTGTCCGACAATCAGGTCGCAGTAGCCTATATCAACCACCAGGGTGGCACTCGATCCGGTCCTCTCATGCAAGTGACAGAGCGCCTGTTCCATCTGGCAGAAAGACATTGTCTATCCTTAAAGCATTACATATAAAAGGAGAGGAAAACACCACCGCAGATTTTTTGAGCCGCCACCTTCTAAGACAGGGGGAATGGTCACTAAAAAGCGTCATCTTCGACCTGATTGTACACAAATGGGGGCAACCAGACATAGACCTTTTTGCCACCAGAAGGAACCGGATGGTAAAACAGTTCTGCTCCCTAAACCCCAGAGAAAATCCGCTGGCGGTAGATGCCTTTCTGATACAATGGGATTTTGCACTAGCTTATGCCTTTCCTCCCTTGTCTCTGATTCCTCTGGTAGTCAGAAAGATCAGAAAGGACAAAGCAAAAGTGATTTTGGTAGCACCCTTTTGGCCCAAGAGGGTGTGGTTCTCGAGCCTCAGGACCATGTAAGTAACCAACCCATGGATTCTACCGGACGTTCCGGATCTCCTGTCCCAGGGTCCAGTGTACCATCCTCAGGTGGCTGGCCTGCATCTGACGGCGTGGAATTTGAACGGTCGCTATTGTTAGATAGGGGTTTTCTCCTGGATTGATAAG
Source organism: Oophaga sylvatica (assembly GCA_033576555.1). Classification (NCBI taxonomy): domain Eukaryota; kingdom Metazoa; phylum Chordata; class Amphibia; order Anura; family Dendrobatidae; genus Oophaga; species Oophaga sylvatica. The sequence continues at coordinate 432,318,054 of JARQOD010000002.1, forward strand.
TACCCTCCTTAAGAGTAGGAAGGAAGTTACAACAAAGATCTATGCCAGGACCTGGAGGAAATTCTTACAGGTCTCAAAAATTACAGCTAGAGAATCAGTTCCAATAACTCAGATTCTAGAGTTTCTACAAAAGGGTTTAGATATGGGTCTTTCCACCAGTACCCTCAAAGTGCAGGTTTCTGCCCTGGGAGCCCTTTTTAACTGTGACATAGCTAGAAACTATTGGGTCAGTAGATTTATCAAAGCGGCAGCTAGGTCCAGGCCTATAGTCAAGAATATGTTTATGCCTTGGGATTTAAACCTAGTGCTCACAGCCATGACGGAGGCCCCATTTGAACCCACCTCAGTCGCCTCGATTAAAACCCTCTCCATCAAAGTAGCTTTCTTAGTGGCCCTAACATCAGCACGAAGAGTGAGTGACATTCAGGCGCTCTCTAGACTTCCTCCATATACACAAATTCAGGACGATAGATTGATACTCAGGGCCGATCCGGCATACCTACCTAAGGTGGCCTCCACCTTCCATAGAACTCAGAAAATAATCCTGCCATCATTCCTGCCTAATCCTAGTAACCAAAAAGAAGAAAAACTCCATACCTTAGATGTGAGGAGATGTCTCTTGGAGTATCTAGCTATTACTGACCCCTGGAAAAAAGATAACGCCTTATTTGTTTCCTTCAAGGCCCCAGGAAGGGCCTTAGAGTATCAAGGGCCACACTAGCTAGATGGATCAGGGAGGCTATTGCATTAGCATACACCTCAAAAGGCAGGCCGGCACCAGAAAAACTGAGGGCACATTCCACTCGAGCCATGGCAACCTCGTGGGCGGAAAGGTCGGAAGTCTCCATCGACCAGATATGTAAGGCCGCCACTTGGTCCTCTCCAAGCACTTTCTTCAATCATTATAGATTAGACTTGGGTGCTTCCTCTGATCTCTCTTTTGGAGTAAGGGTGCTGCAGGCTGTAGTCCTTCCCTGAGTACTTATTACTCTCTGTAATTCTCTCGTTGGGTGCTGTCATGTGCTTCGAATAAAGTCTAAGTTACTTACCGTTAACGGTATTTTTCGAAGACCATGACAGCACCCCTTGTATTCCCTCCCTTTATCTTATCGGCGCGCATTTCTTCCTCTTATGAGTTTCACATAGGATGAAATACTAATACGCAATAATGTTGTATAGAGCTTGTGATTGTCATTAACCTTGGTGGTCCTCTTGTGCTCTGTAAACCAACTGATGCGTGGGAGAGGTGCCGCCCTTATGTATCTGTAGGTTTCCTGTTCCTGAAGGGCGGATCCCCTCTCTCGTTGGGTGCTGTCATGGTCTTCGAAAAATACCGTTAACGGTAAGTAACTTAGACTATACTCACCTTACGCTTATTCCATTGAAGCTCTTGTCCCCTGAAAAAAACACAAAATATCAAACAACAAAAATACTCACCTTACGCCTAATCCACCAGTGCCCTGTATAAAAAACTAAAATAATAAACAACCATATCCCTCACCTGTCTGATGTGCAGATAAGCCATACTGTCTCACACCATAATTCATCGCTGCAATATCTGTTTTTCAACATTAGCAGTGCCATGATGTGACCGTCCATGCTGAAAACCAGGAGACAATGAGTTGCTGTGAGTGCAGCTTCAGTGATAAGTGGTGATGTCATAGAAGTTACCATCAGTCACTGAAGGTGCATTCCCAGGCTCACTTCACTGTGAGCTGGGATGACAAACTGCAGTAATCTCATGTAGGCCACCGCAGTTCATCCTCCTCCTCGCAGCAGCTCATTGCGTACTGGTTTTTAGCGTGGACGGTCGCATCAACTTACCAGGCGCCAGTTCTTGTTACGCTGATGACAACTCCCATCATTGTCTTCTGGTCACCCTTATCTCACCGCGACCAGGTGACAATGATGAGACATACAACAGCCTCAGCGTATCCTATAATGTATACAGCAGTGATGTGATGTATATACAATACATAGGAGAGATGAGACTGCTGTATACATCATAGAATACCTTGAGTCTGTGGTATATAGTCACCCAAACCCTGGAGATGCAAAGCTATGGAATTAAAGAGCTGTGAGGGCAGGAGTGGCACAGAAGGGCAGAGCATGCTAACTCCACCCAAAGAGAACATCCTGATGCTGATACTGGTCAGTGTCAGACTTAAGGTGGTCTTCACTGCAAGGTAGCATTTAGTATAAAATGCTACGTGCTAATGCAGTGGTCCCCAACCTTTTTTGCACCAGGGACCGGCTTCAAGCAAGACCATTCTTCCATGGCCCGGCAGGGCGGGGATGGAAGTGTGACAGGGGCGGGGCTTTGGTCATAAGGGGCGGGACTATGGACGGGCTCCGCTCCCACCCTTGTACACATGGCTCCTTCCCACCCTTGTATACATGGCTCCGCTCTCACCCTTGTATACATGGCTCCGCTCCCACCCTTGTATACAAGGCTCGGCTCCCACCCTTGTATACATGGCTCCGCTCCCACCCTTGTATACATGGCTCCGCTCCCACCCTTGTATGCATGGCTCTGCTCCCACCGTTGAATACAAGGCTCCGCTCCCACCCTTGTATGCATGGCTGGGCTTCTCCTTCCTCCCCCATCCTCCCCATCATACTTACCCTCACACCATCGCTGCACGTCCCTGCTTCTCTATCTCGACATGTCAGCTTGTTCCTGTGTGGAGAGGTTCACATGGTACCGCTCATTAAGGTCATAAATATAGACGCCACGCCTATGGGAGTGGAGTCGCGTCCATATTCATGACCTTAATGAGCAGTACTACGTGACTGCTCAGCGCTGGATGAAGCTGCCGCGCCATGACAGGGATTGCAGCGACGGAAGGTGAGTATCGATGTCTTCTGGAAGCCGGAGGCTGCAGCTGACACTACAGTGCTACAGCCGCCCGCTCCCCTGTGTCCAGCATTCTGAGCCATGGCTCCGCGGCCTGGCAACAGAACTGCAACGGCCCGGTCCTAGGCCGCAGCCCGGTGGTTGGGGACCCCTGTGCTAATGTATAGTTCTCTCCACAAAAATTAATGATCTGACTACTGAAAAAATTGGACCCGTAGCCCACTATGCATTTAAGGACTGAGGCAAATTGGAAATTGCTGGCAGCGGATTATTCAGGATACTCTTCAAGCGTGTGTCAGCAGAGCTTCTTTATTCAGGAACAAACAGGAACAATATATGATAAGCTTAATAGATCAGGAATAAATCATTTGTGTGTCTTTATCTGTGCATCATCTACAGCAGGCTGCTTCTCTCATACACAGACACAGGAAAACAGAAAATACAGTCACATGCTCTTCCTGTGTGAGCCTCTGGGAGTTTTTTTTAACTTTATAAACAGCATAAAAATTTAGCAACTAAACACTCATAGACAGGAATGGAGTTGTTGCACCAAACACATTCCAACAAAAATCAGGACTGCGGGTTGGACACCTCTGGTGTAAAGCATGCCTTTAATGGACTACATGGCAGTTTCTTGGAAGAGTTTGGATTAAATAAGTGCCACTAGAACATTACCTGCCTGACTGCATTGTGTTAACAGCAATAATTGGTTGAGGAGGGATAATCCTATGGGGTTGATTTTTAGGGATTGGCCTAGGTGCCGTTAGTTCACGTAAGGAGAAATCTTAATACTTCAGCATTTCAAAACATTTTGCTTCCATCTTTCCATCTTTATGAGAACAGTTTGGAGGTCATTTTCTGTTCCAACATTAGTGTGGTGTGCTCAGTGTACAAAGCAAGGCCCATAAATGCATACCTTCAGACTTGCTAATTCATACTACTGTATTTGTCCAGCTTTCCTGTATTTCAAAGTCACATCGCTCACCTTGGCCAGTCCCTTATATTCACCCAAACAGAAATATTGCTAATATGAAGCCCATTATTATTCCCACAGACTATGATTCCACTTTCATATTCCAGTCCCCAACAGTATTCCCCACATACAGTATAATGCCTTCCAGGGTCTAAGACTGTAGAGCAGATCTGACAGATGATCCCCTCAAGGCCATATACAATACATTTCCCTTCCCTTAAACCGATCATTGAAAAAGAAAATTTTGATTTAGTTTGTCATGTCCCTCACCACTCCATTGCTCCCAGTTAATTTTTAGTAGCTGATAGGCTTGAAGACATAGAAACTGACAAACACACCAAACTTGCCCTCCCGAGCACCTAGGCTGTTTTTCTCTGTTGCTCCCATTTTTTGACAGTTTGCAATGGCAACACCATGAGCACAGTGCACATGCCGCTGCGGCCAATCACTGGGATCAACAGTCATGATGAGGTAGACAGTATGAGACAACTGAGCCCAGTGATGGGTGATATATACTGTAGTCTTTGTACTTATAGATTGTACTTATCTGTCCTACAGTAAAGCCCGGGTCTCACATAGCGATACACCAGCGATCCCGACAACGATCAGGATCGCTGGTGTGTCACTACATGATCGCTGCTGAGCTGCCAAACAGGCAGCTCAGGCAGCGATCAGCACAACGACACTGCGGGTAACATCGCCTAGTTACCCACAGTGTACCTTGGATACCAGCGCCCTGAGGCAGGGAGCTGGTAACCAAGGTACACATCGGGTTTCCAGGCACTGCGCGGTGCCTGGAAACCCGCTGTGTACCTTGGTTACCAGCTCCCTGCATAAGGGCGCCGGTATCCAAGGTACACAGCGGGTTTCCAGGCACAGCCCCGTGCCTGGAAACCCGCTGTCTACCTTGATTACCAGCGGATCGCTGGTCTCCCGCCTGTCACACGCAGCGATGCATGCTGGCCAGCGGGAGACCAGCGATCAAAAAAATGTCCAGGACAATCAGCGACGATCTGCGATACCCAGCAGTATAAGCTGCCCACTTGCAATAAACACAGCCAGAGGCTCTGGCTGGATGGATAGGTGGAGGGGAAAACAGAGCTTTGTCAGTGCAGAAGTGCTAGCCCCACCCCTCCAACCGCCCTGCTGGGCTGCCTTATGTTCCAATGGAGGGCCCCCCTGTGCATGCTGCCAAGACTGTGGCAAGAGAAGAGCCTGGAAGGTAGGGCCTGAAGCAGGCGGCTCCCTGACAAAATGGAGAAGAAAAAGAGAATGACTCCAATATGTTAATGAAGTATTGTGCCATCTGACAAGTTAAGGACTATTACATCTGTATTTATGTTTGGAGCAATAAACTCACTGGTATTTTGTAATGGCACATATAATGTGCCAAAGGCTTAGCTTAATAATAAACTGTCATTTGCCCTATTTACTACAATACTGAAATACTGTATCCACCACAGAAACACAGCCAAAAGGTCCAATAAAAACAGTTACTTTATTGAATACAAAAATGATAGAATTACATAAATATCAGAACATTGGTGGAGGGGGGAGATAGGTGGAACACATCAGTGCACATATATGCAGAAAAATGCACCTGGGGAACACTGGTACCTGCAATCATATAATGTAAAATATAGGGATACTAGATGTAAATCATGGAGTAAAGGGCCGCCAATAGTTGAAGCATAAAGTCAAGGTAAGTACCATGCTCAAAAATATATACAATACAGACCAAAAGTTTGGACACACCTTCTGATTCAAAGATTTTTCTGTATTTTCATGACTATGAAAATTGTAGAATCACACTGAAGGCATCAAAACTATGAATTAACACATGTAGAATTATACATTGCACTTTACAAAAAAGTGTGAAACAACTGAAAATATGTCTTATATTCTAGGTTCTTCAAAGTAGCCACCTTTTGCTTTGATTACTGCTTTGCATGCAGAAAAGGTGAACGGCTGGACTCTACATGCCTAGTTCCCACCGTGAAGCATGGAGGAGGTGGTGTGATGATGTGGGGGTGCTTTGCTGGTGACACTGTTAGGGATTTATTCAAAATTGAAGCGGTGAGCGGTCCAGCTCACCCCAAACCATCTCGATTGGGTTCAGGTCTCAAATTCAAAATTTTATAAATAAAGGATTCAAAAATAAAGGATTCAAAAATATATAAATAAACTGGAGCAGTGGGCAGCAACTAACAGAATGGTTTTAAACAGGGAAAAATGCAAAGTACTACATCTGGGCAATAAAAATGAAAAAAGCATATACAAAATGGGAGGAATAGGGCTAAGTAACAGCACATGTGAAAAAGACTTGGGTATACTAATTGATCACAGACTGAACATGAGTCAACAGTGTGATGCAGCAGCAAAAAAGGCAAATACAATTCTAGGATGTATCAACAGAAGCATACAGTCTAGATCACGTGAGGTCATTATTGCCCTCTACTCCTCTTTGGTCAGACCTCATCTGGAATACTGTGTCCAGTTTTGGGCACCACATTTTAAAAAAGACATCAACAAACTGGAGCAAGTTCAAAGGAGAGCCACCAGAATGGTGACCGGTCTGCAAACCATGTCCTATGAGGAACGGTTGCAGGATTTGGGAATGTTTAGCTTGCAAAAAAGAAGACTGAAAGGAGACTTAATAGCTGTCTACAAATATCTCAAGGGCTGTCACATTGTAGAAGGATCATCTTTATTCTCATTTGCACAAGGAAAGACTAGAAGCAATGGGATGAAACTGAATGGGAGGAGACACAGATTAGATATTAGAAAAAACTTCTTGACAGTTAGGGTGATCAAGGAGTGGAACAGGCTGCCACGAGAGGTGGTGAGTTCTCCTTCAATGGAAGTCTTCAAACAGAGGCTGGACAGACATCTGTCTGGAATGATTTAGAGAATCCTGCTTTGAGCAGGGGGTTGGACCAGATGACCCAGGAGGTCCCTTCCAACTCTACTATTCTATGATTCTATGATTCTATGATTCTAGGTCTGGTGACTGTGGAGGCCAGGTCATCTGGCGTAGCACCCCAACACTCTCCTTCTTGGTCAAATAGCCCTTACACAGCCTGGAGGTGTGTTTGGGGTCATTGTCCTGTTGAAAAATAAATAATGGTCCAACTAAACCCAAACCGGATGGAATAGCATGCCGCTGCAAGATGCTGTAGTAGCCATTCTGGTTCACTATGCCTTCAATTTTGAATAAATCCCCAACATTGTCTCCAGCAAAGCACCCCCACATCATCACACCTCCTCCTCCATGCTTCACGGTGGGAACCAGGCATGTAGAGTCCATCCGTTCACCTTTTCTGCGTGCAAAGCAGTAATCAAAGCAAAAGGTGGCTACTTTGAAGAACCTAGAATATAAGACATATTTTTAGTTGTTTCACACTTTTTTGTAAAGTGTAATGTATAATTCCACATGTGTTAATTCATAGTTTTGATGCCTTCAGTGTGATTCTACAATTTTCATAGCCATGAAAATACAGAAAAATCTTTGAATGAGAAGGTGTGTCCAAACTTTTGGTCTGTACTGTATATGGCAGCTTTATATGGCATATGACCAACAATCAATAAGACACACTCCCATGAAACACCCACATAATCCATATGATGATAAAAAAAGGCATAGTGCCAACAATATACATATACAATGTATGGAAGTATGTGGTATAATTACCCAAGGAGAGAGGTTGCCCTGGCTGTCCCCTGGTCCTGCTCTCTCCCTGGGTAATTATACCACGTACTTCCATACATTATATATGTATATTGTTGGCACTATGCCTTTTTTTATCATCATATGGATTATGTGGGTGTTTCATGGGAGTGTGTCTTATTGATTGTTGGTCATATGCCATATAAAGCTGCCATATATATATTTTTGAGCATGGTACTTACCTTGACTTTATGCTTCAACTATTGGCGGCCCTTTACTCCATGATTTACATCTAGTATCCCTATATTTTACATTATATGATTGCAGGTACCAGTGTTCCCCAGGTGCATTTTTCTGCATATATGTGCACTGATGTGTTCCACCTATCTTCCCCCCCACCAATGTTCTGATATTTATGTAATTCTATCATTTTTGTATTCAATAAAGTAACTGTTTTATTGGACCTTATGGCTATGTTTCTGTGGTGGTTACTGTATTAGGTACAGTCGGTCTAGTAATAGTCCCACATATACAGTCATGGCCAAAAGTTTTGAGAATGACACAAATATTAATTTTTACAAAGTCTACTGCTTCACTTTTTCTAATGGCAATTTGCATATACTCCAGAATGTTATAAAGAGTGATCTGCTTAACAGCAATTACTTGCAAAGTCAATATTTGGCTAGAAAATGAACTTTATCCCCCAAAACACATTTCAACATCATTGCAGCCCTGTCTTAAAAGGACCAGCTGACCTCTTTTCAGTGATTGCTCCATTAACACAGGTGTGGGTGTTGATGAGGACATGGCTGGAGATCAATCTGTCATGATTAAGTAAGAATGACACCACTGGACACTTTAAAAGGAGGCTGGTGCTTGGCATCATTGTTTCTCTTCTGTTAACCATGGTTATCTCTAAAAAAACACGTGCAGTCATCATTGCAATGGACAAAAATGGCCTAACAGGGAAGAGTATCGCAGCTAGAAAGATTGCACCTCAGTCAACAATCTATCGCATCATCAAGAACTTCAAGGAGAGAGGTTCCATTGTTGCCAAAAAGGCTCCAGGGCGCCCAAGAAAGACCAGCAAGCGCCAGGACCGTCTCTTAAAAGTGTTTCAGCTGCGGGATCGGGCTACCAGCAGTGCAGAGCTTGCTCAGGAATGGCAGCAGGCAGGTGTGAGTGCATCTGCACGCACTGTGAGGCGGAGACTCTTGGAGCAAGGCCTGGTCTCAAGGAGGGCAGCAAAGAAGCCACTTCTCTCCAGAAAAAACATCATGGACAGACTGATATTCTGCAAAAGGTACAGGCAGTGGACTGCTGAGGACTGGGGTTAAGTTATTTTCTCTGATGAATCCCCTTTTCGAATGTTTGGGACATCAGGAAAACGCCTCATTCGGAGAAGACAAGGTGAGCGCTACCACCAGTCTTGTCTTGTCCAAGAGCAACTTCTCCCAACCCTCCAGGAGCAGTTTGGCGATCAACAATGCCTTTTCCAGCATGATGGAGCACCTTGCCATAAAGCAAAGGTGATAACTAAATGGCTCAGGGAACAAAACATAGAGATTTTGGGTCCATGGCCTGGAAACTCCCCAGATCTTAATCCCATGGAGAACTTGTGGTCAATCATCAAGATACGGGTGGACAAACAAAAACCTAAAAATTCTGACAAAATGAAAGCATTGATTGTGCAAGAATGGACTGCTATCAGTCAGGATTTGGTCCAGAAGTTGATTGAGAGCATGCCAGGGAGAATTGCAGAGGTCCTGAAGAAGAAGGGTCAACACTGCAAATATTGACTTGCTGCATTAACTCATTCTAACTGTCAATATAAGCTTTTGTTACTCATATGTTTACAATTATTATATTTCTGTCTGTGATAAAAACATCTGTCAAACACACATAAAAACCAGAGGGCAGCAGATCATGTGAAAATATAATATTTGTGTCATTCTCAAAACTTTTGGCCATGACTGTATATGTATATTTGATACATTCGAACTTCTGTATACCTCTATTTTTATGTATATAATATGTTCTTTGCAAATCCTTTTTGCAATACTGAAATACTGCAGTATATAGTATAAACGATTAATCATAGTTAAAAAACACACAAAGGAAGCAATAAACCTTAGCAGGCCCAAAAACTCAATAAAACTAGAAACAAAGACCCAATTACCATGTACATAAGCTTTATTGAATGATTGAATTAATCAATGAATGATTGAATAAAAAGGAGGGGCTTATATACTATACAGGGTGGAGCTGACAAGGTGAGGAGTAGGGGTATTGGCCCTAATAACAGCCTAATGGTTGCCCTATCTTGCCGCAGAGGTTGGGGCCCTAAGTGGCAAAGCTTTTGTAACAGAAAAATAAATGATGCGCACTATGCTGTGTTGGAGGTGCAGGCTAAAAAGTTGCACAGCTTCTGAATCCACACCTTTGCAGTAGAAAACTTCACAGAGCAGGCTGCATGGGATAACAAGATTTTACTTGTAACAACATGAAGTAAAGGAATAATGCACAGTCATTTCAGCATTGCATCAGGAAACAGGAACAAAACAAAAGTGAAACTACAAGTGAGAGTATTTCTTATACAATACATTAAACAGAAGGAAATGTTACACAACATCGCCATCTACTGTCAGGTCAGCATAAAGTTCTCCTTTTACTTATAATAAGTTCTGATCTGTTGCATATGCCAACACCCTTTCTCAACAATAAGGACTTATTCAATCAAACCCAACTTTTTTATTAGTCTCTGATGTTTATCAGCATTCAAACGCCTTCGTGAAAATGTCTGCTGTCATTTCTTCAGTTGGGCAATACTCCAATTTCAAGACTCCTTGATGCTGATGATCTCTCAAGAAATGATATTTCACATCAATATGCTTGGTTCTTGGATTGACTCTTTCCATCTGAGCAAGAACAAGACATCCTTGATTGTCCTCTTTTAGTTTTGTTGGCTCCAACTGTGGTTGTCCTAGGTCTGATAACAATTGTCTTAACCACAGTGCTTCTTGACTCGCATGTGCTGCTGCAACATATTCTGCTTCTGTTGAAGATAGTGTCACAATTGACTGTTTCTTACTTGTCCAACTTATTGGTCCACCTGAGAGAAAAAATATGTCCACTGGTAGATCTTCTGTCAGTTGGATCTCCAGCCCAATCTGCATGAACATATACTGTTAAAATGAAATTATCACCTGTGGGTAATTTCAGCTTAACATTGCTAGCTCCTTTCAAATAACGTATTACTCTCTTCACAGCATTCCAATCAGTTTTATTTGGTTTTGATACCTTTCTACTCAGGATTCCTACTGCTGCTGCGATGTCTGGTCTTGTAACGGTCGCTAGATACAGTAGTTTTCCTATTGCTGTTCTGTATTCTTCATTGTTTGGTAGCATATTTTCTTCACTATTCATCTCTTTGAGATAATTAGTTTCCATTGGAGACTTTACTGTTTTTGCATCCTTTAGTCCAAATATTTCTGTTATGTCTTGAATCATGTGATTTTGATTCAGTAGGAAACTTCCATCTTCTCTTTCTATCTGTATTCCTAGGTACTGTTTTACATTTCCTAAGTCTTTGATTTCAAAATGTTGTTTCAGGGTTTTTAGAATGTTTTCTTTATCCCTTTCTTGTTTAAAACAAATCAAAATGTTATCTACATATATGAGTACATAAATCCATCTATTACTCAGCCTTTTTGTGTTCAAGCATGGATCAGCTTTGCTTCTTTGAAATTTTTCATTTGTTAGTACTTCCGTGATTTTATCATTCCACGCTTTAGCTGCTTGCTTTAAACCAGATATGCTTTTCTGTAGTTTACAAACTTTGTTTGGATTTCTTTCATCTTTGAATCCTGGAGGTTGTTCCATGTAAATGTCTTTTGTTAAATCTCCATTCAAAAAAGCTGTCTTTACATCCAGATGTCTTAGTTCCATCTTTTCCATTGCTGCAAATGTAAGTAAAGTTCTTATTGTAGTGTGTTTGACAACTGGAGCAAATGTTTCATCATAGTCTTCTCCATATTTTTGAGAATACCCTTTAGCTACGAGTCTTGCTCGATATCTTTCAGGTGTGCCATCTGTTTGGTATTTTACTTTAAAAATCCATTTACATCCTATGGCTTTTCTTCCTTCTGGCAAATCTGTTAGTGTCCATGTATTTGAATCATGCATGGATTTAATTTCTGTTTCTGTTGCTTCTATCCATTTATTAGCTTCTTCTTCAGAAAGTTTAGATATGTCTTCCCAAGAGGTAGGCTCATAGATTTTTCTTATACTTGTCTTGTATGAGAGACGTTTTGGTGGTTTTCCTTTGCTCTCTTTTATTGAACGTCTTGGTTCTGCGTCTGTTTGTAGTTGTGATTCTTCACTTTCTGTATTTTGTTCTTCATTAATTTCTCCTTCTTTCTCATCAGATATTTCTTCAGTTATGTCACTATTGTTTTTCTCATTTCTTGTTTCAACTGAAATCATAATGTCTTCATTTAATTCTTCAATGAATGTCACACTGTTACTCACTGTAACTCTATCTGTTTTGGGATCTAAGATTCTATATCCTTTGCAGTTTTCACTATATCCAACGAATATTCCTTCCATGGATCTGTTTTGAAGTTTGGAACGTTTTTCTGTTGGAATGAATATAAAAACTTTACATCCAAAAACTTTTAAATGATTGACACTTGGTTTCATACCTTGCCACAGTTCATATGGAGTTTTCTTCAGTTTTCTGGAAAAAAGTTGGTTCTGTAGATATGTAGCTGTCATTGCTGCTTCACCCCAATATTTCTCTGGTAGTTTAGAATCTGTCAGTATACATCTCATCATTTCTGTTAGAGTTCTGTTTTTCCTTTCTTCTACTCCATTTTGTTCAGGTGTGTATGGAACAGTTTTCTGATGTTCTATTCCATTTTGTCTTAAGTAGTCTTCTATTCTGTGACCTGTAAATTCACCTACATTATCACTTCTGATGACAATTGGCTTCCTTTGAAATTTGTTACTTGATCTTGTTACATAGTCTACAAGTTTATCAAAGACTTCACTTTTGTTCTTAATTAAGTATGTGACTGTGTATCTTGAGTAGTCGTCTATAAAAGTCAACATGTATCTATTGCCTCCTGATGTAGTCACTTTCATGGGTCCACATACGTCAGTATGCACCAAATCAAGTGGTCTTTCGCTTTTCATCTCACTTTCTTTTGGAATAGATATCCTTGTGGCTTTGGATTTTATACAACATTCACATCTTATGGTAATTGAGCATTCTGATATCTTTAAATCTTTTGTCAATTCTTTTCTCTGTAGTTCCCTTATACTGTCCGGGTGTCTATGTCCTAGACGTCTATGCCACATGTGAATACAGTTTTTGTGATCATGTGTACATACCTTCATCTCTTCCTTTGGTTTGTCAAAATGATATAATTGTTCATCTGCCTTGACTTTGGTTATCAACTTGTTTCTTGCAATAATTGCACACTCATTGTCTTTGAATTTTACTGTAAGTCCTTTTGCTGTTAAACGTTTCACAGATAGTAATCTGCCTTCCAATTTTGGAACATACAACACATCCTGTACAAGTATCTTTGAATCTTGTCCAAACATGTTTGAACAATTTAGCATACCTTGTCCGATACCTTCTGCGGTTATTTTGCTTCCATCTGCAAGAAAAATGGCTTCTTTCTTATCTAAATCAAGATCAGTAAAGAAATTCTTGTCACTTGTCATATGACTCGTTGCTCCTGAATCAATAAACCAACCAAGTGATGATTTTTTGTCTGTTATTTTGAATGTGCCATTCCAATTATTCTCACACTAATCGGAAATTGTGTTTTTTACTTTCTGTGTATGCTTTTCATGTTGTAATTTTTGTTGTTCTGCTTTCCATATGGTACAGTCTTTCTTTAAATGACCTTTTTTCTTACATCTGAAGCATTCTCTTGTCTTTTTATTATAAGGTTTTTTAAATTCTGTAGCTTTAAGAGCATTTTCACTGTCCTTATCAGTTTAAGAATCATTGCTTTGTTCTTTTCTTCTATTAAGGTACTGCCACACTAAACGTTCCCGCTAACGATCACGATAACGACGCTATCGTTGGTGTGATTGTTTTAAGGTCGCTAGTAGCGGCCAAACTGGACGATCTCATTAACGACGCATCAGCCGTTAGCGATCTCTTTAACGACTTTGGCGGTCGTTGGGACGTGCCACACTGCATGTACTGTGAAAGATCACGACCTCGATAGGCGTGACTGAGCGCAACCTTTTGCACGCCCCTCATCACAGATTGGTGGTCACTATTTATCTCATAGATATTTATCACAGCTCTCCCGCTTTGTGATTGGATGACCGCGTCATAAAAGACGACGTATCAGCACTCCTCTCCATTGCTCTCGAGCAGAAGCGGTTCTTTCAAATCTCCAGCATCGTTCCAGTGTGTCCTGCTAGCCTTTGTAGCTACTGCGATCCAGTTTGCGCTACTATTGCGGTTGCTGCGTTCCAGTCTACGGCGTTGGTTTTTTTTGCGATCCAGTCTGTGGCGTTATATCCTCTGCGATCCAGTTTGTGACGCTATTTAGTTTCCCTATTTTCTTTTTTTTTCAGAATCACAAACAAGTTTTGTAAGGTAGGTATTTTTTTTGTCACATTTAATTTTTATTTTTTCTTTAATTTTACAGATCCATTTTTAGATCTCTGTTGTTGTTAACCATTGTCGTCCATCAATTTTTTTTTTGCCATTGTTTTGTTCAGACACGCCCATTTTATGATCCCAGCTCTGTCAATGTTTACTCCTGCTGCGCCCACAACCACCATTTTGTGATCCCTGCTGTTTTTTGCGTAATTGTTCATCTATGATTTTTTTATTTTTTTTGCCATTGTTTTGTTCTGGCACGCCCTCCACCACCATTTTATGATCCCAGCTCTGTCAATGTTTACTCCAGCTGCGCCCACAACCACCATTTTATGTTCCCTGCTGTGTTCTATGTTGTAGGCTATGTAAGCATTTTATTTAACCATTCTGGCGTTCTCACATAATCATTTTTTTATTACAGATGGCTGATAAGCAGGAATTTTTGCGGGAGTTTATCGAGCTGTACCGCTCAATGCCGTGCCTGTGGAAAATAAAGTCGGCTGATTACTGTAACAGGCTTAAAAAGAAGGACGCGTACCAAAAACTGGTGGAGCTCTGCAAGAACCGTTACCCAGATGAACCGGCTGATGAGTCATCGGTGAAAAAAACGCATTCAGGCCCTCCGCACAGTGTACAAAAAAGAGCTAAATAAAGTAATAAATTCTACCAAATCTGGAGCGGGGGCCGAAGATGTTTATGTCCCCCAACTGTGGTACTTTGATCTGTTCGCTTTCACAAGGGACCAAGAAGTACCCAGACAAGGGACATCCATGTTGGATCTAGACCCGGTGATCCAGCCGGACACCCCTGTCATACATGTAAGTACCTTTGTATTACAACACATTTTAATGTACATGCCAAAGTGGACTTAAATTTAAAAAATATAATTGTGAAATGTAGATAAAATGGCAGAATTAAGCACTTCATGTACTGATAATTTATCTAGCTCAACGGTTGAGGGCTATCCATTTACAAGTGTCGTTTTCACATTTTTGCTGTATACGGGTGTTATAGTGTGAAGATAAATTTCTTTGTCTTTACAAGTGTCGTTTTCACATTTTGCTGTTTTTGGGTATAGTGTGAAGATAAATTTCTTTGTCTTTACAAGTGTCGTTTTCACATTTTTGCTGTATATGGGTGTTATAGTGTGAAGATTAATTTCTTTGTCTTTGTGATTTACCATTTGTTTTTTGTTCATGCAGGACACAGAAGAGGCTGTCTCCACACCTCCAACTGAACAAGACAGCATGGCGTTGATACAAGATGAAGAAGTAGTCGAGCCACCATCCTCATCTGTGCGGAGCCGGCTTTCACTTTCAGGAAGGAAAAGGAAGGCTCCCACCTCGGCTACTCCTGAATTGGTTGAAATTGCGAAAAAAGTGCTTACGGCAGAAAAAGACCAAACTAAAATAACAGGGTTTGCATACTTCGCTAATGAGAAGCTACCTACACTGGATCCTGTACAGCGGATTCATGCACAGAGACTCATGTTTGAGGTACTGACTCAAGCGTCTTTTGGAAACCTGGATAACAGTTATGTCGTCATGCCAAGACCGCAGTACCCGGACTACTCATGGCCCAACAATCCTGTGCCGAACCCAATTGGGCTAAATCCTGCAAACCCAAACGTTGTTGCTCCCCCTTATTTTTATACACCGCCGAGGCAACGTGGTAATGGTCGTGGTAATGGCAACGATCCATCTTACCAGCAGTTGTAGTTTTTAAAATGTTTTACAAAAGTGTTTTTTGTTGTTTATATTTTTTTTACATTGATACCTTTTTTAATAAAAATCTTATTTATCTAATGAATTGTGGTCTTTTCTTATGTGATGTCAACTATTACAATGTTGTATTTTTATTACATCTACTTGTCACACATGGGGTCATGGGAGTACCAGCTATCATAGGTGTTCCATCATAGGGAAAAAATGAAATGTAAAAAATTTCAAAAATTAACATTTCTTTTTAACCCCTTCACCCCCAAGGGTGGTTTGCACCTTAATGACCGGGCCAATTTTTACAATTCTGACCACTGTCTCTTTATGAGGTTATAACTCTGGAACGCTTCAACGGATCTTCGCGATTCTGAGATTGTTTTCTCGTGACATATTGTACTTCACGTTAGAAGTAAAATTTATTCGATATAACTTGCGTTTATTTTTGAAAAAAACGCAAATATGGCGAAAATTTTTAAAATTTTGCAATTTTCAAACTTTGAATTTTTATTCCCTTAAAACAGAGAAATATGTCACATAAAATAGTTAAGAAATAACATTTCCCACATGTCTACTTTACATCAGCACAATTTTGGAACCAAAATTTTTTTTGTTAGGAAGTTATAAGGGTTAAAAGTTGACCAGCGATTTCTCATTTTTACAACAAAATTTACAAAGCCATTTTTTTTAGGGACCACCTCTCATTTGAAGTCACTTTGAGGGGTCTATATGGCAGAAAATACCCAAAAGTGACACCATTCTAAAAACTGCACCCCTCAAGGTACTCAAAACCACATTCAAGAAGATTATTAACCCTTCAGGTGCTTCACAGGAACTAAAGCAACGTGGAAGGAAAAAATGAATATTTAACTTTTTAGCCACAAAAATGATCTTTTACAAACTTTTTTTTTATTTTCACAAGGTAAAAGGAGAAAATGGACAGATAAGGTTGTTATGCAATTTCTCCTGAGTACGCCAATACCCAATATGTGGGGAAAACCACTGTTTGGGCACACGGCAGAGCTCGTAAGGAAGGAGCGCCGTTTGACTTTTTCAAACTAAAATTGGCTGGAATTGAGATTGGACGCCATGTCGTGTTTGGAGAGCCCCTGATGCGCCTAAACAGTGGAAACCCCCACAAGTGACACCATTTTGGAAACTAGACCCCCTAAGGTACTTCTCTAGATCTGTTGTGAGCACTTTGAACTCCCAAGTGTTTCACAAAAGCTTATAATGCCTGGGTGTGAAAAAAAAAAAAAAACAATTTTCCACAAAAATGATTTTTTAGTCCCAAATTTTTGAATTTTCCCAAGGAAATTGGACCCCAAAAGTTGTTGTCCAATTTGTCCTGAGTACGCTGATACCCCATATGTGGGGGGGGGAACTGTTTGGGTGCACGGCAGGGCTTGGAAAGGAAGTAGTAACGTTTTGGAATGCAGACGTTGATGGGGGTCATGTTCCGTTTGCAGTGCCCCAGATGAGCCTAAACAGTGGAAACCCCCCACAAGTGACCCCATTTTGGAAACTATACCCCCTAAGGAACTTATCTAGATCTTTGGTGAGCACTTTGAACCCCCAAGTGCTTCACACAAGTTTATAATGCCCGGGCATGAAAATAAAAAATCCTATTTTTTTCCCACAAAAATTATCTTTTAGTCACTAATTTTTTATTTTCTCAAGGGTAACAGGAGAAATTGGACCACATAAGTTGTTGTGCAATTTGTCCTGAGTACGCTGATACCCCATATGTGGGTGGGAACCACTGTTTGGGCGCACGGCAGAGCTCGGAATGGAAGGAGCACCATTTGACTTTTTCCAACCAAAATTGGCTGGAATTGAGATTGGATGCCATGTTGCATTTGGAGAGCCCCTGATGTGCCTAAACAGTGGAAACCCCCCACAAATGACCCCATTTTGGAAACTAGACCCCCTAAGGAACTTTTCTAGATCTTTGTGAGCAATTTGAACCCCCAAGTGCTTCACACAAGTTTATAACGTAGAGCCGTAAAATTTAAAAATCATATTTTTTCCACAAAAATGATCTTTTCACCCCAATTTTTATTTTTCCAAGGGTAACAAGACTCCAAAAGTATGTTGTGCAATTTGTCCTGAGTGCGCTGATACCCCATATGTGGGGTAAACCACTGTTTGGGTGCATGGCAGAGTTTGGAAGGGAAGGAGCGCCGTCTGACTTTTTCAACTGCAGAATTGGTGGACGCCATGTCGTTTGGAGAGCTCCTGATCTGCCTAAACAGTGGAAACCCCCATAAATGATCCCATTTTGGAAACTAGACCCCTCAAGGAACTTATCTAGATGTGTGGTGAGAACTTTTAACCCCCAGTGTTTCACTAAAGTTTATAACGTACAGCCGTAAAATAAAAAATCTTTTTTTTTTTTACAAAAATGATTTTTCGCCCCAATATTTTATTTTCACAAGGGTAACAGAAGAAATTGGAACCCAAAAGTTGTTGTCCAATTTGTCCTGAGTACGCTGATACCCAATATGTGGGAGAAAACTACTGTATGGGCGCACGTCAGGGCTCGGAAGGGAAGTAGTGACGTTTTGGATTGCAGACTTTGATGGAATGGTCTGGGGGCGTCATGTCACATTTGGAGAGCCCCTGATGCACCTATACAGTGGAAACCCCCCACAAGTGACCCCATTTTGGCAAATAGACCCCACAAGGAACTTATCTAGATGTGTGGTGAGCACTTTGAACCCCGAAGTGCTTCACAGAAGTTTATAACGTACAGCCGTAAAAATAAAAAATCTTTTTTTTTTTTACAAAAATGATTTTTTTGCCCCCAATATTTTATTTTCACAAGGGTAACAGAGAAATTGGACCCCAAAAGTTGTTGTCCAATTTGTCCTGAGTACGCTGATACCCAATATGTGGGAGAAAACTACTGTATGGGCGCACGTCAGGGCTCGGAAGGGAAGTAGTGACGTTTTGGATTGCAGACTTTGATGGAATGGTCTGGGGCGTCATGTCGCATTTGGAGAGCCCCTGATGCGCCTAAACAGTGGAAACCCCCCACAAGTGACCCCATTTTGGAAAATAGACCCCACAAGGAACTTGTCTAGATGTGTGGTGAGCACTTTGAACCCCGAAGTGCTTCACAGAAGTTTATAACGCACAGCCGTAAAAATAAAAAATCCTTTTTTTTTTTGCAAAAATGATTTTTTTTGCCCCAATATTTTATTTTTACAAGGGTAACAGGAGAAATTGGACCCCAAAAGTTGTTGTCCAATTTGTCCTGAGTACGCTGATATCCAATATGTGGGAGAAAACTACTGTATGGGTACACGTTGGGGCTCGGAAGGGAAGTAGTGACGTTTTGGATTGCAGACTTTGATGGAATGGTCTGGGGGCGTCATGTCGCATTTGGAGAGCCCCTGATGCCCTAAACAGTGGAAATCCCCAACAAGTGACCCCATTTTGGAAAATAGACCCCACAAGGAACTTATCTAGATGTGTGGTGAGCGCTATGAAGCCCCAAGTGCTTCACAGAAGTTTATAATGTACAGCCGTAAAAACAAAAAAATATTTTTTTTTGTACAAAAATGATATTTTCGCCCCAGTTTTTTATTTTCCCAAGGGTAGCAGAAGAAATAGGACAAATTGCACAATAACTCTTGGGGTCCAGAGTACGCTGATACCCCATATGTGGGGATAAACTACTGTTTGGACGCATGGCAGAGCTCAGAAGTGAAGGAGCACCGTTTGACTTTTTCAACGCAGAATTGGCTGGAATTGAGATCAGACGCCATGTCACATTTGGAGAGCCCCTGATGTGCCTAAACAGCTGAAACCCCCCAATTCTAACTCCAACCCTAACCCCAACACACCCCTAACCCTAGTCCCAACCCTAACCACAAACCTAACCCTAACACACCCCTAATCCCAACCCTAACCCTAATCCTAACTTTAGCGCCAACCCTAACCCTAACTTTAGCCGCAACCCTAACCCTAACCCTAATGGGAAAATGGAAATAAATGCTTTTTTTTAATTTTATTATTTTTTCCCTTACTAAGGGGGTGATAAAGGGGGGTTGATTTACTATTTATAGCGGGTTTTTATGATTGGCAGCTGTCACGCTAAAAGACGCTTTTTATTGCAAAAATAGTTTTTGCATCATCACATTTTGAGAGCTATAATTTTTGCATATTTTGGCCCACAGAGTCATGTGAGGTCTTATTTTTTGCGGGACGAGTTGACGTTTTTATTGTACCATTTTTGAGCACGTGACATTTTTTGATCGCTTTTTATTTCGATTTTTGGGAGGTTAGAATGAACAAAAATCAGCAATTCATGAATTTCTTTTGGGGGAGGCGTTTTATACCGTTCCGCGTGTGGTAAAATTGATAAAGCAGTTTTATTCTTCGGGTCAGTACGATTATGGCGATACCTCATTTATATCATTTTTTCATGTTTTGGCGCTTTTATAGAATAAAAACAATTTTATATAAAAAATAATTATTTTTGCATCGCTTTATTCTGCGAGCTATAACTTTTTTATTTTTTCGCTGATGATGCTTTATGACAGCTCGTTTTTTGCGGGACAAGATGACGTTTTCAGCGGTACCATGTTTTTTATATCGGTCTTTTTGATCGCGTGTTATTCCACTTTTTGTTCGGCGGTATGATGATAAAGCATTGATTTTTTGCTTCGTTTTTTTTTTTTTTTTTAAGGGGTTCACTAAAGGGGTTAACTAGTGGGACAATTTTATAGGGGGGGTCGTTACGGACGCGGCGATACCAAATATGTGTACTTTTATTGTTTTGTTTTTTTTATTTACAGGAAGAAGTGAATTTATTGGGGAATATTTTTTTTTTTTTTTTTTTATTTTGGATTTTTTTTTTTACACATGTTTATTTTTACTTTTTTAACTTTTTTACTTTGTCCCAGGGTGGGACATCACAGTATTTTATCAGATCGCTGGTGTGACAGTGTGCACAGCACTCTGTCACACCAGCGATCGCACAGGCATAGATGCAGGCTTCTCAGTGCCTGCTCTCGCAGGCACTGAGGTAGCCGCCTCCCTCCAGGACCCCGGCGCCATCTTGGATCCGGGTCCTGGGAGGGAGGAAGCCCTCAGAACAGCGCGATCACATCGCGCTGCTCTGAGGGTCTCAGGGGGCGCGCAGGGAGCCCCCACCCTGCGCGATCCTCCCCTGTGCCCCAGTACACCGCGATCATGTTTGATCGCGGTGTGCTAGGGGTTAATGTGCCGGGAGCGGTCCGTGACCGCTCCTGACACACAGTCATGGGTGTCAGCTGTGATAATCAGCTGACACCCGGCGGCGATCAGCTGCGCTCCCCTCAGGAGCGCAGCTGATCGCCTATGACGTACTATCCCGTCCCCGGTCATAGGGGCCCAGGTACCATGGACGGGATAGTACGTCCGATGGCAGTAAGGGGTTAAGGCCCCTGGTCACACTAGCGCTAAAACCTTATACTAAAAAATAATACACCACACCTGCGTAGATAACGTTAAATATATAAAATATTATATTTATTTTTATATATTTTTTTTTTTTAGAAAAAATAAATGTAAATAAAAACAAAATACAGTAACCTAATAATAAAATAAAAAATTATAAACAAAATATTAACAAAATACAAAATAATTATACAAAAAAAAAATTAATGAGGGCCCCGAGTCCAGCCACTGCCCTCTCCAGCATCACCCCGTGGTGATGCAGAGCTCCCATGGCAGTGTGCATCGCTGCCACCCACTGTATTCATGGCCGCCATCAGCCGGCAGTGTGACAGCAACAGGTCCTGGGCAGTTGGGATTTCTGTGGAGGTAAAGGTAACAGTTAATAGTGAATTCTGTTGCAACATCAACATGTACATGTTATGTTTATTAACACTTACGGTTTTCGCTCAGACGGACCCGCTGACCGCCCACCCAGAACCTGTTGCTCCGCCGGCTAGGGAAAACAGAAAAAAAAATAATATCACAACAGCCATTACACATAAGGCCTAACAAGTTCTCAAACTTGTCTGAAGCTATATAATGTGCGTAAATTACCTGATGGGGAGCCTGCATCCGTGTCACGGGATGATGCTGGAGAGAAGCCATACCCTGGGGAAGGGCTGAACCCAACTGTGGAGGGGGGGTTGCTGCCGGTGAAGGGGTAACAGAACGGAGTGAGGAGGTGGGTGAGGGTGGTGGAGGTGGAGCGGTAGGTGATGGAGGTGGAGGGGTAGCTGGGGAAGGTGGAGCCGCAGCAGCTGGTGAAGGTGGTGCTGTAAATAAAATATACAATTCAGTCAAATACCCTTCTACTTAACCCCGTTACTGCCGTACTCCATCTATGCCTGTAACCCCCTCACTGCTGGTACTCCCATCACTGCCTGCCCTATCACTGCTGGTACTCCCATCATACTGTCCTCCCTTACTGCCAGTACTCCATCATGCCTTTAACCATCATGACTGGTACTCCCATCACTGCCTGCCCTATCACTGCTGTACTCCTTAACTACTTGCCTCCGTACTGCCAGTACTCCATCTATGCCTGTAAACCCTCACGACTGGTCTCCTCACGCTGCCCCATCACTGCTGGTACTCCATCACTATGTCTTCCCGTACTGCCAGTACTTCATCTATGCCTGTAAACCCCTCAGATGTTCCCATCACTGCCTGCCCCATCACTGCGGTGCTCCCATCACTGCCTGCCCCATCACTGCCGGTACTCCCATCATGCGGTGCAATATAGTAGAAACCCACAAAACAAATCCTCCAGATACCCTCATCAATACTCACTCAGAGGCCTGCGTTGCTGGGCCTGGATGCTGGCGACCCTCTCGTGGGAGCGGTAGTGAAGGTCCGCCAGCTTCTTGCGGATCTGTGTGGTGGTCCGCCGCACATTAAACCCTCTCCAGGCCCCGCCGGATTTTTCCAGGCATACCTTTTGGTGGTGCATAGGATGCGCCACAGGTAGCCTGCAGTATAGTCCCATTGTCGTTTTTTAATTAAAAAAAACGCACCTCCTCATCACCACTTTGCGCCGCGCTGTCTCGCGCCATTACAACAACGCCGCATTGGGCTGTCACAGTGTCACAGCGTGCGCACGTTACGTGCGGCCGCACTCGCGAAGCAAAACGGTATTGCGATGAAAGTGACCTCAGCAGCCATGCGCCCAGCTAAGCATAGATATGAGATGCTGTTGCGATCGCAAGATGATGGTTCCAAGCTATGCGATCACAATGGCGTGTCATATCTGTGCATGCTGGGGCTCCATTGAGAATCGTCACCTTACGATCACAGTGGCGTCGCATATCTGTGAATAGCTGGGCCATGGAGAATGTCACCTTGCGATCACAGTGGCGTCGCAATTAGTCTGTGAGAACTAGACATGGTTGCATCGTACATGGTGAGAATCGTCACTTGCGATCACAATGGCGTCGCATATCTGTGAATAGCTGGGATTCCCTGGTGAATGTTGACCTTTACCTCCAAAATTTTTCTTTAATATTTTATAATAATTTTATAATCTTTATATATGATAAAATATATATATTATATATTTAAACTTTATATATGCAGCTGTGGTGTATTATGTGTTATTTTAATTATAAGGTTTGAACGCTAGTGAGACCATGGCCTTTAAAATAATTGTTAATTTTGACATTTTTTCTTTTATTTTTTTTAACAATGAACTCTATGACTGATGGTACCCCATAACCCCGTGTGTGACAAGTAGATACAATGTAAAAAAAAAAATAGACAACAAAAAACATTAGAAAAGATTTAAAAAACTACAGGTGCTGGTAACATGTCTCGTTGCATCCCATTACTCCCCCCCCACATCACACCCATCATTATCCCTTCT
Source organism: Oophaga sylvatica (assembly GCA_033576555.1). Taxonomy (NCBI): domain Eukaryota; kingdom Metazoa; phylum Chordata; class Amphibia; order Anura; family Dendrobatidae; genus Oophaga; species Oophaga sylvatica. The sequence goes on from JARQOD010000002.1 coordinate 432,341,746, forward strand.
CCCATATTGGTAAAATAATTGAAAAAAAACACGAATGCATTTTAAAATAAATATTTTTATTATAAACATTGTTAAAAAAAGAACAAAATTCTCAAAAGCAAACTAGATCTGATGCTGCAACTCACTGCACCAGGCCCATTAAAGTAATGGCAGTACTTGTCTCGGCCGGCCTTCGCATCGTCCTTGCTCCTGCCTTGATATTGACAGGTTGAAGGCCTGCAATAGCGGGATCATTGTCACGCCATTCTCCAAGCACCACGTCACCATTGCTGTCCGAGTCCATGAAGCCTGGCGGACTGTAAGTACCAGCATCGCGTTTGCGTAGAAAATTGTGCAGCACACAACAGGCCAACACCACAGAGTCTATGGATTCCAGCTTCATGTTGATTGGAGTGTGGAAAACCCTGAAGCGGTTGGCCATTATGCCGAAGGCATTCTCCACAACGCGCCGTGCCCTAGACAGTCTGTAATTAAAAATCCGCCTTTCCCCTGTCAAAGTCTTTTGTGGGTATGGTTTCACAAGATGCTCATGAAGGGGGAAGGCTTCATCGCCCACAAACACAAAGTTTAGGTTGGCGGTGGTGTCCATGTTGGTTGGCAAGTTAAGTTTATTATTAAACAACTGTTCACCAAAACTTGTGTGCTCCAAAACGCCACCGTCAGAAACCCTTCCATTAATGCCAACATCAACGTTAATAAACTCATAATTGGCATTAACAAGGGCCATGAGGATCACGCTGAAGTAGCCCTTGTAATTATGAAAAAAGGATCCGCTTTGGCTGGTTGCGTGATCCGCACATGTTTGCCATCCAAGGCACCACCACAGTTTGGGAACTGCCAAATCCTTTCAAAATCAGAGGCAATAATTTGCCATTCCGCCACAGATTTGGGAAAAGGCATGTAGCTCCGTAAACTGCGGACGATGGCGTTGCATGTCTCCGGAATTAGTTCTCCAAGCAGCGACCGAGAAATTGCAGCAGAAAATTGCAAATCCTTCATTGAACGTCCGGTTGCCAGAAATCGCAGCGTTACTGCCAAATGTTCCTCTGCTGAAACAGCTGCACGCATCCGGGTATCCTGCCGTTCAATGAGTGGCCTCACAGCTTCCAGTAGGAGCTTGAATGAATCCTCCGACATCCGTAGATAATTCCGGAAATCCTGCGGATTCTTCTCCTGCAACTCCCTCACTAGATGCATGTGGGTGAATCTGGACCTCTGCTCCAGCCATTCTCTGGTCCACATGCGACGCTTTCGCTTGGAGCACCTCTCTTCCACCCGCGCCTCTTCCTGACGATCTGCCTCCATTGACAGTGCAACTGCCACAATCATACGCTCCGCGGTGGACAGGTTCATTATGTGCAACCTGTACGGTAAAAAAGAGAAAAGTTAATTACTAATTAATTACTATTACTAAAGTGTTTAAACAAAATAAAATAAAGAGTAAAATTAAAAATATATAAAAAAAAAAAAAAAAAAATATTTTGTTAACTTTTCAGTTAACATTTAAAATACAGTTTACAAATGTCTAAAATGGTGGGGGGTGTAAAAAAAATAAAGCAGACGAAAAAAAAAAATAAGGTCAAAAAACGTATCAAACAACATCACAAGCAATATGTACCTTGAATCCAAATATCCAAATCGAAATGGGGAAGATGAATTGCTCTAGCGACTCAGACAGGATCGCAAAACCCACCACTGCGCCACAAACAGGATCGCAAAACTCTGACACACGATACTATCCTCGCAACAACGCACAAAGCACCGTTGGAGTCACCCACAAAGCGCTCTGGAAACAATGGATGGGGGCGCAGTTATTATAGCTGAGGTGATGTTGTGGTCACCAATCGGAGCTAAAGGGCGTTGACGAAAGAAAACAAAGTCCCGCCTGCGCCGCTGACTAAGGCGTCGTCAACGAGGTCGCACATCGTTCACAAAAGGTGCCAAACACAGCGATTCAGGCTCACCAGCGGGACGCCAACGATCAAAATACGGTCCAGAACTCTAGTGAACGATCAACGAGATCACAGCAGGGGCCACGTCGTTGCTACATGCCACACACAACGACGTCACTAATGAGATCGCTAAATAGTGACGTATTTTAGCGATCTTGTTAGCGATCTCGTTTGGTGTGGCATACCCTTTAGTCTTGTTTTCACAAACTCTAATGTAATGTCAGTTTCTGGTCTTGTCTCTAGTGCATTTATTAAAGCAGTATACGAATCTGGTAAACTGCACAACAATATAGCTGCTATATGACTTTCTTTAATATCTTCACCAATAGATCTTAGCTGTGATATCACTTCCATAATAGAGAATATATGCTTCTGCATGTCACTGTCTGCACTTAGTCTCATACTGTAAAGCTTTCTTAATAAAAATAATTTGTGATTCAAGCTGGGTCTCTCATATAGCTTTCTTAATGCTTCCCACATTCCTTTCGCTGTTTCTTGATTTCTTATATGTATTAATTGAGCATCATCCACTAATAAGCTAATTGTGGCTCTCGCTTGTCTATTTTTCTTATCCCATGTCTGATTATCTTGATCAGGTCTATCTGTAGTGATTACTTCCCATAAATCATCTTTAGACAATAACATCTCTACTTTGAATTTCCATAGCTGATAGTTCTCATCACTCAGTTTAGCTACAGTGAGTTTCAGTTCTGTGTTATTCATCATCTTTATATAGACTTACTTGTTTAGAGAGTTGTACTGAAGAATTCTTCTGCATTCACCAGGGTCTTGCTGAGAGTTCCAGTGTCCTGGGTATCTGTTTCTGGGTGTCTGGTGTCTGTGTCTGGGCCCATAACCTGTTGCACAGCTTCTGAATCCACACCTTTGCAGTAGAAAACTTCACAGAGCAGGCTGCATGAGATAACAAGCTTTTACTTGTAACCAGCGTTGGACTGGAACACCTTGGGCCCACCAGAGAAAATCATTCTTGGGGCCCACTATGTAGCTACATAGAAATAAATACAAGACCACCAATTGTGCGGTAAAACATGCTAATATCAGGGTATAATATACAGTAGTATAAATCTTAATTATGTAGCAAGAGTTGGGGTATCCTCCCTCATAGAATATAAAGCTGCCCCCCCTCATAGGGTATAATACTGCCCCCCTCATAGGGTATAATGCTATCCCTCTCATAGGTATAACGTTGCCCCACCCATAGGGTATAATGCTGCCCCCTCATAGGGTATAACGTTGCCCCCCATAGGGTATAATGCTGCCTACCCCCTCATAAGGTATAATGCACCACCTCATAGGGTATAATGCTGCCCCCCATAGGATATCTGACGCTCTCTCTCCCATTACAACTGAGGGCGGTGCCGGCCCTGAATTACTGCCGCATAGCGGCTGCCTATTGTATGAAATAAAAAAAAACCACACACACATTAATTAAAAATCATTTTAATGAAATAAATACAATTTTTGACCATATTTTATTGTACTGGTAATCCTTGCAAAGCCCTTGTTCTCCTGTAATAAAAAAAAATAATAAAACAACATTATTCTTACCTCTCCGGCGCTCAGTTAGGTCCCACGCTGCAATCCATTTGAAAGGGTTAACAGTTTTACAGCGAGGACCGGAGCTAATGCTGCAGCCTCGATGTAAACCCCCGAATGAATGAGCTCATCTCCCCGGCTGACAGGAGAGGAAGTGATTAGCTGGGATGCGCCAATTGTGGGGCTGCTGCAGCCTGGTATTTTTAGGCTGTTGAGGGCCAAAATCCATGGGCCTTGACAGTCTTTTAATACCAGGCCGCAGCAGTCTGCTTTTTACTTGGTTGGTTAACAAAAATAGGGGGACCCCCACGCCATTTTTTTTTTGAGGGGATCCCCTATTTTTGTTAACCAGCCAAGCTAAGCAGACTGTTGTGGCCTGGTATTATCAGGCTTGCAAGGTTTATGGAAATACCAGGCCTCAGTAGTCTGCTTCATCTGGCTGGTTAACAAAAATAGGGGGGACCCCACGCCATTTTTTTCGAGCGGATCCCCTATTTTTGTTAATCAGTTCACTTCAGGTCAGCCTGGATTCCCTCTGACGTCACTGATGCTGTGCGGTGTCCCTGGCTGACCTGAAGTGAAAGGGGGAAGCAATCAATTATGCTAACCACTTCCTCTCCTGTCAGCCAGGAGAGGAGATGATTCATTCGGGGGTTTACTGCGAGGCTGGCAGCATTAGCTGCGGTCCCTGCAGTAAACGTTAACCCTTTCAGAAGGATTACATCGGGGACCTGACTGTGCGTTGGATAGGTAAGAATAATGTTGCTTTATTATTTTATTTTTATTACAGGAGAACAAGGGAATTGGATGGAGTACCTGTACAATAAAACATGGTCAAAAACTGTGTATTTATTTCATTAAAATGATTTTTCATTAATGTGTGTGCGTTTTTTTTATTTCATACAATAGGATTAATAATAGATAGTTGTTAATTGACAGCTCTCAATTATTAACCTGGCTTAAAGTCACCTTTCAATAGCAAGGTGGCTTTAACCCATTATTAATCCATTCGCCACCGCTACAGTGCAATGTGAATAGATGGGCTAAGTGCCAGCAAGGGCGAATCTAATTATAGATTTGCCTTTTCTGGGGTGTCTGGGGCAGATGTTAGTAGCCAGGGGGGCCCAAAAATAATGGTCCCTCTCAGGGCTATTATTATCTGCCCCCACTCGCTGGCTTTGTCTGTCTGGTTGAGAAAATAGGGCGGGAGCCCCACCTTTTTTTTCAACAAATTTACACCTCATATATTTATATATATATATATATATATATATATATATATATATATATATATATATATACACATGTCATTGTGACACATATATATATATTTATAGTTCATACACTTCTACATAGTATAATAGCCGCTAATTCAATTGCCGGCTTTTGTGAAATTACAGACCCGACATGAAATGGCACATGGTTTACATAGAGTTAACCATGTCATTTCATGTAGTTTGATATCTGGTTTTAACTAACAATTACATGAGTGTATGTGTGCAAAATTTCACACATGTAGGGGTTAATTAAAGGTGTAAATTCGTAAAAAAAATGTGTTTTTTTACAACGAATTTACACCTTTAATTAACCCGTACATGTGTGAAATTTTGCATACATACACTCATGTAATTGGTAGTGAAAACCAGATATCAAACTACATGAAATGACATGGTTAACTCTATGTAAACCATGTGTCATTTCATGTCGGGTGGTTCTGTAATTTCACAAAAGCCGGCATTGCCCAGCAATTGAATCAGCGGCTATTTTACTATGTAGAAGTGTATGAACTATAAATAATATTATATATTATATATGTCACACTGACATGTATATATTTATATGTATTCTATGTGTGTATATCTAGTGTTTACAAGGAAAGAAAGGGTTTATTTTAATTACGATATTTCTGTCCCATTGACTTGCATTGGGTTTCCGGTATCGGAATCGGCAATACCTGATACTTTTTGGGTATCGGTCCAATCCAATCCGATCCGATACTTAGGGATATCGGGAAGTATCGCTCAACACTATAAAGGACACATCCATAAGTATATAAAAAAATGAAATCCTAAGCATACCCTGAAAACAATTCAGAAATATTGCAATCCCAGATGGCCTCAATTAAGTAATTTAGATAAGATACAGACTATCCTGAGACATATGCTTAACTCAAATAAATTAATGCAGCATAAATGATTCCAAATGCACGTCGTAGGCCTGAAAGATGTCCACAATCAAAACACAGGGAGATGACCAATATATGATGACCGATCAATTTTAAGACATGCTTTCAGAAACATGGTAAAATAACCAATGGCCCATAAAAGACATAGGGATGATCCCTATATGATACTTATCATCATGACTGTGGTGTCCTTCCTATCTTCATGAGAATGCCCACTTGATCTTTGGTACTAATATCCCCTGATGAATTCCATGCATGAGAGGGGGAAAAGCATTGGGTGGAGACTAATATACTGATGATAAGTACCTTATTTCTTTTATGGGCTATTGGTTATTTTTACATGTTTCTGAAACCAAGTGGAAGTATGTCCTTTTATACAACATATCTTGTGGTATTAATACATAATCTACAGAGGGAAATACCAGGGTGGATTTGATTTAAATCAAACTGATTTAAATCACGATTTAAATCACTAGTCAGTAAGGCTTGATTTAAATCAGTGATTTAAATCAAAGTTTCTACCAGACCGGTATATCTAATTTCATCATGTGCGATACGCCCCAGACCGGTGTATCTAATTTCATTCATGCGCGATATGCCCCAGACCGGTGTATCTAATCCCATAATGCGATACACTACACTCAGCCCTGTATCTAGATACATGCAGTGTGTCATGTGCTGTGAATAATCCCAGTGTGTGATACTCTCCACGTATCTGTGCTCAGTTTATAATACAGCGAGCAGCATGAACTAACAGAATAGATGCTGCCGGTCGTCCTCAGTGACAGCCTACTTGTCAGTATCACTGGCAGTCCCCAACAAAATGGCTCCGCTCTGTGAGCCTAAACTACATCCTCTGTTATTACAAACACCTAGTAACGGAGGAGAGAAGTCACACGTGATCAGACCCCGCCTGCATTTACTACTGTCGCAATACGAGCTAGCAGTTTATATTTCAGCAGCTGCTCTGCCTAGTGCTTAAAAGTGGAAATACCAAACATTTTAAAATTATTTTTCAGATTTTATTTCTCGATCACCGGCAGTAGTTCTTGCTACTTTAACATGCAAGTAGATGAAGATTTTTAGAATCACTTTTTATATTACTTTTTTCTCCCCAGTTTAATGGGTTAATCATTCATATTTGGACACCACTGTTCTGTTGTACTTAGGAAGGAGAAAAATAATCCTGACCTTAATAACAATTTAAATAGATTTATTCAACTGAAACAATAACAACATTACAGCATAAGTTATTTGCTTAAACAAACATCCATGTTTGTTAACTAATTTGGCTAAACAAAATAATATATATATTTTAAGAAACTTAGACTGTCAGCCCAGCCGACACATGAAAAACTTAAATACTACTGTCCCTGCTGTCCTCTGTAGCTCACTCGTCGTCATCTTCATCATCAATGTGATAATATAGGAGAGAAACTGCCCACTAATCCTACAGAAACCTCTGGAAGAGCATGGCATTGTGAATGTTACACATATACAGCCTTTATTCTACTGAGTTAAACAACTCAGCTTTATCTCATGATGGAAGAACCTTTGGATGGTAAAATATTTTCCTCAAAAAGCAGTTTATTGAAAAAAATCCGATTTAAATCAAAAAAATCTGATTTAAATAAAAAAAATCCGATTTAAATCAAAAAAATCCGATTTTTTTGATTTTTTTAAAAAAAATCATTGATTTTTATCCACCCTGGGAAATACCCTCCATGGATACGAAGTGAGCGAGATAGAGATTTAGGTTAAAATAATGTTTTTATTGAAATAATTTAATAAAAATTGCTAAACATGAAAGTACAGGAGTTTCCAAAAAATAAAAAAAGAGATCTGGGATTGGAGATACCATACAAATCACAATAGTTCAAAGTATACACATTACTGCTAAAGATTATCTAATTATATCCTAGTGGTAAGTATAATCAACATATGCTACAATGGCACCGGGTGCAAACAACATGAAAAATATTTAGAAAAAAGGTTTCCACTGCAATAGTCAACATGTATAACTGTGTGTAATCAAGGAGGCATTTGTCAAAGACTTGTACCTTCATTTAATCCATTACACATATTTCTTATTGCAAAGAAAAGCCACAATACTGCTCGGCTACTGAAGTTGAGAAAGGATAACACCCTTGATATAAAGTGCATCAGTGCATAAAAATGCCTTATTGGACAAGAAATGTTTGAACAAGAAATGCCTGCATAATGCCCTAGATGTAATGAAGTATGTAGCAGTAAGTACTTGGATATATTCCAACATAGGTGTTTTTCCTTTTTTTGCTCAAAAGCCTGTGGGCTCAAATACTTACTTAACACATGGATATATCCATTTGCATACTTCATTACATCTAGGGCATTATGCAGGCATTTCTTGTTCAAACATTTCTTGTCCAATAAGCCGAGCAGTATTGTGGCTTTTCTTTGCAATAAGAAATATGTGTAATTGATTAAATGAAGGTACAAGTCTTTGACAAATGCCTCCTTGATTACACACAGTTATACATTTGGAAACTCCTGTACTTTCATGTTTAGCAATTTTTATTAAATTATTTCAATAAAAACATTATTTTAACCCCTCTCTGCCATCAGACGTACTATTCCGTCCATGTGACCCTGGACCTTATTCCCATGGACGGAATAGTACGTCATGGGCGATCAGCTGCGCTCCCGGGGGAGCGCAGCTGATCGCCGCCGGGTGTCAGCTGATTATCACAGCTGACACCCGTGACTGTGTGTCAGGAGCGGTCACGGACCGCTCCCGGCACATTAACCCCTGGCACACCGCGATCAAACATGATCGCGGTGTACCCGGGCACAGGGGAGGATCGCGCAGGCATGGGGCTCCCTGCGCGCTCCCCTGAGACCCTCAGAGCAGAGCGATGTGATCGCGCTGTTCTGAGGGCTTCCTCCCTCCCAGGACCCGGATCCAAGATGGCGCCGGGGTCCTGCAGGGAGGCGGCTTCCTCAGTGCCTGCTGAGAGCAGGCGCTGGGGAAGCCTGCAGCAGTGCCAGAGCGATCGCTGGTGTGACAGAGTGCTGTGCACACTGTCACACCAGCGATCTGCTAAAGTACAGTGATGTCCCACCCTGGGACAAAGTATAAAAGTAAAAAAAATAAAAATAAAAAGTGGTAAAAAAAAATCATAAAAAAAAAAAAATATTCCCCAATAAATTCCTTCTTTCCTGTAAATAAAAAAACAAAACAATAAAAGTACACATATTTGGTATCGCCGCGTCCGTAACGACCCCCCCTATAAAACTGTCCCACTAGTTAACCCCTTTAATGAATCCCTTAAAAAAAAAAACGAAGCAAAAAAATCAATGCTTTATCATCATACCGCTGAACAAAAAGTGGAATAACACGCGATCAAAAAGACCGAGATAAATAACCATGGTACCGCTGAAAACGTCATCTTGTCCCGCATCCCGAGCCATTATACAGCATCATCAGCGAAAAAATAAAAAAGTTATAGCTCGCAGAATAAAGCGATGCAAAAATAATAATTTTTTATATAAAATTGTTTTCATGCTATAAAAGCACAAAACATAAAAAAAATGATATAAATAAGGTATCGCCGTAATCGTACTGACCCGAAGAATAAAACTGCTTTATCAATTTTACCACACGCGGAACGGTACAAACGCCTCCCCCAAAAGAAATTCATGAATTGCTGATTTTTGTTCATTCTAACCTCCCAAAAATCGAAATAAAAAGCGATCAAAAAAATGTCACGTGCTCAAAAATGGTACCAATAAAAACGTCACCTCGTCCCGCAAAAAATAAGACCTCACATGACTCTGTGGGCCAAAATATGCAAAAATTATAGCTCTCAAAATGTGGTGATGCAAAAAACTATTTTTTGCAATAAAAAGCGTCTTTTAGCGTGACAGCTGCCAATCATAAAAACCCGCTATAAATAGTAAATCAAACCCCCCTTTATCACCCCCTTAGTTAGGGAAAAATAATAAAATTTAAAAAATGTATTTATTTCCATTTTCCCGTTAGGGTTAGGGTTGCGGCTAAAGTTAGGGTTAGGGTTGGCGCTAACGTTAGTATTAGGGTTATGGTTGGGATTAGGGTTAGGGGTGTGTTAGGGTTAGGTTTGTGGTTAGGGTTGGGACTAGGGTTAGGGGTGTGTTGGGGTTAGGGTTGGAGTTAGAATTGGGGGGTTTCCGCTGTTTAGGCACATCAGGGGCTCTCCAAATGTGACATGGCGTCTGATCTCAATTCCAGCCAATTCTGCGTTGAAAAAGTCAAACGGTGCTCCTTCACTTCTGAGCTCTGCCATGCGCCCAAACAGTAGTTTACTCCCGCATATGGGGTATCAGCGTACTCTGGACCCCAAGAGTTATTGTGCAATTTGTCCTATTTCTTCTGTTACCCTTGGGAAAATAAAAAACTGGGGCGAAAATATAATTTTTGTAAAAAAAAAATGATTTTTTTGTTTTTACGGCTGTAGGTTATAAAACTTCTGTGAAGCACTTGGAGCTTCATAGCGCTCACCACACTTCAAGATAAGTTCCTTGTGGGGTCTATTTTCCAAAATGGGGTCACTTGTGGGGGTTTCCACTGTTTAGGCGCATCAGGGGCTCTCCAAATGCGACATGACGCCCCCAGACCATTCCATCAAAGTCTGCAATCCAAAACGTCACTACTTCCCTTCCGAGCCCCGACGTGCGCCCATACAGTAGTTTACTCCCACATATTGGGTATCAGCAAACTCAGGACAAATTTGACAACAACTTTTGGGGTCCAATTCTCCTGTTACCCTTGTGAAAATAAAATATTGGGGGCGAAAAAATCATTTTTGTAAAAAAAAAAAGGATTTTTTATTTTTACGGCTGTACGTTATAAACTTCTGTGAAGCACTTCAGGGTTCAAAGTGCTCACCACACATCTAGATAAGTTCCTTGAGGGGTCTATTTTCCAAAATGGGGTCACTTGTGGGGGTTTCCACTGTTTAGATTCATCAGGGGCTCTCCAAATGCGACATGACTCCCCCAGACCATTCCATCAAAGTCTGCAATCCAAAACGTCACTACTTCCCTTCTGAGCCCCAACGTGCGCCCATACAGTAGTTTACTCCCACATATTGGGTATCAGCGTACTCAGGACAAATTGGACAACAACATTTGGGGTCCAATTTCTCCTGTTACCCTTGTGAAAATAAAATATTGGGGGCGAAAAAATCATTTTTGTAAAAAAAAAAAAGGATTTTTTATTTTTACGACTGTACGTTATAAACTTCTGTGAAGCACTTCGGGGTTCAAAGTGCTCACCACACATCTAGATAAGTTCCTTGTGGGGTCTATTTTCCAAAATGGGGTCACTTGTGGGGGGTTTCCACTGTTTAGACGCATCAGGGGCTCTCCAAATGCGACATGACTCCCCCAGACCATTCCATCAAAGTCTGCAATCCAAAACGTCACTACTTCCCTTCCGAGCCCCGACGTGCGCCCATACAGTAGTTTACTCCCACATATTGGGTATCAGAGTACTCAGGACAAATTGGACAACAACTTTTGGGGTCCAATTTCTTCTGTTACCCTTGTGAAAATAAAATATTGAGGGCGAAAAAATCATTTTTGTAAAAAAAAAAAAGGATTTTTTATTTTACGGCTGTACGTTATAAACTTCTGTGAAGCACTTTGGGGTTCAAAGTGCTCACCACACATCTAGATAAGTTCCTTGAGGGGTCTAGTTTCCAAAATGGTGTCATTTGTGGGGGGTTTCCACTGTTTAGGCATATCAGGAGCTCTCCAAACACGACATGGCATCCAGCCAATTCTGCGTTGAAAAAGTCAAACGGCGCTCCTTCCCTTCCAAACTCTGCCATGCACCCAAACAGTGGTTTACTCCCACATATGGGTATCAGCGCACTCAGGACAAATTGCACAATAACTTTTGGAGTCTTGTTACCCTTGGGAAAATAAAAATTGGGGTGAAAAAATCAATTTTGTGGAAAAAATATGATTTTTTAATTTTACGGCTCTACGTTATAAACTTGTGTGAAGCACTTGGGGGTTCAAATTGCTCACCAAAGATCTAGATAAGTTCCTTAGGGGTCTAGTTTCCCAAACGGGGGCACTTGTGGGGGGTTTCCACTGTTTAGGCACAGCAGGGGCTCTACAAATGCAACATGGCGTCCAATCTCAATTCCAGCCAATTTTGGTTGGAAAAAGTCAAATGGTGCCCTTCCATTCCGAGCTCTGCCATGCGCCCAAACAGTGGTTCCCCCCCACATATGGGGTATCAGCGTACTCAGGACAAATTGGACAACAAATTTTGTGGTCCAATTTCTCCTGTTACCCTTGGGAAAAATAAAAAATTAGTGACTAAGAGATCATTTTTGTGGGAAAAAAATAGGATTTTTTATTTTCATGCTCGGACATTATAAACTTGTGTGAAGCACTTGGGGTTCAAAGTGCTCACCAAAGATCTAGATAAGTTCCTTAGGGGGTCTAGCTTCCAAAATGGGGTCACTTGTGGGGGGTTTCCACTGTTTAGGCTCATCTGGGGCACTACAAATGGAACATGACCCCATCAATGTTTGCATTCCAAAACGTTACTGCTTCCTTTCCAAGCCCTGCCGTGCGCCCAAACAGTTTCCCCCCCCCACATATGGGGTATCAGCATACTCAGGACAAATTGGAAAACAACTTTTGGGGTCCAATTTCCTTGGGAAAAATCAAAAATTTGGGACTAAAAAATCATTTTTGTGGAAAATTGTTTTTTTTTTTTTCACACCCAGGCATTATAAACTTTTGTGAAACACTTTGGGGTTCAAAGTGCTCACAACAGATCTAGATAAGTTCCTTAGGGGGTCTAGTTTCCAAAATGGTGTCACTTGTGGGGGTTTCCACTGTTTAGGCATATCAGGGGCTCTCCAAACACGACATGGCGTCCAATCTCAATTCCAGCCAATTTTAGTTTGAAAAAGTCAAACGGCGCTCCTTCCCTTACGAGCTCTGCCGTGTGCCCAAACAGTGGTTTTCCCCCACATATGGGGTATTGGCGTACTCAGGAGAAATTGCGCAACAACTTTATCTGCCCATTTTCTCCTTTTACCCTTGTGAAAATAAAAAAACGTTTGTAAAAGATCATTTTTGTGGCTAAAAAGTTAAATATTAATTTTTTCCTTCCACATTGCTTCAGCTCCTGTGAAGCACCTGAAGGGTTATTAAACTTCTTGAATGTGGTTTTGAGTACCTTGAGGGGTGCAGTTTTTAGAATGGTGTCACTTTTGGGTATTTTCTGCCATATAGACCCTCAAAGTGACTTCAAATGTGAGGTGGTCCCTAAAAAAATGGCTTTGTAAATTTTGTTGTAAAAATGAGAAATCACTGGTCAACTTTTAACCCTTATAATTTCCTAACAAAAAAAAATTTTGGTTCCAAAATTGTGCTGATGTAAAGTAGACATGTGGGAAATGTTATTTATTAACTATTTTGTGTGACATATCTCTCTGTTTTAAGGGAAAAAAAATTCAAAGTTTAAAATTGCAAAATTTTCAAAATTTTCGCCATATTTGCGTTTTTTTCAAAAATAAACGCAAGGTATATCGAAGAAATTTTACTTCTAACGTGAAGTACAATATGTCACGAGAAAAGAATCTCAGAATCGCGAAGATCCGTTGAAGCGTTCCAGAGTTATAACCTCATAAAGAGACAGTGGTCAGAATTGTAAAAATTGGCCCGGTCATTAACGTGCAAACCACCCTTGGTGGTGAAGGGGTTAACCTAAATCTCTATCTCGCTCACTTCGTATCCATGGAGGGTATTTCCCTCTGTAGATTATGTATTAATTTGACTAATTGAAGTGTCAATTGCCTATCTTAGTTAGGACTATGGGTTTAAACATATCTTGTGGTGCCAACCTCCGCAGCAAGGCAGGGTACCATTAAGCCCAATTTACTGGGGTCAGTGCCCCTGATATCCATATGATTGAATTTTTGATCCTTTTGATTTTTTCTTTTTTGATGTTATAACACATTTTTGATTTTTATTATTTTTCTCATTTTTTTAACATATTGGTCATCCATCTCGGCTTGCTCCGGACAAACAATATCCTCTATATCTCGCCATCCAGGCATGTAGAGTCCATCCGTTCACCTTTTCTGCGTGCAAAGCAGTAATCAAAGCAAAAAGTGGCTACTTTGAAGAACTTAGAATATAAGACATATTTTCAGTTGTTTCACACTTTTTTGTAAAGTGTAATGTATAATTCCACATGTGTTAATTCATAGTTTTGATGCCTTCAGTGTGATTCTACAATTTTCATAGCCATGAAAATACAGAAAAATCTTTGAATGAGAAGGTGTGTCCAAACTTTTGGTCTGTACTGTAAGTGGAAGGGGATGAGTGTTTCTTATAGTGATTTTATTAAGTTCTCGAAAATCGAGGCATGGGTGTAAACCACCATCCTTTTACTTCACGAAAAAGAACCCCACCGCCACAGGAAAGACAAATGGCTGAATGTGGCCCTTACGGAGGCTATCAAAGATATACTCCTTCATTGCAGCCCGCTCAGGGCAGAGAGATTTGGCAATTTGGCACTGGGAGCAAGATCAACAGCACAACCGAATGGACAGTGTGGTGGTAGAACCTCAGCCTCCTTTTCGGAGAACACATCCTCAAAGTCCTTCAGGTACTCCGGAATATCCTCGAGACTGATGGATGACACAGATACATTAATAAAACATCTCTTAGAATAATTGGGACCCCATTTAACAATGTCCCGAGATTCCCATTTAATCACAGGATTATGTAATTGCAACCAGGGGAACCCCAACACCAGTCCCGCAAGCAGATTGTCCATAACAAAGCAGGAAATACGTTTCTGGTGCAAGGAACTAACTTTAAGGAGAACCTCCTCTGAAACAAATTTGATGCAATTCTTAGCCAGTGGTGTTTTGTCAATGACAACAACATGGATAGGAGTCTCCAACCTAACTGTCCCTAACTTACACCTGGACACTAAGCCAGAGTTAATAAAGTTCATGGACGACCCGCAATCCGCGAAGGCAGAAGTGGACATGGAGCCACTCCCACAACAAAGTTCCACTTGCAACAAAATTTTTGAAAATGGAGAAAAAGGTACCTGAGAGTCTGGGTGACCTCCACAACAATCACCCAGACTCAGCCGCTTGTTGGTCGGTGGACAGGAGGAGCAGTCCTGTTTCCAATGTCCAGGTTCTGCACAAAAAAAAAAAAATTTTCCTTCACGCTGCCATCTTCTCTCCTTCTCTTCGAGGTTTGCGGCCCCCACCTCCATAGGTTTAGACAGCGGCAAAACAACTGGACCAGCAGAGAGCAACAGAACCTCTCGCTGTGCGATACCTCTCTCAAGCAGCCTCTGATCCATGCGCATAGCCTGAGTCATAGCTTCCTCCAAAGAGCTGGGAGGGGGATGGAGACTCAGAGCGTCCTTCAGATTATCCACCAGTCCACACCTGAGCAGACCTCTCAGCGCGGAGTCATCTCAGGACACTTCAGTGGACCATCGGCAGAATTCGGAGCTGTACCACATGGCTGAGCGCTCTCCTTGAACCAGACCCATAATAGTGTCCTCTGCCACCCTGACACGGTCCGGTTCGTCATAGATAAGTCCTAGGGCCTCAAAGATTCTATCTACCGACTTCTGTTAGGGGCAGAAGGGGGCAGCGAGAAAGCCCAAGATTGGGGACAATCCCTAACTAAGGAGATAATAATCCCTACCCGCTGAGTCTCATCCCCAGACGATCGAGGTCTAAGAAAAAAAAAATTTACAACTCTCCCTGAACATGTGAAATTTATTTTTATGCCAGAAAAGGAATCAGGAAGTTTAACCAGGGGTTCGGGAGAGTGCACAACAACATCAACTGAATCCCCAGGTCGACTAACAGCATGATGCGTGGTTTCCTGCATAGTCTGAACAGTCTCAGTCAGTTTTTTCTGTAAGAGAGTATGAGATGTGACAAGGGTCTGCTGTTCCACTGAAAAAAAACGCATCTTCTGTGTCAACCTGGAAACTTGATCCGCTAAGTTGCCAAGCAGATCTATGACCAGAGAAAAAAAAATGCAAAATCCCTTTAAAAAGTTGGGGGCAGCTTTAATGAAAAGCGCCCGCTAAAAAGAAAATTTCAGTGCAAACCCCCCCAGGGGGTGCGGGAGGGAAAAGAGGTTACCATACAGGGGTAATAAAACCCGAGCAGTGCCCCCAGGGGCCAACCGTAACGAAACCGTAGTCAGGGGCTAGCCGAAGTCAAACAAAATTTCAAAGGCCAAGAGTTTCCAAGGGGAAAAAGCACTTGGTAGTAGGGGCAAGCAAGGGAATTAGGGCCTTTCCCGGGGAACCCGGT
The DNA here is from genome assembly GCA_033576555.1 of Oophaga sylvatica. Taxonomy (NCBI): domain Eukaryota; kingdom Metazoa; phylum Chordata; class Amphibia; order Anura; family Dendrobatidae; genus Oophaga; species Oophaga sylvatica. Next base: position 432,357,795 of record JARQOD010000002.1, read on the forward strand.
ATCCAAAAGTAAGACGAAGCGTAGTCAGGGGGACATGCCCGAAGTCAGAGTTTAAACCCGGAAGTGGATAAGCAGAAAACCAGAAACAGGGGCCCAGGGGAACAAAATCGAGTCATTTCACAATACAGGAAAACGGGGGAAAGGTTACTTAAAAGGGGAAAACAGGTCAGAAAGGGACTTGCTTTTTGAAGTTGAAGGGAAACTTATCTGGCCCCGGCTGGGAGAGGACTGAAAAAGCCCCGCAACTCCAAAAAAAGAGGGTTTGAAGGGGTTAACCCCCCCCCAAAAACCAGGGACAGGAAAAAAAGACAATTTAAAAAAACAGAGAAAGGGACTCAAACGTGGAGTCTAAAAAATGAATATAATTAATTTTAAGTAGGTCCAAAAAATAAGTTTAAAATTTAAATTTAAAAATTAAACCCCATGAATAAAAACACCACTACGAAAAAATTTTACCAAATAAAAAAGGACAATCGGAAGAAAAACCCCAAAAAAACCAAGCAACTGGGAGGGTGCCCAGGAGACCCAAGGCAGCGGAAAATTCCCTTTTTGTTTTTGTAGTACTAATATGCTTGCCTTAAAAATATATATATATTATTAAATATATATATTTTAAAATTTTTTTTTTTACAAAATCCCTTTTTTTTCCCGGGGATATAATGATATCAACACAGTGCTTTTTTTTTTCCTTTGGAAAATACTGACAAAGGTGGTGTTTCTTCTTATTTGCATTTTTTAACTTTAAAATTTTTGGGGTTTTTATTCCCCGCAAATTGTGTTTTTGCTTAATTTATAAATGTGGTGTACTTTTTTTTTTTTTTTTTAAAACATTTTTTACATTTTTTTTTTTTCTTCATTTTGTAATACTTTTTTTTTTTTTTTCCAATTGAATTTTTTTTTTCCCACAGTATTGGAAATAGGTTTTTTATGGCTAAAAACGGTACGAAGTTTCCATCTTTTCCTTTTATATAAAATTTTTAAAATATAAGGGGGGTCCAAAAATAGGTGAACTTTTTTTGAAAAAAGGGTTGATTGGCCGGGACTCACCAGACTTGACCTCAAAAAAATTTTTTCTTTTTGGGGGGTACTCAAGGACAAAATTTATTGTCGAAAACCAAAAAATGTT
>JARQOD010000002.1:432359020-432529809 GCA_033576555.1 Oophaga sylvatica
GGGGCTTTTGCCCTCTCGTTTAGTTCAGCCACTGTTGTTTGTCTTTGCTTTTCCAGTTTTTTCAGTGGCTGCGGTGTGTTTTGTTACACCAGAGACTAATTTAGGTGGTAGAGGTCGTGTGATCTCAGGTGTTTTTGCAATTAGTAGCGTTGGCTTTTTTTTTAGGGTTTTTTGGATTGCAGTAAGTATCCTTCCTATCCGTTTCTGTTAGAGATTGGGCCCCAACGTTTGCTCATTCTATTTTTTGTCTGTGTCTGTATTTCCTCTTGTCTAACCGCCATTACATGTTTGGGGGCTTCTATGTTCTTTGGGGATCTGCTCCGGGGCAGATAGCTTTCCTTTTCTATCTTTAGGTGTAGTTAATCTCTCAGGCTGCGACGAGGCGTCTAGGACCAACATAGGAACGCTCACGGCTGCCTTTAGTTGTGGTGTTAGTCAGGGTACTGCAATCCAGTAGATTCCAACTCTCTGGTGTATTGCCGTTTTTGCCTGCTCTCCTCAGCTACCAAAACATAACAGTATCATCAGCCCAACTGAAAATTATATGGTACTCACAGAAGGGAAAAATAGTGTGAAAAAAAAAAGATTGTCAGAGTTGTCAGAGATTTTTTTTTTTTCTATTTGTTGCTTTTTTCCCTCTTTTTCTCTGGTGCTGAGCAGGATTTTTTTATTTTTTTTTCTCAATGGAGTTTGCACAGTTGTCTGGCCGTGTGGATCAGCTTGCCACTGAGGTTCGGAGTATTGCTACCTATCTTGCTAGGTTGCCAGTTGTGGAACCAGGATCCCATGCCAGATTTGTTTTCGGGGGATCGAGCTAAATTTCTGAATTTCAAAAATAACTGTAAGTTGTTTTTTGCCTTAAAACCTAAGTCCTCAGGGAACGCAGCACAGCAGGTTCAAATTGTCATCTCTCTCCTGCGCGGCAACCCTCAGGATTGGGCTTTTTCCCTGACACCTGGGGACCTGTTTTGAGTGATGTTGATGCATTTTTTCAGGCTTTGGGGTTATTGTACGATGAGCCTAATGTCACTGATCAAGCTGAAAAAGCCTTGTTGGCATTAAATCAGGGGCTTGATGACGCTGAGTTATACTGTCAGAGATTCCGTAGGTGGGCAGTCCTGACCAAGTGGAATGACGACGCTTTGGCGGCCCTTTTTCGGAAGGGGCTGTCAGATAATGTAAAGGATGTTATGGTGGGATTCCCTGTCCCCTCTGGTCTCAATGATTCTATGTCATTATGCAAATTGCCTCTTCAAACAAAGAGGACTTGTACTCTATAGCGCCACCTATTGGAAGTAGCGATCCTACAAGTCACAATCAACCCTTTAACGAGTCTTGTAATATGACTTAGGATAAAAGCCAAATCAGAATCTCCATTTGCAGACACGGTGTTTCGGACTGTTGGTCCTCGTCAGTGCAAAGTAGGAGAGATCTGATTTGGCTAGATGAGAGGCTCTGGACTGTGGTCTGGGGGGTAAGGTTACTCCTTGTGGAGAGTGACATACCAGCTCTGGCGTGTCGAGGTAAGGAGGCTTATTCGCCGTGCAATGCTCCTCTGGGAAATTTTAATATGCAAATTGCCTCTTCAAACAAAGAGGACTTGTACTCTATAGCGCCACCTATTGGAAGTAGCGATCCTACAAGTCACAATCAACCCTTTAACGAGTCTTGTAATATGACTTAGGATAAAAGCCAAATCAGAATCTCCATTTGCAGACACGGTGTTTCGGACTGTTGGTCCTCGTCAGTGCAAAGTAGGAGAGATCTGATTTGGCTAGATGAGAGGCTCTGGACTGGGGTCTGGGGGGTAAGGTTACTCCTTGTGGAGAGTGACATACCAGCTCTGGCTATGTCATTAGCGATTCAAATTGACAGACGTTTGCGTGAGTGGAGAAGTATGCGTGGAATAGTGTTGCCCTGTGAACCTGCTTCTGAATCCATGCAGTGTGATAGAGTGGTGTCTGGGGCACAGCGTCATGAGTTTCGAAAGCGCAATGGGTTATGTTTCTACTGTGGTGATGCCTCTCATGCTATTTCAGTCTGCCCTAAGCGGGGAGGACGTTTTGCACGCTCAGTTGTCTTGGGTAGTGTTCAGACTAAGTTTTTACTAACTGTCACTCTGATATGCTCTCTGTCCTCATTTTCTGCTCAGGCTTTCGTTGATTCTGGAGCAGCTATTAACCTGATGGATTATGATTTTGCTAAACGTTGTGGGTTTCCCTTGATACCCCTACAGAAGTCTATTCCCCTTCTGGGGATCGATTCTACCCCTTTGGTGAGAATAAACCTCAGTTCTTACTCAGGTTATAATGAGGGTTGAACCTGATCATCTAGAGTGCTGCAAATTTTTGGTTCTGTATAATCTGCATGACATTATCGTGCTGGGTTTCCCTTGGTTACAGTCTCATAATCCTGTTTTGGATTGGAAATCTGTGTCTGTAACCAGTTGGGGCTGCCAATGTGTTAATACCAACACTCCTGTTTTTTCTGCCTCCCCCAGGCTCAGGATGTTCCTGACTTTTTGATTGATTTTTCTGATGTGTTTAGCGAAAGTAAATCTGCATCCTTGCCTCCCCATAGGAGCTATGACTGCGCTATTGAATTAGTGCCTGGTAGTAAATTCCCTAAAGGTCGCCTTTTTAACTTGTCTGTACCTGAACATGACGCTATGCGGTCTTATATCAAGGAGTCATTGGAGAAAGGTCATATCAGACCATCCTCTTCACCCTTAGGTGCCGGTTTTTTCTTTGTGGCCAAAAAGGATGGTTCATTAAGGCCGTGTATTGATTATCGTCTTTTGAACAATATTACTGTGAAATATCAATACCCGTTACCCTTGATTTCTGACCTGTTTTCCAGGGTGAAAAACGCTACTTGGTTTACCAAGCTTGACCTCAGGGGGGCATATAACCTTATTCGCATTAAGCACGGGGATGAATGGAAGACGGCATTCAATACCCCGGAGGGGCATTTTGAGTACCTTGTGATGCCCTTTGGGCTCACTAATGCTCCTTCTGTCTTCCAGTCCTTCATGAATGATATTCTCAGGGATTTTGTGGATAAATTTCTGATTGTTTATTTGGATGATATCTTGATTTTTTTTTCAATGACTGGGACTCTCATGTGAAACATGTTCGAACTGTTTTTTTGAGAGAGAATGCTCTGTATGTGAAGGGATCAAAGTGTCTTTTTGGCGTACAGAGGATCTCATTTCTGGGATTCATTTTGTCCCCATCTGTTATTGAAATGGACCGGTCAAGGTTCAGGCCATCTGTGATTGGGTCCAACCTACTTCATTAAAGGCTCTTCAAAGATTTTTGGGTTTTGCCAATTTTTATCGTAAATTTATTGGTAATTTCTCGGTTATTGTTAAACCATTAACTGATTTGACCAAAAAGGGTTCTGATGTGGTGAATTGGCCTCCTGAGGCAGTCTCTGCATTTCAGGAACTTAAGCAGAGACTCACTTCTGCTCCTGTTCTACGGCAGCCTGATGTTTCTCTGCCATTTCAGGTGGAGGTTGATGCCTCTGAAATTGGGGCAGGTGCCGTTTTGTCCCAAAAAGATCCAGAGACCTCTAAAAGTAACCCTTGTGCCTTTTTCTCTCGAAAATTTTCTCCTACTGAACGTAATTATGACGTGGGTAATTGGGAGTTATTGGCCATGAAGTGGGCTTTTGAAGAGTGGAGACATTGGCTGGAGGGAGCCAAACATCGGGTGGTGGTCCTTACGGACCATAAGAATCTGGTTTATCTGGAATCTGCCAAGCGACTCAATCCTAGACAGGCCAGGTGGGCCTTGTTTTTCACACGTTTTAATTTTGTGGTTTCCTTTCTTCCTGGCACTAAGAATGATTAAGGCGGATGCTCTCTCGAGGAGTTTCCTTGCGGACTCTCCTGAGTTATCTGATCCTTCTGTTATTTTGAAAGAGGGTGTAGTTCTTTCCGCCATCTCACCCAATTTGAGACTTGCTCTGGAGGGGTGTCAGGAAGATAGGCCCGAGCCTGCCCTGTTGGAAAATTGTTTGTCCCGGACCAGTGGAAAAAGAGTGTGATGTCTGAGATTCATTGTTCTGCGTTGGCTGGGCATCCCGGAATTTTTGGTACCAGAGACTTGGTTAGTCGGTCCTTTTGGTGGCCTACCTTGTCTCGTGATGTTAGGGAATTTGTGCAGTCCTGCGGGACTTGCTCTCGCTCCAAGCCTTGCTCTCGCTCTGGTGGTTTGTTGATGCCATTGCCTGTGCCCAAGAGACCATGGACCCATATCTCTATGGATTTCATTTCCGACCTTCCTGTTTCTCAGAGAATGACCGCCATCTGGGTGATTTGTGATAGGTTTTCCAAGATGATACATCTTGTGCCATTGCCTAAGTTGCCTTCCTCCTCTGAATTGGTGCCTTTGTTCCTTCAGCACGTGGTTCGTTTACACGGCATTCCTGAGAACATTGTGTCTGACAGAGGAGTCCAGTTTGTTTCCAGATTTTGGAGGACCTTTTGTTCTAAACTTGGTGTTCAATTGTCTTTCTCCTCGGCGTTTCATCCTCAGACCAATGGTCAAACTGAGAGAACAAACCAGACATTGGAGACTTATCTAAGATGCTTTGTGTCTGCTGATCAGGATGACTGGGTTTCTTTTTTGCCTTTGGCTGAGTGTGCTCTTAATAATAGGGCTAGCTCTGCCACTTTGATGTCTCCATTTTTCTGTAATTCTGGGTTTCACCCTCGATTTTCTTCGGGACAGACGGAGGCTTCTGTCTGTCCGGGTGTTGACTCTGTTGTGGAGCGTATGCAACAGATTTGGGACCAGGAAGTGGAGAGGTTGTCCCTCTCTCAAGAGAGGGCCCAGCGGTTTGCTAACCGGCATAGGACTGATGGTCCTCGGTTTAAAGTAGGGGACTTGGTCTGGTTGTCCTCAAAAAATATTAATATGAGAGTAGCATCTCCTAAATTTAAGCCTAGGTTCATTGGACCTTATAAGATCATGGAGATTCTTAATCCTGTTTCTTTTTGTTTGCTTCTTCCAGGGACATTTAAGATCCATAACGTGTTCCACAAGTCCTTGTTGAAGAGGTTTGTTGAGCCAGTGGTTCCTGCTGCTGTGCCTCCTGACCCTGTTTTGGTTGAGGGCAATCTGGAGTATGTGGTTGAGAAAATATTAGATTCTCGTTTTTCTAGACGGAAACTCCAGTATTTGGTTAAGTGGAGAGGTTATGGTCAGGAAGACAATTCTTGGGTGTTTGCTTCGGACATCCATGCTAGGAGACTCATCCGTGCGTATCATAGAACTCATCCTGACCGACCTGGTTGCTCAAATGAGGGTTCGGTGACCCCTCCTCAAGGGGGGGGTACTGTTGTGAATGTGTTTGAGATGAGTTCTGAGCAGAGGCTCCCTCTGGTGGTTAAAGCGGTACTGGTCTGTTCAGTGAAGATTGTGAGGACTGGGAATCAGGTGTTACTGACTGGTCTTATATAAGGGAGTCACCTTCCCATCAGGGTTGCCGGTGATCAATTGTTCTGGTCTGAATCCTTGATTCCAGCTTCCTTGTAGCCTGCTGTGTCGTGTCTGCATCTCCTTCTAACAGATAAGACATTTTCTTCTTTTTGTTTCTGTGCTTTATTTTTGCATTTTGTCCTGCACTTCTGTGGGGGCCTTCTGGGTCCCCTCAGGGGCTTTTGCCCTCTCAGTTTAGTTCAGCCACTGATGTTTGTACTTTTGCTTTTTCCATTTTTTTCAGTGGCTGCTGTTTTGATTTTGTTACACCAGAGAGCTAATTTAGGTGGTAGAGGTCGTGTGATCTCAGGTGTTTTTGAAATTAGTAGAGTTGGTGCTTTCAGGGTTTTTTTTGGGATTGCAGTAAGTACCCTTCCTATCCTTTTCTATTTAGTTAGTTTGGGCCCCAACGTTTGCTCATACTATTTTCTGTCTGTGTCAGTATTTCGTCTTGTCTAACCGCCATTACATGTTTGGGGGCTTTCTATGTTCTTTGGGGATCTGCTCCGGGGCAGATAGCTTTCCTATTTCTATCTTTAGGTGTAGTTAGTTTCTCAGGCTGTGACGAGGCGTCTAAGACCAACGTAGGAACGCTCCACGGCTGCCTCTAGTTGTGGTGGTTAGTCAGGGTACTGCAATCTCATAGATTCCAACTGCTCTGGTGTATTGCCTTTTTGCCTGCACTCCTCAGCTACCGAATCATAACAGATATGCCATGTATACAAGGATTGGAGGGTGGGAGTGGAGCCATGTTGTTGTGAACGTTTTGGAGACGACTTCAGAGCTGAAGCTCCCTGTGGTGGTTGCTGAGGGTATTGAATCTATCTTGAATACCAAGAGTCCTACACCCGCAGATAACGAGTGGGTGTCAGGTGGTACTGACTGGCATGATATAAGTGAGCTGATCTCCCATGATCCTCGCCGGTCATCAATTGTGCTTCCTAGTTTAGTTTGGAATTCAGCTTGCTGTCCTGCTGTCTCCTGCTGGCTTTCAGATAAGTCTCTTTCAGTTTTTTTACTGTGGTATGAATTCCTTGCTTTTTGCTGCATTGCTTTTTGTCTTCAGCCGGGTCCCCAATGGGGGGCTTTGGCTGGTCTCCATTCGTTTTTTTGTATTTGTTCATTTGCTCAGTTCTTGTGATATTTTTCTGCTGGTTAGCCACGTGTTCACACCAGAGATCTGATATAGGTGGTCGAGACCATGTGGTCTCAGTGTTTTTGGATTCAGAAGTGTTGGAGTTTTTCCTAGGGTTTTTCTGGGTTGCATAAAGTATTCTCTCCTGTGCTGTCCTATCTAGACAGTTTTGGGCCCCAGCGTTTGCTCAATCTATTTTCTGTCTGTGTTCGTATTTTCATCTTGTCTAACCGCCATTATATGTTTGGGGGCTTCCTACTCTTTTGGGGTCTACTCTGGGGCAGTTAGCTTTCCTCTTTCCATTTTCAGGGATAGCTATCTCTCCGGCTTTGCCGAGGCATCTAGGACCAACGTAGGTCCGCTCCACGGCTGCTTCTAGTTGTGCGGTTAGTTTAGGGGTCTGCAACCTATTAGTTTCCAACCTGTCTGCTGTTAGGCTGCCTATGCGGTTTTTTTGCTCCTGCCTCCTCAGCTACCATAACATAACAGAATCACCGGCCATACTGAAAATTCTATGGTACTCAATAGAAGGGAAAAATAGTAAAGGAAAAAAAAAAGTTGTCAGAGTTGTCAGAAAATTTTTTTTGTTTCCTGTTTTTCTCTGGGGGCTGAGGAGGAATTTTTTTCCCCAATGGAGGTCAAGCATTTGTCCGATCGTGTGGAGCAGCTTGCTGCTGAAGTTCGGAGTATTGCTATCTATCTTGCTGGGTTGCCTGCTGTGAAACCTAGGATCCCTCTGACAGATTTATTTTTGGGGGATCAGTCTAAGTTTTTGAATTTTAAAAATAACTGTAAGTTGTTTTTCGCTGTGAAGCCTAAAACCTCAGGGAACACAACGCAGCAGGTTCAAATTGTCATCTCCCTGTTGCGCGGTGACCCTCAGGATTGGGCCTTTTCCCTGACACCTGGGGATCCTGTTTTGAATGATGTTGATGTGTTTTTTCAGGCTCTGGGGTTATTGTACGATGAACCTAATGTTACTGATCAAGCTGAAAAAACCTTGTTGGCATTGAATCAGGGTCATGAAGCCGCTGAGCTGTATTGTCAGAAATTCAGAAAGTGGCAGTCCTTACTAAATGGAATGATGATGCTCTGGCAGCTCTTTATCGGAAGGGTCTGGAAGAGACTGTAAAGGATGTTATGGTGGGATTCCCTGTCCCCTCTGGTCTCAATGACTCTATGTCATTAGCTATTCAAGTTGACAGACGTCTGCGCTAGCGTAGAAATATGCGTGAGATTGTGATGCCTTGCAGGCCAGCCCCTGAGCCCATACAGTGTGATGGAGTGACTTCTGGGGCACAGCGTCATGAATTTCGTAAGAGTAATAAGTTGTGCTACTATTGTGGTGACGCTACTCATGCTATTTCCGTCTGCACCAAGCGGGGAAGACGTTTTGCGCGCTCAGTTGTTTTGGGTAGTGTTCAGACTAAATTTCTGTTGACTGTTACCTTGATTTGCTCCATGTCCACATTTTCAGCTCAGGCTTTTGTTGATTCAGGGGCAGTTATAAACCTGATGGATTTTGATTTTGCAAAACGTTGTGGTTTTCCTATGATACCCCCTTGGCGGAGAATAAACCCCAGTTTTCTACCCAGGTGATAATGCGGGTTGACCCGGACCACCAAGAGAATTGCAAATTTTTGGTGTTACATAATATACATGACATTGTTGTTTTGGGGTTTCCTTTGTTACAGACTCACAATCCTGTTTTGGGTTTGTCAATGTGTTCGTGCTGACACTCCTGTTTTTTCTGCCCCTCCCCCCAGTCTCAGGATGTTCCTGACTATTTGACTGATTTTTCTGATGTGTTTAGTGAGAGTAAGTCTGCATCCTTATCTCCTCATAGGAGTTATGATTGCGCTATTGACTTAGTACCCGGTTGTAAATTTCCCAAAGGTCGGCTCTTTAATTTATCTATACCTGAGCATGAGGCCATGCGATCTTATATCAAAGAGTCTTTAGAGAAGGGTCATATCAGACCATCCTCTTCACCCTTGTGTGCCGGCTTTTTCTTTGTGGCCAAGAAGGATGGCTCATTGAGGCCGTATATTGCTTATCGTCTCCTGAATAAGATCACTGTTAAATATCAATATCCGTTACCCTTGATTTCTGACCTATTTTCCAGAGTGAAGGGTGCTTGGTGGTTTACCAAGCTTGACCTCAGGGGGTGTATAATCTTATTCGCATCAGTGACGGAGATGAATGGAAGACGGCGTTTAATACCCCAGAGGGGCATTTTGAGTACCTAGTGATGCCTTTTGGGCTCACTAATGCCCCTTCCGTCTTCCAATCTTTTTTTTTTTTTTATATATAGCACTAACATATTCCGCAGCGCTTTACAGTTTGCACACATTATCGTCGCTGTCCCCGAAGGAGCTCACAATCTAGATTCCCTATCTGTATGTTTTTGGAATGTGGGACGATACCGGAGTACCCGGAGAAAACCCACGCAAACATGAGAAGAACATACAAACTCCTTGCAGATGTTGTCCTTGGTGGGATTCGAACCTAGGACTCCAGCGCTGCAAGGCTGTAGTGCTATCCACTGAGCCACCGTGCTGCCCTTTATGAATGATATTTTCAGGGATTTCGTGGATAAATTTCTGATTGTTTATTTGGACGATATCTTGATTTTTTTCCAATGACTGCGATTCTCATGTGGAACATGTTCGGACTGTATTCTGGATTTTGAGAGAGAACGCATTGTATGTGAAGGGATCAAAATGTCTTTTTGGCGTACAGAAGGTTTCATTTCTGGGATTCATTTTGTCTTCGTCTGTTATTGAAATGGACCCGGTAAAAGTTCAGGCCATTTGTGATTGGGTTCAACCCACTACATTGAAGGCTCTTCAGAGATTTTTGGGTTTTGCTAATTTTTATCGTAAATTTATAGCTAATTTCTCTGGTATTGTGAAGCCACTGACTGATTTGACCAAGAAGGGTTCTGATGTAGTGAATTGGTCTCCTAAGCCAGTTTCTGCGTTTCAGGAGCTTAAGCGGAGATTCACTTCTGCTCCTGTTCTACGCCAACCTGATGTTTCTCTACCATTTCAGGTGGAGGTTGATGCTTCTGAGATTGGTGCAGGAGCCATTTTGTCCCAAAGGGATCCAGAAACCCTTGTGCCTTTTTCTCTGGAAAATTTTCCCCAGCGGAATGTAATTATGATGTGGGTAATCAGGAGTTATTGGCCATGAAGTGGGCTTTTGAGGAGTGGAGACATTGGCTGGAAGGAGCCAAGTATAAGGTGGTGGTCCTCACGGATCATAAGAACCTGGTTTATCTTGAATCAGCCAAGCGACTTAATCCTAGACAGGCCAGGTGGGCCTTGTTTTTCACACTATGAAAAAAGGGAGCGTTATACCACTTAATTAAATAATAAATGTTTCCATAGTAATAATGAAATTAATATTTAAGAAAATTTTAAATTAGCGTATAATCTGAAAAAATGAATGGCAGACCATCCGGAAAATTAAAAAGACACACACACAGGATTGGCGGAATGGCAAGCCAGCAAGATAAAACTAAATGAATACAATAATAAAAATCAATTAAAAATATCCATTAAAAAATATTAGCCTTTATTAATAAATGGCACAATACAATACAAAATGTGTGTATGATAAAAATTGAGGCAATTGATCACAAAAAATATTCACCAAATAATAATACAATAATTCAATGCTAACAAATAGCCAAATTAATTAATGGCTCAATTAATAACACCAGGTAAGTATCACCCAAATTAGCACACAAATATCACAATTGTGTTAGACCAAAAATAAAGTGCATGAGTGCAGCCAATTAATATCTCAAACTGTGGCAAAAGAAACCATGCAATGCAAAGTAACAAAAGTGCAATATAAATATGCAAATCATTTCATTATCCCAATATAAAAAAATATATATATATAAATATATGTAATATTAAGGTGCAAAAGGTGCGATATATATAAAGCAAAAAAAGATATAACAGTGCAAGGTGATAATAGTGCAGAGAAACGCCAATGGCAAAAAGAATATGTAATAAAAGGAGGGTGAGAAACAATTACCTGGGAGCCAAAAATCACCGACCTATGCCTCAAGAACGCGCCCCGACACGCGTTTCGGAGTTATACTCCTTCGTCAGGGGGATATGTTAGACTGTCAGCAATCAGGGATCATTTACAGTGAAATGCCTCCAGATGAGTGAATTGACGGCGCATGCGCGGCTGGCACTAGTCGGAAGTCACAGTGCAACAGGCGTCATGTGATCCAGCACTGCCGGGTAAAAAGTCCGGCATGCTGATTACATATAGATGCCGTCGCCATGCGACGACACGGCAACACCAAACCGCGCATGCGCACCCACACAAACTGGATCATTAAGGACTGAGGCAGATCAAAACCCGGATTGTTGAATATATGTGAACGCTGTCGCTAGGTATTATTTATTATTGTATTCATTTATTTTTATCTTGCTGGCTTGCCATTCCGCCAATCCTGTGTGTGTCTTTTTTTTTTCCTTGTTTTTCACACGTTTTAATTTTGTGGTCTCTTTTCTCCCGGGCTTTAAGAATGTTAAGGCGGATGCCCTCTCGAGGAGTTTCTTTCTGGATTCTCCTAAAGTAACTGAGCCTGCTGTTATTCTGAAGGAGTGTGTGGTTCTTTCTGCTATCTCATCCAATTTGAGACTGGCTTTGGAGAAATTTCAGGAGGACAAACCTGAACGTTGCCCTGCTGGGAGATTGTTTGTCCCAGACCAGTGGAGGAAGAATGTGATGTCCGAGATTCATTACTCCACGTTGGTCGGCCATCCTGGTATTTTGGTACCAGAGATTTGGTGAGTCGGTCCTTTTGGTGGCCCACTTTGTCTCGTGACATCAGGGACTTTGTGCAGTACTGTGGAACTTGTTCTCGGTCCAAACCTTGCTCTCGCTCTAGTGGTTTGTTAATGCCATTGCCTGTGCCCAAGAGGCCATGGACCCATATCTCTATGGATTTTAATTCTGACCTCCCTGTCTCTCAGAGAATGACAGTTATTTGGGTAATCTGTGATAGGTTTTCCAAGATGATACATCTTGTGCCACTACCTAAGTTGCCATCCACCTCCGAGTTGGTGCCCTTGTTTTTTCAACAGGTGGTTCGGTTGCACGGCGTTCCAGAGAACATTGTGTCTGACAGAGGAGTCCAGTTTGTTTCCAGATTTTGGAGTACATTTTGTTCCAAACTGGGAGTTCAGCTGTCTTTTTCCTCTGCGTTCCACCCTCAGACCATGGACAAACTGAGAGAACAAACCAGACCTTGGAGACTTATTTGAGATGTTTTGTGTCTGCTGATCAAGATGACTGGGTCTCTTTTTTGCCTTTGGCTGAGTTTGCTTTGAATAATAGGGCTAGTTCTGCCACCTTGATGTCTCCATTTTTCTGCAATTTCGGGTTTCATCCTCGATTTTCTTCAGGGCAGGTGGAGGCTTCAGTCTGTCCTGGTGTTGACTCTATTGTGGAGTGAAAGCAGCTGATTTGGGATCAAGTAGTGGATAAGCTGTCTCTCTCTCCAGGAGAAGGCCCAGCGGTTTGCCAACCGGCATAGGACTGATGGTCCTCGGTTTAAAGTGGGGGACTTGGTCTGGTTGTCCTCAAGAAATATCCCTATGAGAGTTGCATCTCCTAAGTTTAAGCCTAGGTTCCTTGGACCTTATAAGATCATGGAGATTCTTAATCCCATTTCCTTCCGTTTGCATCTTCCAGGAACATTCAAGATTCACAATGTATTTCACAAATTTTTATTGAAGAGATTTGTCGAGCCATTGGTTCCTATGGCTGCGCCTCCTGATCCTGTTTTGGTTGAAGGCAATTTGGAGTATGTGGTTGAGAAGATATTGGATTCTCGTTTGGCCAGGCGGAGACTCCAGTACTTGGTGAAGTGGAAAGGCTATGGTCAGGAGGACAATTCGTGGGTGTTTGCTTCTGACATTCATGCTGAAGACTGGTCCGTGCCTATCACCGAGCTCATCCTGATCGTCCTGGTGGCACAAGTGAGGGTTCGGTGACCCCTCCTCAAGGGGGGGGGTACTGTTGTGAATGTTTTGGAGACGACTTCGAAGCTGAAGCTCCCTCTGGTGGTTGCTGAGGGTATTGAATCTATCTTGAATACCAAGAGTCCTACACCCGCAGATAACGAGTGGGTGTCAGGTGGTACTGACTGGCCTGATATAAGTGAGCTGATCTCCCATGATCCTCGCCGGTGATCAATTCTGCTTCCTGGTTTAGTTTGGAATTCAGCTTGCTGTCCTGTCACCTGCTTGCGTTCAGATAAGTCTCTTTCAGTTTTTTTACTGTGGTATGAATTCCTTGCTTTTTGCTGCATTGCTTTTTGTCTTCAGCCGGGTCCCTATTGGGGGGCTTTGGCTGGTCTCCATTCGTTTTTTTGAATTTGTTCATTTGCTCAGTTCTTGTGATATTTTTCTGCTGGGTAGCTATGTGTCCACACCAGAGATCTAATATAGGTGGTCGAGACTGTGTGGTCTGTGTTTTTGGATTCAGAAGTGTTGGAGTTTTTCCTAGGGTTTTTCTGGGTTGCAGAAAGTATTCTCTCCTGTGCTGTCCTATCTAGACAGTTTTGGGCCCCAGCTGTTATGTGTCGGTAACTGACGAGAAATAGTAAAAAATAGCAAAAGCGGTAATACACCAGAGAGGCTGGGACCTATTGGATTGCAGTAACCTGAACTAACCACAAAACTAGAAGTAGCCGTGGAGCGTTCCTACGGTGATCCTAGACGCCTCGTCACAGCCTGAGAGATAACTACGCCTAAAGGCAGAAAGATGAAAGCTATCTGCCCCGGAGCAGATCCCCAAAGAAAATAGGAAGCCCCCAAACATGTAATGGCGGTTAGACAAGAAGAAAGCACGGACACAGACAGAAAATAGAATGAGCAAACGCTGGGGCACAATCTGTCTAGACAGAAAAGTACAGAAAAGAATTCTGACTGAATCCAACAAAACCCTAACAAAAATACCAACACTTCTGATTGCCAAAAAACCTGAGATCACACGATCTCAACCACCTAAATCTGATCTCTGGTGTAACAAAACGCTATTCAGCAAATAAAAAGTAACAAAGGAGCAAAGCAAAAGTGCAGACACAAATGGAGCACAATTGCAGCGCCAGACCCCCAAAAGGGGACAGGCTGCAGTCCACTGCAAGCAGCAAACCAGCAGAGAAAATCAAACAGAGGAAAAAAAAACAGCAAACACTTATCTGAAGAAGAGCAGGAAACTAGCAGTGCTTCAAGCAAGACCAGAAGGAACAATTGATAACCGGCAAGGCTGCTGGGAACTCAGGCAACTTATATCCTACCATTCAGCGCCAGCTGAAGGCCATTCAGTAATCAGTTCATTACCCTCAGCAAACACCGGATTTAGCTCCAGCTCAGAAGCCGCCTCCAGCATATTCACAACAGTACCCCCCCTTGAGGAGGGGTCACCGAACCCTCATCTGCCCAACCAGTCTGATCAGGATGGGCTCGATGATAGGCATGGATAAGTCTCCCAGCATGAATGTCTGAAGCAAACACCCAAGAATTCTCCTCCTTACCATAACCTCTCCACTTAACCAAATACTGGAGTTTCCATCTAGCAAAACGAGAATCCAATATCTTCTCAACCACATATTCCAAATTGCCCTCAACCAAAACAGGGTCGGGAGGCGCAGCAATAGGAACCACTGGTTCGACAAACCTCTTCAATAAGGACTTGTGGAACACGTTATGGATCTTAAATGTCCCTGGAAGAAGCAAACGGAAGGAAACCGGATTAATAAATTCCATGATCTTAAAAAGTCCAATGAACCTTGGCTTAAATTTTGGAGATGCAACCTTCATAGGGATATTCCTTGAGGACAACCAAACCAAGTCCCCCACTTTAAAACGAGGACCATCAGTCCTATGCCGGTTGGCAAACCGCTGGGCCTTCTCCTGAGAGAGAGACAACCTTTCCACCACCTGGTCGCAAATCTGCTGCATACGCTGCACAATAGAGTCAACCCCCGGACAGACAGAAGCCTCCGCCTGTCCTGAAGAAAATCGAGGGTGAAACCCGGAATTGCAGAAAAATGGAGACATCAAGGTGGCAGAGCTAGCTCTATTATTAAGAGCAAACTCAGCCAAAGGCAAAAAAGAGACCCAGTCATCTTGATCAGCAGACACAAAACATCTCAAATAAGTCTCCAAGGTCTGGTTTGTTCTCTCGGTTTGTCCATTGGTCTGAGGGTGAAATGCAGAGTAGAAAGACAATTGAACACCAACAACAGAATTGACACAACAAAATGTCCTCCAAAATCTGGAAACAAACTGGACTCCTCTGTCAGACACAATGTTCTCTGGAATGCCATGTAACCGAACCACGTGCTAAAAGAACAAAGGCACCAACTCGGAGGAGGAAGTCGACTTAGGTAATGGCACAAGATGTATCATCTTGGAAAACCTATCACAGATTACCCAGATAATGGTCATTCTCTGAGAGACAGGAAGGTCAGAAATAAAATCCATAGAAATAAGGGTCCATGGCCTCTTGGGTACAGGTAATGGCATTAACAAACCACTAGAACGAGAGGAAGGCTTGGAATGAGAGCAAGTCCCACAGGACTGCACAAAGTCCCTGACGTCACGAGACAAAGTAGGCCACCAAAAGGAGAGACTCACCAAGTCTCTGGTACCAAAAATCCCAGGATGACCAGCCAACGCAGAACAATGAATCTCAGACATCACACTCTTTTTCCACTGGTCTGGAACAAACAACTTCCCAACAGGGCAGCGCTCAGGTTTATCCTCCTGACACCCTTCCAGAGCCAGTCTCAAATTGGGCGAAATGGCGGAAAGAACCACACCTTCTTTCAAAATAACAGCAGGATCAGATAACTCAGGAGAATCTGCAAAGAAACTACTCAAGAGGGCATCCGCCTTGACATTCTTAGCGCCAGGAAGAAAAGAAACCATAAAATTAAAACGTGTGAAAAACAAGGCCCACCTGGCCTGTCTAGGATTAAGTCGCTTGGCTGATTCGAGATAAACCAGGTTCTTATGGTCCGTGAGAACCACCACCTGATGTTTGGCTCCTTCCAGCCAATGTCTCCACTCTTCAAAGGCCCACTTCATAGCCAATAACTCCCAATTACCCACGTCATAATTACGTTCAGTTGGAGAAAATTTTCGAGAGAAAAAGGCACAAGGGTTACTCTTAGAGGTCTCTGGATCCCTTTGGGACAAAACGGCACCAGCCCCAATCTCAGAGGCATCAACCTCCACCTGAAACGGCAGAGAAACATCAGGCTGCCGTAGAACAGGAGCAGAAATGAATCTCTGCTTAAGTTCCTGAAACGCAGAAACTGCCTCAGGAGGCCAATTCACCACATCGGAACCCTTTTTGGTCAAATCAGTCAATGGTTTAACAATACCAGAGAAATTACCAATAAATTTACGATAAAAATTGGCATAACCCAAAAATCTCTGAAGAGCCTTCAATGAAGTAGGTTGGACCAATCACAGATGGCCTGAACCTTGACCGGGTCATTTCAATAACAGACGGAGACAAAATGAATCCCAGAAATGAGATCTTCTGTACGCCAAAAAGACACTTTGATCCCTTCACATACAGTGCATTCCCTCACAAAATCTGGAACACAGTCCGAACATGTTTCACATGAGAGTCCCAGTCATTGGAAAAAATCAAGATATCATCCAAATAAACAATCAGAAATTTATCCACAAAATCCCTGAAAATGTCATTCATGAAGGATTGGAAGACGGAAGGGGCATTAGTAAGCCCAAAAGGCATCACTAGGTACTCAAAATGCCCCTCTGGGGTATTAAACGCCGTCTTCCATTCATCCCCATGCTTAATGCGAATAAGGTTATACGCCCTCCTGAGGTCAAGCTTGGTAAATGAACTAGCACTTTTCACTCTGGAAAACAGGTCAGAAATCAAAGGTAACGGATATTGATATTTAGCAGTGATCTGATTCAGGAGGCGATAATCAATACACGGTCTCAATGAACCATCCTTTTTGGCCACAAAGAAAACAACGGCGCCCAAGGGTGAAGAGGATGGTCTGATATGACCCTTCTCCAATGACTCCTTGATATAAGATTGCATAGCATCGTGTTCAGGTACAGATAAATTAAAAAGGCGACCTTTGGGAAATTAACCACCAGGCACTAATTCAATAGCGCAATCATAGCTCCTGTGAGGGGGCAAGGATGCAGATTTACTTTCACTAAACACATCAGTAAAATCAGTCAAAAAGTCAGGGACATCCTGAGACTGGGGAGAGGCAGAAAAAACAGGAGTGTCAGTATTAACACATTGGCAGCCCCAACTGGTCACAGACACAGATTTCCAATCCAAAACAGGATTATGAGACTGTAACCAAGGGAAACCTAGTACAATAATGTCATGCAGATTATGCAGCACCAGAAATTTGCAACTCTCCTGATGATCAGGTTCAACCCTCATTATCACCTGAGTAGAAAACTGGGGTTTATTCTCCGCCAAAGGGGTAGAATCAATGCCCAGTAGGGAAATAGACTTCCGCAGGGGTATCATGGGAAACCCACAACATTTGGCAAAGTCAAAATCCATCAGGTGAATAGCTGCTCCTGAATCAACAAAAGCCTGAGCAGAAAATGTGGACAGGGAGCAAATCAGGATAACAGTCAACAGAAATTTAGTCTGAACACTACCCAAGACAACTGAGCGTGCAAAACATCTTCCCCGCTTAGGGCAGACAGAAATAGCATGGGAAGCGTCACCACAGTAGAAACATAACCCATTGCGCTTACGAAACTCATGACGCTGAGCCCCAGAAGTCACTCCATCACACTGCATGGGCTCAGGAGCTGGCTCACAAGGCAACACTATCTCACGCATACCTCTGCGCTCACGCAAACGTCTGTCAATTTGAATAGCCAAAGACATAGAATCATTGAGACCAGAGGGAACAGGGAATCCCACCATAACGTCCTTTACTTTTTCTGACAGACCCTTTCGAAAAAGGGCTGCCAAAGCATCATCATTCCATTTGATCAGGACTGCCCACTTTCGAAATTTCTGACAGTACAACTCAGCGTCTTCAAGACCCTGATTTAATGCCAACAAGATCTTTTCAGCTTGATCAGTGACATTAGGTTCATCGTACAATAACCCAAGAGCCTGAAAAAATACATCAATATCATTCAAAACAGGATCCCCAGGTGTCAGGGAAAAAGCCCAATCCTGAGGGTCGCCGCACTGTGCCGCGTTCCCTGAGGACTAAGGCTTTAAGGCAAAAAACAACTTACAGTTATTTTTGAAATTCAGAAATTTAGATCGATCCCCTAAAAACGAGTCTGTCTATGGGGGGGCTGCATTATGCTATAGAGGCTGCCTATGGGGGGCTGCATTATGTTATACAGGCTGCCTATGGGGGCTGCATTATGTTATAGAGGCTGCTATTGGGGGGGCTGCATTATGCTATGGAGGCTGCCTATGTGGGGCTGCATTATGCTTTAGAGGCTGCCTATAGGGGTGCATTATGTTATACAGGCTGCTTATGGGGGTGCATTATGCTATACAGGCTGCATTACACTATAGAGTCTGTCTATGGGGTGCATTATTCTATATAGTCTGCCTATGGGAAGTGCATTATACTGTAGAGTCTGCCTAAGGGGGTGCATTATATTAAGGGCTGCATTATACTAGAGTCTGCCTATGGTGGGTGTATTATATTAGGGGCTGCATTATACTATAGAGTCTGCCTGTGGGGGGTTCATTATATTAAGGGCTGCATTGCACTATAGAGTCTGCCTATGGGAGTGCATTATTCTATATAGTCTGCCTATGGGAAGTGCATAATACTGTAGAGCATGCCTATGAGGAGTGCATTATACTATAGAGTCTGCCTATGAGGAATACAGTATACTATATGGAGACCTATGGGGAGTGCATTATACTGTATTGAGGGCTATCTGGTGTATTATGCTATATGGAGGCTATCTAGGGGGCCATCATACAGTGTGGAGATTACAGTGGTGGGGCCATCATGCAGTGTAGGGGCCATTAAATAGTTTGGGGGATAATAAGTGGTCAGTATATATAGAGGGGTCATTATACTGTAAGAGAGCATCATACTGTGTATAGGGGAGCTATATACGGGGGAGACTCGTGACATTGGTAAATGTAAAGTGGGCACTTATTATTATAGGGGAACGCAGGTTAATGTGACTGTCAAAAGGGCACACAGGGCAATATTACTTTCTAGGGGTCAAAATGTGCGCACTGTTTTCTAGGGCACTTGCACCCGGCATTACTATATTGTAGAGGGTTGCTTTAGAATTTAGAGAGCACAGGGAACCACACAGCAGGTCCCGTAATAGGGTCACATACGGCAGCAGCAGCTCAGCATTGGGGTATAAGCAGGATGAGGAGTTTGTGCAGGTTGGGGATAGATGGTGATGGTGCTGAAAATGTGAGAAGTGAAATGTGTTTAGTAATCTCTGCAGTCGAGTCTTGGCTGGAAGAAGTTGTCATGTCGGTATGGGCCAGATGGAAAAGACGGGAAAAGTGAATGATTCCATCAGAAGGAAATTCAGCGGTAAGTCATTATCTGTACCTCTGCTGTAATCTCTTATATGTTCTGTAGTGCTGGTATTTACCACTGACCATATGGCGGTAATATCCATGTTGGTCTTTATGTAGATATTATTTTCAGTAACACTGCAGTCATCTGCTGAGGTTCTCCTCCACT
Source organism: Oophaga sylvatica (assembly GCA_033576555.1). NCBI lineage: Eukaryota > Metazoa > Chordata > Amphibia > Anura > Dendrobatidae > Oophaga > Oophaga sylvatica. The sequence goes on from JARQOD010000002.1 coordinate 432,378,402, forward strand.
ATTAGGGTGTGTCACCCAGTTGTTACCTGGTTAGGGGCCCACTCAGAAGTTTCTCCCCCCTGAACAAAAACCCTAGCTACGCCTCTGGTCAGAAGCTTCCATTTCTCTTTTTCTGCATGTACATTGAAAGGTGCTTCTCTTTGAATATTATGAATTAGTTATTTCTACTCTGTCATTAGCTTCTGCAGGAACACTGCAAAATTCTTCTCTTGCAACATTCTGAAGAGATTCTTCTGCTCCGTCAAGGAAATCCTCATCTTCTTTGATGAGATTCAGTGTAGCTATTCTTCCCTGAAGAGTTTGCATCTTTTCTTCTGAGTCACAAGCTCGCATTTCTAGCACTTAAAATTTGTTTTTTCATCTGGCAAGTCTGTAAACGTATAGCACACATTTCAGCACACCATATTGGGTAATTTGCTTCTACATTCTGAACAAACGAATTTCTGTGGAATCACCATCTATAATATAACGCTAGGAGCGTCACTCTGTCTGAAGCCTTTATAGACTGCGCAAGCGCGACACGCCTGCGCAGTCTGGCTCCAGACAGAGTGAGGCATCCAGAGCGGTGAGTACTCTGTATGGCGCCGGAGATCTCGGTATGCTTACTGGATGCATACCGCGATCTCTGGCGCCATACATACTTACCTGACCGGAGGAGCGTTGCTGCGGCGCTCCTCTTCTCCCGGGGCAGAAGACCAGGAGTGCGCGTCGGATCGCGCATGCGCAATAGCGCTATCCGGCGCCATTTTGCTGAAGACACATTTAGTGTCCTCAGCAATATGGCGCATGCGCAATAGCGCTATCCGGCGCCATTTTGCTGAAGACACATTTACAGTGTGTCCTCAGCAATATGGCGCCGGACAGCGGGTATGGGCATGCGCGTACTCTGGCGCCGCTCTCCTCCCCCGGCGTCCAGCAGAACGGAACAGCGCTGGAGCACAGGGATGAAAGGTGAGTATAAATGTTTGGTTTTTTTTGGGTATCTGTGCAGTTTAATAGCGGTGTGGGGGCCATGCACATCAGGGTTGGGGGGTGAGGGGACCTTGCACATCTGGGTTGGGGGTGAGGGGACCATGCACATCAGGGTTGGGGGGTGAGGGACCATGCACAACAGGATTGGGGGTGAGGAAACATGCACATCAGGATTGGGGGTGAGGGGACCATGCACATCAGGATTGGGGGTGAGGGGACCATGCACATCAGGATTGGGGGGTGAGGGGACCATGCACATCAGGATTGGGGGTGAGGGGACCATACAAATCAGGATTGGGGGTGATGGGACCATGCACATCAGGATTGGGGGTAAGGGGACCATGCACATCAGGATTGGGGTGAGGAACCATGCACATTAGGATTGGGGGTGAGGGGACCATGCACATCAGGATTGGGGGTGAGGGGACCATGCACATCAGGATTGGGGGTGAGGGGACCATGCACATAAGGATTGGGGGTGAGGGGACCATGCACATCAGGATTGGGGGTGAGGGAACCATGCACATCAGGATTGGGGGTGAGGGGACCATGCACATCAGGATTGGGGGTCAGAGGACCATGCACATCAGGATTGGGGGGTGAGGGGACCATGCACATCAGGATTGGGGGGTGAGGGGACCATGCACATCAGGATTGGGGGGTGAGCGGACCATGCACATCAGGATTGGGGGTGAGCGGACCATGCACATCAAGATTGGGGGGTGAGGGGACCATGCACATCAGGATTGGGGGAGGGGACCATGCACATCAGGATTGGGGGGTGAGCGGACCATGCACATCAGGATTTGGGGGTGAGGGGACCATTCATACCAGAATTGGGGGTGAGGGGACCATGCATTCCAGGATTGGGCGGGAGGTGACCATGCATACCAGGATTGGTGGGTGAGGGGACCATGCATACCGGGATTGGGGAGGTGAGGGGACCATGCATACCGGGATTGGGGGGTGACGGAACCATGAATACCAGTATATAGATGAGCAGGTACCATGCATACCAGGATAGGGATGAGGGGATACCATGCATACCAGGATTGGGTGATGAGGGGTCCATGCATACCAGGATGAGGAATGGGGTGCCATGCATACCAGATTTGGGTGGGGTGAGGGGACCATACATACCAGCATAGGGATAAGGGGTACCATGCATACCAGGATAGGAGGGGGCAGCACATACCAGCATGGGAGACCATATACCTTTAAAAATGCTTGCCAGGGGACCATGCACATCAGGATTGGTGGGTGAGAGGACCATGCATACCAGGATAGGGGTGAGGGGACCATGCATATCAGGATTGGGGGTGAGGGGACCATGCATACCAGGATTGGGGGGTGAGGGGACCATGCATATCAGGATTGGGGGTGAGGGGACCATGCATATCAGGATTGGGGGGTGAGGGGACCATGCATATCAGGAATGGGGGTGAGGGGACCATGCACATCAGGGTTGGGGGGTGAGGGGACCATGCACATCAGGGTTGGGGGGTGAGGGGACCATGCACATCAGGATTGGGGGGTGGGGGGCCATGCCCATCAGGGTTGGGGTGAGGGACCATGCACATCAGGTTTAGGGGTAAGGGGACCATGCACATCAGGGTATGGGGTGAGGACCATGCACATCAGGTTGGAGGTGAGGGACCATGCACATCAGGATTGGGGGGTGGGGCCATGCCCATCAGGGTGGGGGTGAGGGGACCATGCACATCAGGTTTAGGGGGTAAGGGGACCATGCACATCAGGTATGGGGGTGAGGGACCATGCACATCAGGTTGGAGTGAGGACCATCACACGGTTTGGGGGTGAGCGGACCATGCACATCAAGGTTGGGGGGTGAGGGGACAATGCACATCAGGTTTGGGGGTGAGGGGACCATGCACATCAGGGTTGGGGGGTGAGCGGACCATGCACATCAGGATTGGGGGTGAGGGGACCATGCACATCAGGATTGGGGGGTGAGGGGACCATGCAATCAGGATTGGAGGTGAGGGGCCATGCACATCAGGATTGGGGTGAGGGGCCATGCACATCAGGATTGGGGGTGAGGGGACCATGCACATCAGGATTGGGGTGAGGGGACCATGCACATCAGGATTGGGGGGTGAGGGGACCATGCACATCAGGATTGGGGATGAGGGAACCATGCACATCAGAATTGGGGGTGAGGGACCATGCACATCAGGATTGGGGGTGAGGGGACCATGCATATCAGGATGGGGGTGAGGGGACCATGCACATCAGGATTGGGGGTGAGGGGACCATGCATATCAGGAATGGGGTGAGGGGACCATGCACATCAGGGTTGGGGGTGAGGGGACCATGCACATCAGGGTTGGGGGTGAGGGGACCATGCACATCAGGATTGGGGGGTGGGGGGCCATGCCCATCAGGGTTGGGGGTGAGGGGACCATGCACATCAGTTTAGGGGGTAGGGGACCATGCACATCAGGTATGGGGGTGAGGGGACCATGCACATCAGGTTGGGAGGTGAGGGACCATGCACATCAGGATTGGGGGGTGGGGGGCCATGCCCATCAGGTTGGGGGGAGGGGACCATGCACATCAGGTTGGGGGTAAGGGGACCATGCACATCAGGTATGGGGTGAGGGGACCATGCACATCAGGTTGGGAGGTGAGGGACCATGCACATCAGGTTTGGGGGGTGAGCGGACCATGCACATCAAGTTGGGGGTGAGGGACAATGCACATCAGGGTTTGGGGGTGAGGGACCATGCACATCAGGGTTGGGGGTGAGCGGACCATGCACATCAGGATTGGGGGTGAGGGGACCATGCACATCAGGATTGGGGGGTGAGGGGACCATGCAATCAGGATTGGAGGGTGAGGGGCCATGCACATCAGGATTGGGGGTGAGGGGCCATGCACATCAGGATTGGGGGTGAGGGGACCATGCACATCAGGATTGGGGGTGAGGGGACCATGCACATCAGGATTGGGGGGTGAGGGGACCATGCACATCAGGATTGGGGATGAGGGAACCATGCACATCAGAATTGGGGGTGAGGGGACCATGCACATCAGATTGGGGGTGAGGGGACCATGCACATCAGGATTGGGGGTGAGGGACCATGCACATTAGGATTGGGGGTGAGGGGACCATGCACATCAGGATTTGGGGTGAGGGGACCATGCACATCAGGATTGGGGGTGAGGGGACCATGCACATCAGGATTGGGGGGTGAGGGGACCATGCACATCAGTATTGGGGGTGAGGGGACCATGCACATTAGGATTGGGGGTGAGGGAACCATGCACATCAGAATTGGGGGGTGAGGGACCATGCACATCAGGATGGGTGAGGGACCATGCACATCAGGATTGGGGGTGAGGGGACCATGCACATCAGGATTGGGGGTGAGGGGACCATGCACATCAGGATTGGGGGTGAGGGGACCATGCACATCAGGATTGGGGGGTGAGGGGACCATGCACATCAGGATTGGGGGTGAGGGGACCATGCACATCAGTATTGGGGGTGAGCGGACCATGCACATTAGGATTGGGGGTGAGGGGACCATGCACATCAGGATTGGGGGGTGAGGGGACCATGCACATCAGGATTGGGGGTGAGGGGACCATGCACATCAGGATTGGGGGGTGAGGGGACCATGCATACCAGGATTGGGGGGTGAGGGAACCATGAATATCAGGATATGGATGAGCAGGTAACATGCATACCAGGATAGGGATGAGGTTGTACCATGCATACCAGGATTGGGGATGAGGGGACCATGCATACCAGGATGAGGAATGGGGTGCCATGCGTAGTAGATTTGGTGGGGGTGAGGGGACGATACATACCAGGATAGGGATGAGGGGTGCCATGCATACCAGGATAGGAGGGGGTCAGCACATACCAGAATAGGAGACCATGTACCTATAAAAATGCTTGCCACCCGGGCGTAGAACGTGTTCATCACTAGTAAAGAATATGCAAATTATCTCCCTTGAGCTTCAATTCCCGGTTTTAAAATTTCCTCCAAGCAGCACAATCCAGCTACACCCAAAGATCCTCAGACTTGTGGCAACTCTTCCTTCTTCCCAGAATGCACCAGGAATATGTAAATTATCTCTCTCGAGCTTCAACCCCTGGTTTTGGATCTGCACAAGCCAACATCTACAAAAAATATGTGGGTAGTTGTTTCCCAGATGTTTGGAACAACCTTCCTGCTGAGTTCCTTCAAAAACTGTGTACAAGTGTACCAAGAAGGATTCATAATATTTTAATGCAAAGAATGGTCATAGCAAATGTTCATTTTACTTTTTTATTTTAGAATTCACTCTTGTTCATTCACTGTGCATTTTGTTAGTTGATGTACATAAACTATTAACATTTCTATTTTTTATACAAGCATTCTAAAACTTTAGCACAATATTGGGTTATATATATTTATATACAAATACAGCTCTGGCAAAAATTAAGAGACCACTGCACAGTTTTATAAAAATCAGCTTCTCTGACAGCCATTCCATTCCAGTGTCAGTTGATCACCTTCAACCAAATCTTATTTAATGAAGAAAAGTATAAAAAACACTGCTGTGATGTTCACAATCCTCTTGCAGTAGGACAAGCTGGATGGCAAAACAAGGGCTAGTAATATCCCAAAATTAATAGCAATGAAAAAATAACTTTTAACCATGCCAAAGGAGTTGAAAAGAAAAGAAGTCTTGAGTGAGGAAAAGAAGGGCTAAATTCTGGATTCACTAGCAGAGGGATACAATGAGCGTCATGTTGCCTCCATCCTTAAAATTTCTAAGACTGCAGTCCATTACAACAAGGTCAAGCAGCAGACAATGGGGACAACAAAGCTACAGACCGGCAGGGGCGAAAACGACTCTCCACTGACTGGGATGACCGTCATCTTATCCGAATCTCACTCAGCAACTGCAGGATGACATCAAGTGACCTACAAAAGGAATGGCAAATGGCAGCTGGGGTGAAGTGCACAGCAAGAACAGTTCATAACAGGCTAGTAGAGGCAGGGCTCAAGTCATGTAAAACTAGAAAAAAGCCTTTCATCAATGAGAAGCAAAGGTGAGCCAGGCTGAAGTTTGCCAAAGACCATAAGGATTGGACCATAGAGGACTGGAGTAAGGTAATCTTCTTTGATGAATCTAATTTTCAGCTTTGCCCAACATCTGGTCGTCTAATGGTTAGACGGAGACCTGGAGAGGAGTACAAGCCACAGTTTCTTGCAGCCACTGTGATATTTGGTGGAGGATCGGTGATGAGCTGGGGATGCTTCAGCAAGGCTAGAATTGGGCAGGTTAATCTTTGTGAAGGACATATGAATCAAGCTGCATACAAGGTTATCCTGGAAAACCAGTTGATTCCTTCTGCTCAGGCAATGCTCTCCAACTCTGAGGACTGGTTTTTCCAGCAGGACAATGCGCCATGCCACACAGCTAGGTCAATCAATATGTGGATGAAGGACCACCACATCAATTTTCTGTCATGGGCAGCCCAATCTCCAGACCTGAACCCCATTGAAAACCTCTGGATTGTAATCAAGAGGAAGACGGATAGTCACAAACCATCAAACAAAGAAGAACTGCTTAAATTTTTATACCAGGAGTGGCATAAGGTCACCCAAAAGCAGTGTAAAAGACTGGTAGAAAGCATGTCAAGAAGCATGAAAGCTGTGATTAAAAATCATGGTTAGTCCACAAAATATTGATTTCTGAATTCTTCCTGAGTTAAAACATAAGTATTGTTGTTTCTAAATGATTATGAACTTGTTTTTTTCTTAGCATTATTTAAGGTCTGCAAGCACTGCATTTTTTGTTATTTTGACCATTTCTCATTTTCTGAAAATAAATACAAAATTTATTGCTTGGAAATTCGGAGACATGTTGTCAGTAGTTTAGAGAATGAAAAAGCAATTTACATTTTACTCAAAAATATACCTATAAAGAGAAAAAACAGACAAACTGAAAATTTTTGCAGTGGTCTCTTAATTTTTGTCAGAGCTGTATATACACAGTACATAAATAATGAAAGTTGGCAGAAAACGTGTTTCCTTATTCGTCGTGTTCTCTCTTTATCAGCAGTGGATATTAATATAGATAATAAACCTTTCATTTCGCTCACTACTTTTTCTTTATTACTCAAGATGATGTACCCATATTGTCTCTCTAGATCATATGTTGCACTACAATAATGCTGATTGCTTACCTTGCACTTTGGTGATAAAAGTGTGAGACCAAAAACTGACAGAGGACAGGTATATAAAAGTATTAAGAAAATGCACTAGGTGAATTGACTGTGTCCTAAAAGCACAGCCGAAAAACATATCCCTATGCGTTTTTTCAAATTTCAATGACTGCTTCGATTCTTTAGAGGATAAGTAGTAATATTAAGACATTATTTGAAAAGACAATGAAATTGTGCAATGTGGCATGCAAATCGTGGAAGTTTGCTCATCGGCTACAAAGGACCTATTCATATTTTGGATATTTCTTATTAGAATTCGACATTTTAGGATGTTTGCATTAGAGTCTGCAGTTCTGACATTTGCCACTAGATGGAGGGCTGAACAACAGATTTTTTTTATAACTCTTTTTCTTATAGAAAGGCCTTTAGAAGGAGCCTGTCACATAGGCCTTGTAACATGCATCCCTAATATGGTTTTATAAAGTTAAACGCCCCAGTATATGAGTCAAAAAAATATTTTTAATTTTTACGTACCTTCTACGTAGCACAAGGGATCAAATGAATGCAGCTTCAAGTCTCCTAAGGAGACTACTGAAGCATATAAAAAGTAGAAAATAATGTTTTTAAAAAATAAATAAAAAATAAAAGTTCAAATCACCCCCCTTTTGCCCCATTCAAACTATTAAAAAAACAAAAAATACACATATTTGGTATCGTTGGGTTCATAAATGCTCGATCTATCAAAATATAAACTAAATTAATCTGCTCGGTAAATGAAGTAATGAGAAAAAAATAAAAAAACGCAAGAATTACCTTTTTTTGGTTGCCGCAACATTGCAATAAAATGCAATAACAGGTGATCAAAACATTGTATCTACCCCAAAATGGTATCAATAAAAACATTAGCTCTGCCCACAAAAATAAGCCCTCACCTACCTCCTGATCCTGAAAAATTGAGTTGCTATGGGTCTTGGAAAATAGAACCATTTTTATTTATTTTTTTTTACAAACTTTCAATTTTTTTTTACTACTTAAAGAACCTAGACATGTTTGGTGTCAATGAACTCATAATGACCTGGAGAATCATAATGGCAGGTCAGTTTTAGAAAAAAAAAACAATTGTGGAATTGCATTTTTTTGCAATTTCACGGCCCTTGGAATTTTTTCCCATTTTCCAGTACACTACATGGTAAAACCAATGGTGAAGATCAAAAGTACAACTCACCCTGCAAAATACAAGCCCTCATACGGCCATCTTGATGGAAAAATAAAAATGTTATGGCTCTGGAAAGAAGGGGAGCAAAAAACAAAAACACAAAAATGGAAAATCCCAAGGTCATAAAGGGGTTAAAGCTGGTGTTGTGCACGTTAGTCTTAATGGATCAGTGGTGTGAATGATTTACTAAGAGGCACATGAATTAATTGAATTAATGAATTAAGCGCATCTTACAACTTGTGTGCGCCATCACCAGAAATGTTACTGCAGTCAGCGACTGAAGTACAGTGCCTTGCGAAAGTATTCGGCCCCCTGGAACTTTTCAACCTTTTCCCACATATCATGCTTTAAACATAAAGATACCAGATGTAAATGTTTGGCGAAGAATCAACAAGTGAGACACAATTGTGAAGTTGAATGAAATTTATTGGTTATTTTAAATTTTTGTGGAAATACAAAAACAGAAAAGTGGAGCGTGCAATATTCAGCCCCTTTACTTTCAGTGCAGCAAACTCACTCCAGAATTTCATTGTGGATCTCTGAATGATCCAATGTTGTCCTAAATGACTAATGATGATAAATATAATCCACCTGTGTGTAATCAAGTCTCCATATTAATGCACCTGCTCTGTGATAGTCTCAGGTTCTGTTTGAAGCACAGAGAACATCATGAAGACCAAGGAACACAACAGGCAGGTTTGTGATACTGTTGTGGAGAAGTTTAAAGTCAGATTTGGATACAAAATTATTTCCAAACCTTTAAACATCCCAAGGAGCACTGTGCAAGCGATCATATTGAAATGGAAGGAGTATCATACCACTACAAATCTACCAAGACCCGGCCGTCCCTCTAAACTTTCACAAGGAGAAGACTGATCAGAGATGCAGCCAAGAGGCCCATGATCACTCTGGATGAACTGCAGAGATCTACAGCTGAGGTGGGACTGTCTGTCCATAGAACAACAATCAGTCATGCACTGCACAAATCTGGCCTTTATGGAAGAGTGGCAAGAAGAAAGCCATTTCTCAAAGATATCCATTAAAAGTGTTGCTTAAAGTTTGCAACAAGCTACCTGGGAGACACACCAAACATGTGGAAGAAGGTGCTCTGGTCAGGTGAAACCAAAATCGAACTTTTTGGCAACAATGCCATACGATATGTTTGGCGTAAAGGCAACACAGCTCATCACCCTGAACACACCATCCCCACTGTCAAATATGGTGGTGGCAACATCATGGTTTGGGCCTGCTTTTCTTCAGCAGGGACAGGGAAGATGGTTAAAATTGATGGGAAGATGGATGGAGCCAAATACAGGACCATTCTTGAAGAAAACCTGTTGGAGTCTGCAAAAGACCTGAGACTGGGACGGAGATTTGACTTCCAACAAGACAATGATCCCAAACATAAAGCAAAATCTACAAAGGAATGGTTCACAAATAAATGTATCCAGGTGTTAGAATGGCCAAGTCAAAGTCCAGACATGAATCCAATCGAGAATCTGTGGAAAGAGCTGAAAACTGCTGTTCACAAACGATCTCCATCCAACCTCACTGAGCTCGAGCTGTTTGCCAAGGAAGAATGGGCAAGAATTTCAGTCTCTCGATGTACAAAACTGATAGAGACATACCCCAAGCGACTTGCAGCTGTAATCGCAGCAAAAGGTGGCGCAACAAAGTATTAAGTTAAATGGGCCTAATAATATTGCACGCCACACTTTTCAGTTTTGTATTTCCACAAAAATTTAAAATAACTAATACATTTCGTTCAACTTCACAATTGTGTCCCACTTGTTGTTGATTCTTCACCAAAAATTTAGATTTGGTATCTTTATGTTTGAAGCATGATATGTGGGAAAAGGTTGAAAAGTTCCAGGGGGCTGAATACTTTCGCAAGGCACTGTATACTTCAGGTCAACCACCCACCACCCTAGTCATGCTCCACAAATTTTGTTGGAGCTGGCCGGGACTTGTAAAATAAAACGGCAAAAGTCCTAAACAATTTTGTTGCGCAACTCCGAGTTATGCAAAAATTTGTTGAGAATAAAAAAGTCTTAAAAAATACCTTCATGAAATAAGTACTATACGTATACATCTAATATAATGTTACAGCTTTGTAATCCTTGTAAAGATAAATTAATCAGATAAAAAATAAATTCTATTTGTAGAATACACAAAGCCTACAGGGCTTTTCCTGGCGTATACTGTAACATTCACATAGGCCCACATGACGGGATGTACATCCAACCTCAATGCGCATGCCCAGTAAGCTGGCTGTCAGCGCGAAGGTGTGTGGTTTCTTCAGAGACCTGCATGATGTTAGGACAGCGCAGCCCATCACTTAAACTGCAGTGGGTTTCATTAATTTCCGGAGGACTGTGAATAAAGTGATTTCCACCCATGTGACTAGAAGCCATAGATTTATATGGAAGGTAAGTAAAAATTAAAAGTGTTTTTTGACTTATATACTGGGAGATTTAGCTTTACAAAACCATGTTAGGGATGCATGTTACAAGTCATACACGGAATTGGGGGCAGTGTAGTAGGGCAAAATGATGTGACAGGTTCCCGTTAAGGCCGGAGTCACACTAGCAATACGAACGAGTGCTATGCGAGAAAAAAATCGCATAGCACTCGGACCAATGTTAATCTATGGGGCAGCTCCCATCAGCCGGTTTTTTTTCTCGGCCATATTATACGGGCTGAGAAAATCGAAACAAAAGTCATACAATAATAATGCCAAATAATGGTGAAAAATAATTCACCCCCAATGAATTGGCCCTGATGCCAATATAGGGCAGAAACTCCCAATAATGTATTACACGAACAAAAAAGAAAGGAGTATATACCGCATCTTAAAAAATATCAATCTTTATTTTAACAATAAATAATGCCAACAATAACGGCCCAAAGAAACATAGAGGTGTAACGAGGACAAGCTGTCAGTAGGAGAAACAGCAACAGACTCATAAGTAACCAGGGTAGATAATATAAACATATAGCCATCTGCATTAACCCCTTAGTGACAGAGCCATTTTGCAGCTTAATGACCGGGCCAATTTTTACAATTCTGACCACTGTCACTTTATGAGGTTATAACTCTGGAACGCTTTAACGAATCCCGCTGATTCTGAGATTGTTTTTTCGTGACATATTGTACTTCACGTTAGTGGTAAAAAAATTTTTATCTGACTTGCGCTTATTTATGAAAAAAACGGAAACATGGCGAAAATTTTGAAAATTTAGCAATTTTCAAATTTTCAACTTTTATGCCCTAAAATCAGAGAGATATGTCACACAAATTTCTTAATAAATAACATTTCCCACATGTCTACTTTACATCAGCACAATTTTGGGAACAAAATTTTTTTTTGTTACGAAGTTATAAGGGTTAAAAGTTGACCAGTAATTTCTCATTTTTACAACACCATTTTTTTTAAGGGACCACCTCACATTTGAAGTCACTTTGAGGGGTCTATATGATAGAAAATACCCAAAATGGACACCATTCTAAAAACTGCACCCCTCATGGTGCTCAAAACCACATTCAAGAAGTTTATTAACCCTTTACGTGCTTCACAGGAACTGAAGCAATGTGGAAGGAAAAAATTAACATTTAACTTTTTTTGCAAAAGCTTTACTTCGGAACCAATTTTTTCTATTTTCACAACTGTTCAAAGAAAAAATGAACCACAAAATTTGTTGTGCAATTTCTCCTGAATACGCCGATACCCCATATGTGGGGGTAAACCACTTTTTGGGCGCACGGCAGAGGTCGCAAGGGAACGAGCGCCGTTTGACTTTTTCAATGCAGAATTGGCTGGACGCTATGTCGCGTTTAGAGAGCCCCTGATGTGCCTAAACAGTGGAAACCCCCCACAAGTGACCCCATTTTGGAAACTAGACCCCTTAAGGAACTTATCTAGATGTGTGGTGAGCACTTTGAACCTCCAAGTGCTTCACAGAAGTTTGTAACGTAGAGCCGTGAAAATAAAAAATCATATTTTTTCCACAAAAACAATCTTTTCACCCCAATTTTTATTTTCCCAAGGGTAACAAGACCCCAAAAGTTTTTGTAAAATTTGTCCTGAGTACGCTGATACCCCATATGTGGGGGTAAACCACTGTTTGGGTGCATGGCAGAGCTTGGAAGGGAAGGAGCACCGTTTGACTTTTTTCAACGCAGAATTGGCTGGACGCCATGTCGCGTTTATAGTGGCCCTGATGTGTCTAAACAGTGGAAACCCCCCACAAGTGACCCCATTTTGTAAACTAGACCCCCTAAGGAACTTATCTAGATGTGTGGTGAGCACTTTGAACCTCCAAGTGCTTCACAGAAGTTTATAACGCCCGGGCGTGAAAATAAAAAAATCATATTTTTTCCACAAACCTGATCGTTTAGTCCCTAATTCTTTATTTTCCCAAGGGTAACAGGAGAAATTAGACCACAAAAGTTGTTGTCCAATTTGTCCTGAGTACGCTGATACCCCATATGTGGGGGTAAACCACTGTTTGGGCGCACGGCAGGACTCGGAAGGGAGGGAGCACCATTTGACTTTTTGAACGCCACTGCGTTTTTGGAGACCCCCTCATGTGCCTAAATAGTGGAAACCCCTCAATTCTAGCTCCAACCCTAACCCCAACACACCCCTAACCCTAATCTCAACCCTAACCCTAATACCAACCCTAATTCTAACTCTAACCCTAATTGTAACCCTAACCCTAATTGTAACCCTAACCCTAGTTGTAACCCTAACCCTAATTCCAACCCTAACCCTAATTATAACCCTAACCCTAATTATAACCCTAACCCTAAGGCTGGGTTCATATTGCGTTTTACCAGCCCATTCAACACATAGCGTTGACGGGCTGGTAACGGTATAGCATAACGCGATCGCGTTATGCTATACTCACTAGCGCAGAGGAATCAGCGATGATTCATTTGCGCTAGCGGTGACGGAGCCCAGACGCTGCAGGCCGCATCCGAGGCTCCGTCACTGAATGACGGCACTCGCGAACGCATGCCGCTTTACGTAAAGCGGCATGCGTCGCGATGCGCCCTCAAATGCGGGTGAATGGCAGCGTTAACGGACTGCGTTACACTGCGTTATACCGCGGTGTAACGCAGTCCGTCTAACGGACTGCCATAACGCAATATGAACCCAGCCTAACCCTAACGCTAATCCCAACCCTAATTATAACCCTAACCCTAATTATAACCCTAATTATACCCCTAACCCTAACCCTAATGGAAAAATGAAAATAAATAAAATTTCTTTATTTTATTATATGTACCTAACCAAGGGGGTGATATAGGGGGGTTTATGTACTGTTTTTTTTTATTTTGATCACTGTGATAGTTTATCACAGTGATCAAAATGTACTTTTAGAGAATGAATGAATATTTTTTTGAATTTGCCGCCAGGCAGATTCGGCGGGCGCACTGCGCATGCGCCCGCCATATTTTTTTTTACTGGAAGAAGACGCCGGCTGAACGGAGGCCAGGGGGAGGATCGGACCGCACCGGGGGGGATCGGAGGACACGGGACCCCTCCAGGTACAGGGGGGGGTGAGATCGGGGGTCCCGGGACACTATTTCTCTCCCCTCTGATGTGCGATCACATCAGAGGGGAGAGAAATTTACAGGCAGGGATCGCAGCATTGATTTCTCTTTTGCGATCGCCAGTATATGGCGATCGCAAAAGAGTGGTGATTGGGGGGGCCCCTATTATGTTCTCTGGGGTCTCGGCTACCCCAGGCAGCCGAGACCCCAGAGAAAATCGCCCATCCCCCCCGTCACCTCGCGGCGGGCGCAGCACTCGTGCGCCCGCCATTTTAAAGCATGGCGCCGGCACCGGGGGACACCGGAGGGCCCTGGGGCCATGAGGAGGGTTCGGGGGCCACAGTGGGGGTCCCGGGGACCCTTTTTTTCTGTCCTCTGATGTCCGATGACATCAGAGGACAGAGAAATTAAATGGCACTTTTTTTTTTATTTTTTTTTGTTGCGGTCGCCGTTATAGGGTTAATAACGGCGATCGCAACATCGGTGTCGGTAAAAACCGACCCGATTCATGTTCTCTGGGGTCTCGGCTACCCCCGGCAGCCAAGACCCCGGAGAAAATGCGCCTCTGGGGGGCGCTATTCACTTTTTCCACAGCGCCGTTAATTAACGGCGCTGTGGTTTAAGTACCCTTAATGACCGCCGTTAAAAGGCGTATCGGCGGTCATTAAGGGGTTAATGTAAATAGAAATCAGCCAAACAGATTTCTCTGTGCAACATAATGGCAATATTTAAAGTGCATAATGCATATCACAAATAATGCTTACCCATATCAATTGGCTAAGTCTGTGCGTCTCCCAAACAGACCCCCTAAATTTTTCCTAACACAAACTAATAAATTTATTAAACACTGACATATATAGATCATTTTGATATGACATGGTCTACTATATGTAAACCATGTGTCATTTCATGTCGGGTTCTGTAATGATTTGTAGAACTCTATGTAGAATTGCTATGTAGAACTCTATGAACTATAAATATATATATATATGTATTCTATGTGTATATATCTATTCTTTCGTTTATGTTTTAAAACCTGTCATTGGGGTCCATTATATGTCCGTTTTGCAAGCCGGCGAGAAAATCTCGCCATAACGGATGCAAAACGGATGTCACACGGGTGCTTGGAGGTGAGAAAATCGCTTCCCTCGCATTAAAATCGGATGACATACGGATCACTGTTCATGAAACATTTGTGCAATTCTGGTCCGTGAAAAACGACCATATTTTTATATGTTGTGTGTGACTCCAACCTTATAAATAAAATCATTAATTATAAAGCGCATTTTGTATTTACTTGGGTTATTAGGTTCATTTAGGTAAGCCTTCAAACTATAATATACATATGTGAAGGGAAAAGGGGGAATGGGAGAGTCAGCTCATCGATTGAAGCCTCTTCAGAGAAGTGGAATCCACACACGGAGTGGCCCCGGTCCTAGGTGTATGTGGAAGTCAATATGGAAAAGAAATCTCCAGTGTGGTAAAATTAAACTTGGTAACACATTAAAAAGACCATGATTAAGACCTCACAGTCGAAGCGCATTGGTCGATAATCCCCTGGGATTCCTTTGTATGCCTACAACATGCCTTTTTAATGCGTTACCAATAAACGTTAAGTTTTATTTTACCACGCTGGAGATTTCTTTTCCATATTGCCTTCAAACTATAATGTGGTATGTCAAAATTTGTAAATCTGGATTTTGTGGGGCATGGAGCAGCATAAGTTGGATAATTCTTTTGATTCATGTTATTTAAAGTGAATCTGTCACCAGGTTTTTGCCACTTAATCAAAGAGCAGCATGCGAAGATGGAGACAGAAATGTCTCCATCTCCTACATTGTGTCAGTGTGTGGAAATAGGACTGCACCCAACGCATTATGAATGCAGTCCAATGTTTTCCACGCACTCATGTCTTGCGTATTCAAGTACAATCCAAATATCAGATCAAAGTCGGGCATGCGGCAATATTTTTCTAGAACATTCTCTTTTCAAGGAAAATATCGGACATACGGTGGGTACGGAAAGTATTCAGACCCTTTTAAATTATTCACTCTTTGCAGCCATTTGGTAAATTCAAAAAAGTTCTTTTTTTTCTCATTAACCCCTTTCTGTCATCGGACGTACTATCCCGTCCATGGTACCTGGGCTCATATTACCATGGACGGGATAGTACACCACATGCGATCAGTCACGGACTGTTCCCGGCACATTAACCCCCGACACACTGCGATCAAACATGATCACAGTGTTCTGGCAGTATAGGGAAGCATCGTGCAGGGAGGGGGCTATAAATAGTAAATCAAACCCCCTTTATCACACCCTTAGAAAGGAAAAAATAATAAAATTTAAAAAATTTATTTATTTCCATTTTCTCATTAGGGTTAGGGTTAGGGTTGGGGCTAAAGTTAAAATTAGGGCTAGGGTTGGGATTAGAGTTAGGGGTGTGTTAGGGTTAGATTTGTGGCTAGGGTTATGGTTGGGACTAGGGTTAGGGGTGTGTTGGGGTTAGGGTTGGAGTTAGAATTGGGGGTTTCCACTGTTTAGGCACATCAGGGGCTCTATAAATGTGACATGGCGTCTGATCTCAATTTCACCCAATTCTGCGCTGAAAAAGTCAAACGGTGCTCCTTCCCTTCTGAGCTCTGCCATGTGCCCAAACAGTAGTTTACCCCCACATAAGGGGTATCAGCGTACTGAGAACAAATTGCACAATAACTCTTGGGGTCCAATTTCTTCTGTTACCCTTGGGAAAATAAAAAATTGGGGAGAAAATATCATTTTTGTGGAAAAAAATTATGATTTTTTATTTTTATGACTCTACATTATAAACTTCTGTGAAGCACTTGGGGGTTCAAAATTCTCCCCACACATTTAGATAAGTTCCTTGGGTGGTCTAGTTTCCAAAATGGGGTCACATGTGGGGGGTTTACACTGTTTACGCACATCAGGGCCTCTCCAAACGGGTCATGATGCCCGCAGACCATTCTATTAAAGTCTGCAATCCAAAACGTCACTACTTCCCTTCCGAGCCCCAACGTGTGCCCATACAGTAGTTTTCTCCCACATATAGGGTATCAGCGTACTCAGGACAAATTGGACAACAACTTTTGGTGTCTAATTTCTCCTGTTACCCTTGGTAAAATAAAAAAATGGGGACTAAAAATCATGTTTGTGGAAAAAATATGATTTTTTATTTTTATGCTCGGGCATTATAAACTTTTATAAACTTTAGTGAAACACCTGGGATTCAAAGTTCTCACCACACATCTAGATAAGTTCCTTGAAGGGTCTAGTTTCCAAAATGGTGTCATTTGTGGGGGGTTTCCACTGTTTAGGCACATCAGGGGCACTCCTAAACGCTACATGGCGTCCAGCAAATTCTGCGTTGAAAAAGTCAAACTACGCTCCTTCCCTTACGTGCTCTGCCATGTACCCAAACAGTGGTTTACCCCCACATATGGGGTATCAGCGTACTCAGGACAAATTTAACAATAACTTTTGGGGTCTTGTTACCCTTGGAAAAAAAAAATTGGGGTGAAAAGATCATTTTTTGTGAAAAAATATGATTTTTTTAATTTTACGGCTCCACATTATAAACTTGTGTGAAGCACTTGGGGGTTCAAATTGCTCACCACAGATCTAGACAAGTTCCTTAGGGGTCTAGTTTCTAAAATGGGGTAATATGTAGGGGTTTCCACTGTTTAGGCACATCAGGGGCTCTCGAAATGCGACATAGCGTCCAATCTCAATTCCAGTAATTTTGGATGGAAAAAGTCAAATGGCGCTCCTTCCATTCCGAGCTCTGCCGTGTGCCCAAACAGTGGTACTCCCCCACATATGGGGTATCAGCGTACTCAGGACAAATTGGACAACAACTTTTGTGGTCCAATTTCTCCTGTTACCCTTGGGAAAATAAAAAATTGGTGACTGAAAGATCATTTTTGTGGGAAAAAAATATGATTTTTTATCTTCATGCCCGGGTATTATAAACTTGTGTGAAGCACATGGGGGTTCAAAGTGCTTACCACAGATCCTAGATAAGTTCCTTAGGGGGTCTAGTTTCCAAAATTGGGTCACTTATGGGAGTTTCCTCTGTTTAAGCACATCTGGAGCTCTGCAAACGGAACATGACACCCATCAACGTATACATTCCAAAACGTTACTACTTCATTTCCAAGCCCTGCTGTGCGCCAAAACAGTTCCCCCCCACATATGGGATATCAGCGTACTCAGGACAAATTGGACAACTTTTGGGGTCCAATTTCTTTGGGAAAATCAAAAATTGGGGACTAAAAAATAATTTTTGGGGAATTTTTTTTTCACACCCAGGCATTATAAACTTTTGTGAAACACTTGGGGGTTCAAAGTGCTCACAACGGATCTAGATAAGTTCCTTAGGGAGTCTAGTTTCCAAAATGGGATAACTTGTGAGGGGTTTCCACTGTTTAGGCACATCAGGGGCTCTGCAAACTGAACATGACACCCATCAACGTCTGCATTCCTAAACGTTACTACTTCCTTTCCAAGCCCTGCCGTGCACCCAGTTTCCCCCCCCCCATATATGGGGTATCAGCATACTCAGGACAAATTGAACAACAACTTTTGTGATCCAATTTCTTTGGGAAAAAATTGGGGGCCAAAAAATCATTTTTGTGGAATTTTTTTTTTACTTTTCACATCCAGGCATAAACTTTAGTGAAACACTTGGGGTTCTCAACAGATCTAGATAAGTTCCTTAGGGGGTCTAGTTTCCAAAATGGTGTCACTTGGGGGTTTCCACTGTTTACGCATATCAGGGCTCTCTAAATGCGACATGGCATCCAATCTCAATTCCTGCCAATTTTGGTTTGAAAAAGTCAAACGGCGCTCCTTCCCTTCAGAGCAATGGCGTGCGCCCAGACAGTGGTTTTCCCACACAAATGGGGTATTGGCGTACTCAGAAAAAGGGGTTAATAAACTTCTTGAATGTGGTTTTGAGTACCTTGAGTGGGACCCCCTAAATTGACTTCAAATGTGAGGTGGTCCCTAAAAAAATGGTTTTGTAAATTTTGTTGTAAAAATGAGAAATCGCTGGTCAAATTTTAACCCTTATAACTTCCTAACAAAAAAATTTTGGTTACAAAATTGTGTTAATGTAAAGTAGACATTTGGAAAATGTTATTTAGTAACTATTTTGTGTGACACATTTCTCTGTTTTAAGGGAATAAAAATTCAAAGTTTGAAAATTGCAACATTTTCTAAATTTTCGTCATATTTCCATTTTTTTCATAAATAAACGCAAGTTATATTGAAGAAATGTTACCACTATCATGAAGTACAATATGTCACGAGAAAACATTCTCAGAATCGCGAATATCCGTTGAAGCATTCCAGAGTTATAACCTCATAAAGAGACAGAGGTCAGAATTGTAAAAATTGGCCGGTCATTAAAATGCAAACCACCCTTGGAGGTTAAGGGGTTAAAATCCAAAATGTTGGCCTACTGAAATGTATGTTCAGTAAATGCACTAAATACTTGGTCGGGGCTATTTTGCATCAATTACTGCATCAATGTGGCGTGGCATGGAGGCGATCAGCCTGTGGCACTGCCGAGGTGTTATGGAAGCCCAGGTTGCTTTGATAGCAGACTTTAGCTCGTCTGTATTGTTGGGTCCAGTGTCTCTCATCTCTCTCTTGACAATACCTCATGGTGTCAGGCGACTATGCTGGCCAATCAAGCACAGTGATACTATTATTTTTAAACCAAGTATTAGTACTTTTGGCAATGTAGACAGGCGCCAAGTCCTGCTGAAGAATGAAATCTCCGTCTCCGAAAAGCTTGTCAGCAGAGGGAAGCATAAAGTGCTGTACAATTTCCTGGTAGAAGACTGTGCTGACTTTGGTCTTGATAAAACACAGTGGACCTACACCAGCAGATGACATGGCTCCCCAAACCATCACTGATTGTGGAACTTCACACTAGACCTCAAGCAGCTTGGATTGTGTGCCTCTCCACTCTTCCTCCAGACTCTCGGACCTTGATTTCCAAATGAAATGCAAAATTTACTTTCACCTGAAAACAACACCTTGGACCACTGAACAAGAGTCCAGTTATTTTTCTCCTAGGCCCAGGTAAGATGCTTCTGGTGTTGTCTAATGGTCATGAGTGGCTTGACACAAGGAATGCAAAACTTGTAGCCCATGTCCTGGATATGTCTGTGTGTGATGGCTCATGAAGCAATGACACCTAGCAGCAGCTCATTCAACAGTGGTTCTCAGTCTGGATGGTCAAAACTTGACACTGTCGAGGATGAAAACTGTTTACCCCCCAGACATGGATTACTGCGTGGGACAAAACGACTGACAAGTGTGAGATATTGCTGTTTTTTTATTTTCGGTTTATTACAGGAGATGAGGGCTTTGGTGGAATTAGGCATTAGGTGAGTATAACTGTGTTTATTATTTTTAAATAAAAATGGAAAACTGTGTTTTGTTTTATTTCCAACAAAGGACTTTATTCTGGCTGTGCCTTTATTTACCATGTAACTATAGGATTAGTAATGGAGAGGCGTCTTATAGACGTCTCTCGATTACTAAGCTGTGGACTTGATGTCACCTGACAATACAAAGGTTTACATTAACCCCACAAATATGAACCCCACTTTCCATCACTACAGGGCACGTGGGAAGAGCCAGACAAAGCCCTTTTCTGGACAGCTGTGGGCTGCTATTTTTAGGTTGTGGGGTCAGTATCCATGGCCCCTTACCAGCCCCCAGCTGTCAGCTTTAGCAAGACTGGTTGTAAAAAATGGGGGAGACCTCACACCAGTGGCGTAGCGTGGGGGGGGCGGGGGGGGCGGTCCGCCCCAGGCGGCACGTGTGTGTGGGGGCGGCACCCTTTCCTTGCCCTCCGTCTCTACAGCATTAGCCTCACAGCAGCTAGCAATGACGCTGCTATTGCTGTAGTCTTCTGTGCCCACAGGACCTGTGATGAGGTCACAGGAGGGGAGGAGTCAGGGGTCAGATGATCAGTGTCCTCCAGTGCTATTGCTATAGTCTTCTGTGCCCACAGGACCTGTGATGAGGTCACAGGAGGGGAGGAGTCAGGGGTCAGATGATCAGTGTCCCCCTTGTGTGCAAGACTCTGCTGTGATGTTGTCATGGTGCTGGATTAGGGTAAGTTTGTGTGTGTGTGTGTGGGGGTCGGGACTTGGGTTTACAGTGTGGATGTAGCAGAGCCGTGTGTATGAGGTGTACGGAGCGGAGCCGTGTGTGTACGAGGTGTACGGAGCAGAGCCGTGTGTGTACAAGGTGTGCGGAGCCGTGTACAGAGCGGAGCCGTGTGTGTGCGGAGCCGTGTGTGTACGAGGTGTATGGAGCGGAGCCGTGTGTATAAGGTGTACGGAGCGGAGCCGTGTGTACAAGGTGTACGGAGCGGAGCCGTGTGTACATGGTGTACGGAGCGGAGCCGTGTGTGTACGAGGTGTACGGAGCGGAGCCGTGTGTATAAGGTGTACGGAGCGGAGCTGTGTGTGAACGAGGTGTATGGAGCGGAGCCGTGTGTACGAGGTGTACGGAGCGGAGCCGTGTGTGTACGAGGTGTACGGAGCGGAGCCGTGTGTGTATGAGGTGTACGGAGCGGAGCCATGTGTACATGAGGTGTACGGAGCGGAGCCGTGTGTGTACGAGGTGTACGGAGCGGAGCCGTGTGTGTACGAGGTGTACGGAGCGAAGCCGTGTGTGTACGAGGTGTACGGAGCGGAGCCTTGTGCGTGTGAGGTGTGTGGAGCGGAGCCGTGTGTGTACAGGGCCACAAAGAGCGGAGCCGCGCATGTACAAGGGTCCTGTTACTTGCGGGATCTGTGTGCTTGGGGGCTGCAGGGGGGAAGGATGGGTGCCATTATGTGCATGGGTCTGCGTGCGGACGGAGCGAATGCTGTTATCTGTGTAGGGCTGGGTCCCTGTCCCGCTGTCCTGGCCGGGAGGTTTACTTTCCCGCATTAGAATCGTACATGCGGAAACCCGGGGACCTCCCACACGTTCTGGCAGCCACATGTCACGTTCCACCGGAGGTGACGTGCTGTAAGTCAGCTGAACGCTGGAAATGACCGCTGACCTCATTTCCGGCGGTCAGCTTACAGCAGCAGGTACTGTAACTCGTTCTCGGGAGAGTCTTCAGAACGGCGACGCATCGAGCCGCTGGATCTGTTGGAGTGAGAGCCGGGTATTGTACGGACCGCTGCATACAATACCCGACTCTCCCTGAGCGAGACAAGCAGGATATGGGGATCTCAACATGGGATCTGTTCAACAGATGAAGAGATCCCCAGATCCTGCCTGTCTCGCTCAGTGAGAGCCGGGTATTGAATGGAGCGCTGCATAGCTGGTGAGATCCCCACATCCTGGGGAAATGAGGTCAGCGATGGAACGTGACTTGTGGCTGCCAGAATGTGTGGGAGGTCCCCGGGGTTTCCGTATGTACGATTCTAATGCGGAAAGTAAACCGCCTGGCCGGGACAGCGGACAGGGTCCCGAAATCGGGACTGTCCCGCTGAAACCGGGACGGTTGAGAGGTATGTGCTTATAATTATTGTTTATGAAACAGTGTGATCAGCAGTGCTAAGTGGGTGTGGTCAGGGCGTGGATATGGGTGTGACCAGTGAAATGGGTGTGGCTAGGGGTGTGGCCTAAAATTTGCCGCCCCGGGCGCCACAAACAGTTGCTACGCCACTGGTTGTGTATGATCTGTCTCTAAAATATGTTCAGGCAAGTGAACCATAGGGACACAGAATTCCATTACAGAGTGGAGCTGGGCAAATCCCTATACTGCTACTGGAGAAAGTCTATCAGGAGCAGGAAGATAAGTATGATAAGAAGTTGTGTTACTGGGATAATCTCCCTCAGCAAACCTCCCCCCTCCTCCATCTCACTGTGCTAGAAGAAATGCTTTGTACTGCTGTGCCTTTGTAAAGAGTCTTATTCTGTGCTGAACTGTGTTAACAAAAAAAACTGTTAGTCAATGTGCCTCTAAGAAGCAGCTGTACTGTTATAAAGTCTGTGCATAAGAGACTTGAATTGTACTGAATGTAGTGTGACATTAAACTATCCTGTTCATGTTCATGAGGACTCTATTAGTTGTATCTGTGTGAGAAAGTGGATTCATCTTGTGCCTGAGGAAGCTGCAGTACATGGTCACCTTGAGTAACGGTTCCCCATAGTTCCAAAGAATTCATGAGACCTGTTCCGCCCCTATCTGAACCTAGCGGCATGCATGTAACAGAACTGTCCTGCTATAGTTCCAGTCTTCCAGGTCATTCATGCTCAGTGCAATATCTCTCAGTTGGCTTCCTGTCAACAAAGATCTGCTCTGCCTCCAGAACTGACATAGTGAGTATTCTAAGTTTTGAATAGATTTTAATCTCTTGTACACTGTAAGCTGCCATACACAACTCTACCTGGCCAATTATAATGTCTTACATTTCATCAATACAGCTGCTGTATGGTTTTATAACATTGTTAGCTGGTTTCTAGTAGAGCTCAACTCTTCTGCACTCCTCCACAATTGAGCTCACAATTACTAGGCAATACATACATAGGTGTACTGGTTGGGATCTTTTTCCTTAGGCCGGGGTCTCACTTGCAAGTGTGATGTGAGAAACTCACACGAGTCTCTCGCATCAATACCCGGCACTGGAGACCGGGGTGTGCGCCTTCATGTATTTCTATGCAGCTGCACACTCCGGTCCGAGTGCTGGTGGCAGTGCGGGGTATTGATGCAAGACACTCGGGCGAGTTTCTCGCATCACACTCGCAAGTGTGACCCCGGCCTTATAGTCTTACTATAGTCTTACTTGATAATCTGACTTACTTTTGATTAATTGCACTTTTACCAGTAACACCATGCCTTGTATTGTGATTATATAAAATGCTAAAGCACTGGCACTTTATGATTGCATTTTTGCACTAGTACAGTAATTTTCCATGGTTCATCTCCCATGTCCACCATACTTTTTTTCTAGGATGAGTTAATCTCCCTGTTCTCACTATGCCCTTCATATTACCTTTTCTCCATATATACTGTATAATGTAGTAGCTGAAGAGCCCGGCGCTGCCCGGGCATAGTAACTAACTACGGTTAGTTATAACAAATTGTAATGATTATATCTATATATATAAAGCTGAGTGTAGAGCCTCGCCCACTCCGCATAGCCACATTAACTATAATATCCCACACAATCCCATCAGCCAGAGCCACCGGACTACTACCCCTAATATCCCACATCATCCAGTCACAGCGCCAGACTACTACCCCTAATATCCAGTGGCGTAGCGTGGGGAGGCGGGGGGGCGGTCCGCCCCAGGCGGCACGTGTGTGTGGGGGCGGCACCCTTTCCTTGCCCTCCGTCTCTACAGCATTAGCCTCACAGCAGCTAGCAATGACGCTGCTATTGCTGTAGTCTTCTGTGCCCACAGGACCTGTGATGAGGTCACAGGAGGGGAGGAGTCAGGAGTCAGATGATCAGTGTCCTCCAGTGCTATTGCTATAGTCTTCTGTGCCCACAGGACCTGTGATGAGGTCACAGGAGGGGAGGAGTCAGGGGTCAGATGATCAGTGTCCCCCTTGTGTGCAAGACTCTGCTGTGATGTTGTCATGGTGCTGGATTAGGGTAAGTTGGTGTGTGTGTGTGTGGGGGTCGGGACTTGGGTTTACAGTGTGGATGTAGCAGAGCCGTGTGTATGAGGTGTACGGAGCGGAGCCGTGTGTGTACGAGGTGTACGGAGCAGAGCCGTGTGTGTACAAGGTGTGCGGAGCCGTGTACAGAGCGGAGCCGTGTGTGTGCGGAGCCGTGTGTGTACGAGGTGTATGGAGCGGAGCCGTGTGTATAAGGTGTACGGAGCGGAGCCGTGTGTACAAGGTGTACGGAGCGGAGCCGTGTGTACGTGGTGTACGGAGCGGAGCCGTGTGTGTACGAGGTGTACGGAGCGGAGCCGTGTGTATAAGGTGTACGGAGCGGAGCCGTGTGTACGAGGTGTACGGAGCGGAGCCGTGTGTACGAGGTGTACGGAGCGGAGCCGTGTGTGTACGAGGTGTACGGAGCGGAGCCGTGTGTGTATGAGGTGTACGGAGCGGAGCCATGTGTACATGAGGTGTACGGAGCGGAGCCGTGTGTGTACGAGGTGTACGGAGCGGAGCCGTGTGTGTACGAGGTGTACGGAGCGAAGCCGTGTGTGTACGAGGTGTACGGAGCGGAGCCTTGTGCGTGTGAGGTGTGTGGAGCGGAGCCGTGTGTGTACAGGGCCACAAAGAGCGGAGCCGCGCATGTACAAGGGTCCTGTTACTTGCGGGATCTGTGTGCTTGGGGGCTGCAGGGGGAAGGATGGGTGCCATTATGTGCATGGGTCTGCGTGCGGACGGAGCGAATGCTGTTATCTGTGTAGGGCTGGGTCCCTGTCCCGCTGTCCTGGCCGGGAGGTTTACTTTCCCGCATTAGAATCGTACATGCGGAAACCCGGGGACCTCCCACACGTTCTGGCAGCCACATGTCACGTTCCACCGGAGGTGACGTGCTGTAAGTCAGCTGAACGCTGGAAATGACCGCTGACCTCATTTCCGGCGGTCAGCTTACAGCAGCAGGTACTGTAACTCGTTCTCGGGAGAGTCTTCAGAACGGCGATGCATCGAGCCGCTGGATCTGTTGGAGTGAGAGCCGGGTATTGTACGGACCGCTGCATACAATACCCGACTCTCCCTGAGCGAGACAAGCAGGATATGGGGATCTCAACATGGGATCTGTTCAACAGATGAAGAGATCCCCAGATCCTGCCTGTCTCGCTCAGTGAGAGCCGGGTATTGAATGGAGCGCTGCATAGCTGGTGAGATCCCCACATCCTGGGGAAATGAGGTCAGCGATGGAACGTGACTTGTGGCTGCCAGAATGTGTGGGAGGTCCCCGGGGTTTCCGTATGTACGATTCTAATGCGGAAAGTAAACCGCCTGGCCGGGACAGCGGACAGGGTCTCGAAATCGGGACTGTCCCGCTGAAACCGGGACGGTTGAGAGGTATGTGCTTATAATTATTGTTTATGAAACAGTGTGATCAGCAGTGCTAAGTGGGTGTGGTCAGGGCATGGATATGGGTGTGACCAGTGAAATGGGTGTGGCTAGGGGTGTGGCCTAAAATTTGCTGCCCCGGGCGCCACAAACAGTTGCTACGCCACTGCCTCACACCATTGTTTTTTAATTATTAAAAAATACAGCGTGGGGACCCCTGTATTCTTGGTAACCAGCCTTGCTGAAGCTCACAGCTGAGGGTTGCAGCCCTCAGCTGTGAGTTTTGCCTGCAGTTTTTTTAAATTATTAATTTACAGTGCAAGAACCGGCTGATGAATACTCCATCAGCCGCTCCTGTTGTCACTGTTATTAGCAGCAGCAGGCATAGGCTGATGGGAGTAAGAGTTCCATCAGTCGCCGCCTGCCATCATTGTTCTCACTTGAATATAACGCTCTTCATTCTCCCTGCTCACACTGATCGCCGGCAGAGCAGGGGAGAATGATGAGAGCCGTCTTCATTACCCGCTTACTGTAGCGCTTACTGTCTCCTATCCCCCGTCCTTGTGGTACTGATGCGGCACACGGTTGCCACACGTGTGCCTTAAGTATTACACATAAGGACACTGACATCTCCAGTACCGTTTTTTATGGTACCGGAAATATCAGGACGTGTGTAGGGCCAGTTTTAGACAAATTGGGGCCTTAGGCAAAATTCAAAATGGGGCCCCCATGTTCTTATAAAACACGTACATGTTACACCGATATCGGTGTCACCATTGTTTTCAATCAGTGTGCCGTCCCTGTGCCATCTGTGTTTTTCTGGTATGGAAAATGGAAATGAAATTACAAAGCTTCTCATATACTTTCCATGTCAAACACGGACGGCACATGTATGGCACACGGACAGCATGTTTACACTGACCCACAGATTTGTATTGGCCCTTGTCATCTGTAATGCTGGGAAAACACGGACATGAGTGCAGCACCATAGGTCAATAGGGGACACGAGGCATCTGTGAAAAACATGATAGGTAGTGCAGTCAAATAATAGAAAACATTAGCAGAATTGCCGTCTTTTTCTACATCTTACCTCACAAACGGCAGAATAAAAACCGAAAAAAAAAAGTCCTACATGTCCCCCAAAAGGCTCTGCTAAATCCCCTCTGGCTCTGTGGTTCGGGGTCCCTGATGGTTATTATTCACTTTGCACTTTGCAGCTATAATATAAGGTGAAGCCACAAGACCCCTGCAGCCTAGTGCTAAGACTGGTGGAGACCCCTGGAGCCACAAGACCCCTGCAGCCCAGTGCTGAGACTGGTGGAGACCTCCGGGGGGATTTATCATTTCATGCTAATTATTTTACATTACCAAAAAACCCCTGTAGCGTCTGTTCACATGCACCATTTTTACTGCTGATTGATCTACAGTGTTGGCAGGAAATATTCAGTGTTTTTGCAGCCTTTTCACTTGCATTTTTGTCTCCCATTCATTTGAATAGGGAAAAAACACGACGACAGCAACAGCTTTATAAAAAAAAAATGTCTTCTGGCCGCTGTCCGCGTCTGGCTGCTGCACTGGGACAATGCAGAATAGTATAGTAGACTGCACTGTTCCACACAATAGGATATTAAGCCCTGTTCACACTGCGCTTCTGCAGGGCGTCCGGGTGGTCTGCCTGAATCCCTCTAAAATAGAATTCACGTAAATCCCCAACGGGCCACAGTCGGCACTGACACAAGCAGAGGTCAAATGAATTTGTATTTTTTCTGAAATTGACTGATTCATTTTCTTAGGCCGGGAGTACACGATCAGGAATTGGCAGTGCTTTGGACGCAGCACATGTCCGCTGTTGGCTATTGAACGCAGGTGACTCCATATGTGATCACTGAACCGTGCTGATTCACAGCTTCCAATACATTGTATGGGTGAGATTTATTGCATCTCCTCAAGTTAAATAGACATGTTGCGATCTAGAAAGACGTGCCGCATGTCCATCTCTGCTGGTGAGACACGGGCATCTGTGGATGCATAGTGGGCATGCGATTTCTTGAGATCCCATCCACTATGCTGTATCATCTAGACGCTGCATAAGTACACATCGTCCAACCCGCAGCGATTACTGATCGTGTGCACCGACCCTCAGAGTCTGTTTGTGTTTTTTTTTATCTAAAAGTGTCCACTTTTCTGTGGCTGCTGGAACAGACAGACACTTCAGAAAAAAAATATCACATGTGAAATTCATGTGAACTCCATTCCGGTCATTGCAATCTATGGCTCTCTAGGGGATTCAGGCAGAACGCACCGAGGCGCAGTAAAGAAATACAGTGTGAACAGGCCCTAATGTAAGACAAAGGCATTAGACATAAACTGCTGATCCCTATTATGGCGACACTACAATTACACAACTATATATGCAGCATATATAAACAGATATACACTATACATGTACACACTTTATATATACTTTATAAATATAGAAACATACACTACATATTGTATGTACAATATACAGACAATGTGTACAAGCACATATATAATGTATATACACAGAAACATTTAGTTTATATATAGTATATACAGTATGTTCACATACATATACACTTTATACATATATTTAACAATATAATGCACACATGCAGTATACATATATAATATACACAGACACACAAACTATATACTGTATATATACACACAGATATACATATATACTCTATGTATACTTACCAGGTCCTGATATGTCACTTGTGCAGATCTCAGGACAGTGATGTAGGAGCAGCCATGATGAGGAGGAGGGGACACACACACAGGGCTGCAGATATTGTCCTAGCCCAGGTCTGACCTCTGCTGTGCTGTGGCCCTCCTCCCTCACTCTCATCTTCTAACCTGATACTGCAGGGGAGATAGAGGGTGAATGGAGGGGGTTTGGGAGAGACGATCAAGGACTGCAGAGGATGCACAGCATTATTCACAGTAAAGGTACTGCCACACTACACAATCCCGCTAGCGATCTCGTTAGCGTCGCATACTAATGAGATCGCTAGCGGGATTTTTCTATATCGCTAGTAGCTACCTATTTTAGCGATGTCGTTAGGACGCTATCGCGGTTAGCGATCTCCTTAACGACTTTAGCGGTACAAAAGTACCGCTAAAAAAGGTGCCACACTTAGCGATATATACTTACCCAGCGGGGCGCCAGCGACGAAAATAGGGTCCGGAACGATTCCAGCGACGAGCGAGATCACAGCAGGAAGCTCGTCGCTGGCAGATGCCGCACACAACAACATCGCTAACGGGATCGCTAAATAGTGACGTTTTTTAGCGATCCCGTTAGCGATGTTGTTTAGTGTGGCATACCCTTAAGTAATGCTGTACACCCTCTGTGCACTTCATAAAGGGGCTTCAGATACAGGGGGCCCCCTTTGTGGGTGGGGCCCCAGGCAGCTGCCTGCCCCAAACGCCGGCCCTGGACATGTGAATCCAGCCTAACACACCAGGCACAGACATACTGTGCTCCTTTCTCTTAAAGCAACATCACTCTTGCCTAAAATCTACACCGCTATGCAAACAAAGCTGCAGGAGTTAAGGTACTGCCACACTAAACAATCCCGCTAGCGATCATGATAACGACGAATACTAATGCGATCGCTAGCGGGATTGTTTCTATATCACTAAGTGCGGCCACATTTAGCGATATAGTTAATGACGCTATCGCCGTTAGCGATCTTCTTAACGACTTTAGCGGTACAAAAGTACCGCTAAATCGCTAAGAAAAGGTGCCACACTAGCGATATATACTTACCCAGCGGGAGCGCCGACGAGAAAATAGGGTCCGGAACGATTCCAGCGACGAGCGAGATCACAGCAGGAAGCTCGTCGCTGGCAGATGCCGCACACAACAACATCGCTAACGGGATCGCTAAATAGTGACGTTTTTTAGCGATCCCGTTAGCGATATTGTTCAGTGTGTGCATACCCTTTAAAGGTCCACCTATCCCAAAGTCATGTCCTCTTCCGCTTAGTGCTCCAGTGGTTTCTAAAATAACATTTGAACGCCAAGTGTTTTTTACCTAGACATAAATATCTTCAATCCAGAGCCTCTCATCTAGCCAAATCAGATCTCTCCTGCTTTGCACTGACGAGGACCAATAGTCCGAAACACCGTGTCTGCAAATGGAGATACTGATTTGGCTTTTATCCTAAAGGTACTGCCACACTAAACAATCCCGCTAGCGATCACAATAACGACGCATACTAATGCGATCGCTAGCGGGATTGTTTCTATATCGCTAAGTGCTGCCGCATTTAGCGATATAGTTAACGACGCTATCGCCGTTAGCGATCTTCTTAACGACTTTAGCGGTACAAAAGTACCGCTAAATCACTAAGAAAAGGTGCCACACAGCGATAAGATACTTACCCAGCGGGAGCGCCGACGAGAAAATAGGGTCCGGAACGATTCCAGCGACGAACGAGATCACAGCAGGAAGCTCGTCGCTGGCAGATGCCGCACTGAACAACATCGCTAACGGATCGCTAAATAGTGACGTTTTTTAGCGATCCCGTTAGCGATATTGTTCAGTGTGGCATACCCTTAAGTCGTCATATTACAAGACTCGTTAAAGGGTTGATTGTGACTTGTAGGATCGCTGCTTCCAATAGGTGGCGCTATAGAGTACAAGTCCTCTTTGTTTGAAGAGGCAATTTGCATATTCAATCTTTTGAGAATTTTGGTAGCACTTTTTCAGTCGGATTTCAGAGAGGACCTTCTCCAAACTTGCTTGAAAAAATGTGTGAATATACGTTAAGTGTTCAAAAAATGAAATACTAACAGTATATTCGGACTACATGATCAACATTCAAAAATGACCTCGATGGACTATATGCTTGCCGATCTGAGATTGTTTAATAGCCTATTTGGATGGCCAGACAATGCACACATAAAACGAAATTGCTTGTCTGCTTAGGTTACCTTTGTATTTGGCAACACAGGTCCTGTTTACACAAGATGATTTGCTGTCGAGAAAAATGATTTTTATACAAGCTTAAAAAAGAATTTCTCCGGACAAACGAACACTTTTCTCATTTATTCTATTTACGCTGTACGATTATTTTGAAACGAGCATTACTAAGAACTCTAGGTAGTAATGTAAGCTTAGTCAGACAGTGTAATTGCTCCTTTATCCTTTTAGCTCGCTGCTTCCAGTAGATGGCGCTAGAGTCCTCTTGCATATTTAGGAGAAGTAGGAGACACAGCTCTGTTACCATTACTGCTGTGAGCCCCCACCCGGCTGTGTGGCTGTGTACGTCACATGTTTTGGAGACAGATCTTGCTGACGTTGGCAGTGGGCACGTCACTGCAGACGAAAGGAAACCTCAGTCCTTTTATGGCCACGATGAGCTGAGCATGTCATTGGCCGGAAGGCCTTCTGTTCTGTGCCTGTTACTGACAGCAGGGCGTAGCTATGGGAATACACTATGTACTGAGAGGTCCTGGATTCTGTGTAAGGTACATGTACCCTGCACTGCCTGCTGAGACATTCCCTACAACTCCTGCATATCATACACGTGATCAATCAGTAAAAACTAGCCCACAACTCTTCTGTCCGCCTGATGATCATGTATGCCTTCAATATCAAGAATATATTACTTATAGCACATACAAGTAATGCAGGAATATGTCTACATTTTCACAGTGCAGTAGTTGGAAAATAGAGATCATTGTTGGCATCCTTATTAGTAACATTATTAGGAACCATTTCAATAACAGCTATGTAAAATATGTAATATAAATTATTTTTTTAAGGATCTGTGAGGTCCCTACATTTTTAGGATCTCAAAATAAAATTATTATGAGGTCTTATTCACTTAACATTAGAATATTTTAAACCAAGATTACTTAGCCTGATGTCGTGCGAATGCCTTCTGTTGGTTTGTGTGGATACTGTTTGATGTGTTTCACTTGCAGAACAAAATGGATCAATCGTGGTAACAAGGTATGGCCGTTTCTCCAATGTGTCCTTGGAGCTGTTTTTCAGTAGAACAACACCAGACAACATGTTGCTGGTGCTACTGAGAGCCGCCTGTGTGGCCTGCAGTGTCTCCAGACTTTTCTCCTGCTAATCATATCTTATGTCATTGGTCAGCAATTGCAGATGTAGCTGCAGCAGAGGATGTTTATTTATTATTTATTTACTAGATGGTGGCCCGATTCTAACGCATCGGGTATTCTAGATTATGTATGTAGTTTATTTATGATGATTTAAGAATAATGCAATGAATACACAGGATTTTTCGGGTAAAATATATACATTATCATTAAATGTTATTGCTCATAGAACTTAATACAACTGAACAAAATTATTAAACAGATCATCAAAATATATAAACTATTACATGAATATCTAACTGTATTTAAATAAATCATCGGACAAAAGAAGTACATCGACACTATAATATATTTGTTAACAATATCAACCCAAAATATTTTGTACACTACATTTTAACTCATGTTACTGTATATTACCTCATTTTACTGTGTATTACCTTATGTTACTTTACCCGTGTTCAGTAAACATGACAGAAGTACATCAGACACTGTGACTGACAAAACATATTCAGCACATCATGGGCAGTTGGTGAGTCACATGACCACATAGGCGGAGTTAGCCCTGCGTCGCTGATGTTACTGTGTATTACCTCATGTCACTGTGTATTACCTCATATTACTGTGTATTACCCCATATAACTGTGTATTACCTCATGTTACCATATATTACCTCATATTACCTCATGTTACCTGTGTATTACCTCATATTACTGTGTATTACCTCATGTTACTGTATATTACCTCATTTTACTGTGTATTACCTTATGTTACTTATGTATTACCTCATGTCACCTGTGTATTATGTCATGTCACTGTGTATAACCCGTGTTCAGTAAACGTGACAGAAGTACATCAGACACTGTGACTGACAAAACATGTTCAGTACATTATGGGCAGTTGGTGAGTCACATGACCACATGGGCAGAGTTAGCCCTGCGTCGCTGATTGACCGCAGCCGGACCAATCAGCGATGCGGGATTTCCTGGACAGACAGACAGACAGGATAAGACGATTATATAAATAGATGTTACCTGTGTATTACCTCATATTACTGTGTATTACCTCATATTACTGTATATTACCTCATTTTACTGTGTATTACCTTATGTTACTTATGTGTTACCTCATGTCACCTGTGTATTACCTCATGTCACTGTGTATTGCCCGTGTTCAGTAAACGTGACAGAAGTACATCAGACACTGTGACTGACAAAACATGTTCAGTACATCATGGGCAGTTAGTGAGTCACATGACCACATGGGTGGAGTTAGCCCTGCGTCGCTGATGTTACTGTGTATTACCTCATGTCACTGTGTATTACCTCATATTACTGTGTATTACCTCATATAACTGTGTATTACCTCATGTTACCGTATATTACCTCATGTTACCTGTGTATTACCTCATATTACTGTGCATTACCTCATGTTACTGTATATTACCTCATTTTACTGTGTATTACCTTATGTTACTTATGTATTATCTCATGTAACTTGTGTATTACCTCATGTCACTGTGTATTACCCGTGTTCAGTAAACGTGACAGAAGTACATCAGACACTGTAACTGACAAAACATGTTCAGTGCATCATGGGCAGTTGGTGAGTCACATGACCACATGGGCAGAGTTAGTCCTGCATTGCTGATTGGCCGCGGGCGGACCAATCAGCGACACGGGATTTCCTGGACAGAGAGACAGACAGGATAAGACGATTATATAAATAGATATGCTTTACTTATATAGTGCTATCATATTCCACAGCGCTTTACACACATTATTATTGTTATCACCAATGGAGCTCACAATCTAAATTCCCTATCAGTACATCTTGGAGTGTGGTAGGAAACCAGAGAACACCCATACAAACATTGGGAGAATATATAAACTCCTTGCAGGTGTTGTCCTTGGTGGGATTTGAGCCCAGGAAACCAGCGTTGCAAAGCAACAGGGCTAACCACTGAGCCACTGTGCTGCCCATGATTTGCATGCCAAAGTTGATTCAGTGTGGCAGAACAATTCTCATACAACCAATAATAAACACATTGATTGCATATCAAGGCATGTAAGTGCGAGTATTTATGAGCATGGCGCTCATATTCAGTACTGAAGAAATCGAGATGATTTGAAAAATGTATTTCCATTCTTTCATCATTTGCATATCATCATGTCTTGCGATCCTGTGATTTCCATAATTCCGTGATTTTTCCTTTTTGGTGTTGAAATCAACATTGAGCACTGTAGGCATACTGTATATAAGGTCTCATTCAGACATCTGTTTTTCAAATAAGTGTTCTATCCATGTTTTTCACAGATAAAACACATACTATAGTCTATGAAGCTGATTATATGTCCATGTGGCTAAGGGCCCCGTCACACATAGCGAGACACCAGCAATCCCGACAACGATATGAACTTGTCAGGATCGCTGGTGTGTCGCTACATGATCGCTGGTGAGCTGCCAAACAGGCAGATCTCAGCAGCGATCAGGACAGCGACTATGCGGGTAACAAGCGATGCACGCAGTGTACCTTAGATAGCAGCGCGCTGGTGCAAGTAGCTGGTAACCAAGGTACACATCAGGTTTCTAAGTGCCGAGCGGCGCCTAGAAACCCGATGTGTACCTTGGTTACCAGCTCCCCTGCCCCAGCGCGCTGGTATCTAACGTACACATCGGGTTTCTAGGCGCCGAGCGACGCCTAGAAACCCGATGTATACCTTGGTTACCAGCTCGCTGATCGCTGGTCTCCCGCCTGCCACACGCAGCGATGTGTGCTGGCCAGCGGGAGACCAATGATCAAAAAAATGTCCAGGACATTCAGCGATGATCAGCGATACCCAGCAGGGGGGCTGATCGTCGCTGCGTGTCACACACAGCGATATCGCTGGGGAGATCGCTGTTGCGTCACAAAACTTGTGACTCAGCAGCAATCTCGCTAGTGATCTCGCTTTAGTGTTGGCAAAACAAAAAAAGATGAACAAATAGCCTATTCAGAGGGATAGATGGCTTGAACTTATCACATATGTCACCTATTGGGGGTAGCAATCCTAAAAGTCAATATTGATCTTTTATCAATCCTATTACAATGAGAAGCCAAACCAGACAATCCATTTGTAGAGTGTGCTTTGAGTTGTTTGCCTCTCATCAGTGCAGTGAAGGTTATGGGTGCTGTAGTATCTGGCTGGAGTGCTAAATAAGGTCAAGTAACCCTAGCTTCTTGACGTATGGGGGAAACTTAATATGGTTACACAGTGCTCTATTCGTGGTTGTCCTCCTGTTCCTTGTCAGTGTGCTACTCTTCTTCCCTCTGACATGAAATATACTGTATTTTTCGGACCATAAGACGCACTTTTTTTTCCTCCAAATTTGGGAGGAAAGTGTGGGTGCGTCTTATGTTCGGAATGTAACGTGGGGAGGGGGCAGGGGGCAGCGGTGGAGTGAGATCACAGGAGGCAGGAAAATATCCCCTCCGCTGCAGGAATCCAGCGCTGGGGAAAACACTGGTCCCGATACTTAAGTGCAGTGAATATTAATTAGCCGCTTCCCCGCCCACCTGTCAGCTGAGCAGTGAGCGGGGAGCAGCAAATGACAGAGCCACATGGTTCCGCAGCGCCTGATTCCTGCAGCAGCTGGGGATCTGTGTGGGAAGGAGAAGGAGGCGACAGGAGCAAAGTGCAGCAGGAGGCATCGCATACTTGACAGCCTGGGGGCTGTGCTGATGTGATGCTGAATGCTCCTGTGGAGGACCTGTGATGAGGTCATGAAGAGGGCGGGCTGGAGCATTACATGACCACACAAAGCCCTGCCTCTTCATGATGTCATCACAGGTCCTTCAGACACACTGTACAAGAAAAAAATAATTAAAAGGTTAATAAATACAGCACATTAAAAAGCACTCTGCCATCCTGTGGTGGACTATAACTCCCAGCATGCCATAGGATCTGCAGGACATGCTGGGAGTTATAGTTCTATCATGGGATCTTAAAGCAGCACTCCAGTGTTATCAGTGCTGGAGTGTGGCTTTAAATATAAGCCCCGTGCCCCCATTCTTTGGCCATGGTCACACATGCGAGAAATTTGCACGATTTGAACTCGTGAACACCCAGGACTGCCGACGGCACTCGGACAAGAGCGTGCGGCTGCATGTATTTCTATGCTGCATGTATTTCTATGCAGCTGCACGCTCCAGTCTGAGTGCCAGCGGCAGTGCCGGGTGTTCACGAGAGAGATTCGCACAAAAATCGTGCAAATTTCTCGCATGTGTGACCCCGGCCTTATACTCACCCTCCAGCGTCTTCACATAGTAGTTTACAAACACCACACTGGTCCCGCAGCACCATCTTCTACCCGTAGCTTCCTACATAATAACATGCTATTATATATAATAACACCACATATAATAGTATGTTATTTATGTTAAATATTTTACCACATTTTTTGCTTTAAATATATTTTTCCCTATTTTCCACCTCTAAAACCTGGGTGCGTCTTATAGTCCGGTGCGTCTTATAGTCCGAAAAATACGGTACTTTATACAGATGATTTGGGGCCTCACAAAATGAAATCGAGCAAATTGGAATGCTCGGGTGCTCGACCCAAGCAACGAGCCCATTGTAATGGGAAACTCGATCATTTTTGCCACATTCCCCCCCCCAGCAGTCTGCAGATGGACTAAAAATTGCAGAAATTGATGAGAACAGTGCTCAAATGACATGGAAACAGCTTGGGGAAGACCACTAGAAGCATTTCTGACTCGCAGGTCACTGCTGTGAGCAATGTTGTCAGAGTCTTACATCACTTTTACAGACTCACAATAAAACATACAAAAACTAAACAAAATGGATTTTCCGGGGAAATATGTTAAGGAACATCCTTTCCAGGGTAATGACTTGTATATAAGACAAAATAAATAACCAAAAACAAAAATGATCCTCCAAACCTTGGGCTATGTTCACACGTAGCGTTTTTGATGAGTTTTTCAACTTTAGCATTGCTTTCAACCAATACAAATGCATTCACTGGGAAATGTCATTTTAATATTTTACAACCTTATCTGGCCATGTGGTGTGTGACACATCATCAGACACATCCTGTTTCATTTATGAAGGAGGGACTCTGAAAGTCTCAAAGCCTATTTTTATGGGGCCATCAGGTGGCCTTTACTATTCTTAAAGGGCCAGCATTTGGCCCTCATTATTCTTAGAGAGGCATCAGCCGGCTATGCTTTGATGTTTCCATTATTAAACAGTGGGTCTCCTATACTGTTGTTGCCTATGCAGTGAATGCAAGGTCTGCCCCAAATTTGGACGCACCCCAATAACCCTTTGAACAGATGTACAGGAGGACCTCCTGAAAGCAATGTTCCCATTATTAGGAATTTGGTTATCCCATACTGTTTGCCTATGCATTGAATGCAAGGCCAGCCCTGCACAAAATTTAGACGCACCCCAATACCCCTTTAAAGAGACGTACAGGATGGCCACCTGAAAGCAATTGACCCGGTAGGCGGATGCGGCTTAGATTAGTTAGCTTATGCTCCCACGCAGCCAGGCCACGACGACGTGGGGCATGCGTCTCAGGTGGTCCTGGAATGTGGACCCACTGGACCACAGAGGGGAACCCGGGCCTAGCTGGACTAGGGAAGGGCAGCGACCAGGGTCTGTGGCAGCTGAGCATGTGGGCAAGGTGGTGACATGCAGGACCAGATTACACCGCACAACTTCAGGTATAAAGAAACATAAAGTTTACTACACAAAGTCATTATACAAAACACAAGACATCACATTGCTATGCTCCCGCTTCCGCGCATCAAGGAAGGGTGAATATAACGGGTCTGCAGACGTCAGACGATGGCAAAAGGTCATCACGGGTTGACGCAGTCCAAGGTCATCTGGCATGGGCACATCAGGAGAACCTCTTTCTCAGGCCCCAGGTGTAGCGCAGACACAGCAGTAGAACATCAGACACCGACCTCAGACAGATGTCATCACAGGATGGACCCCAGGTAACAGGCAAGACATCGGGACACTAGCAAAACACGGACAGCATGGTTCCAGGAACACCGACATAGCAGCTCAGGACATCGGCTGGTCAGATCCAGGACTCACAGGCATAGCCATCACCAGGAAACAAGACTGGAAACACCCCAGGAACACGGACGAGGAGCCCATCCAGGAAGACGAGTAGACTGGAGAATCCCCAGAAACACGGAGGAGCCTGTCCAGGAACACGAGTGGGCCCGACTCTGGAAAACCGGCTGCACCACCAGGACCATGGACTGGATAGCAAGACACCGGCTGAACACAGGGATACAGGATGGAAAGCACAGGTCCAGGAGCATTGACATGGAAGCTCAGGACATCGGCTGGTCAGATCCATGACTCACAGTCAGAGCCGACACCAGGAAACAAGACTGGAGACTCCCCAGAAACACGGAGGAGGAGCCAGTACAGAACACGAGTGGGTCAGACTCTGGAACACCGGCTGGATCACCAGGACCACGGACTGAATATCTGGACACAGGCTGGATATCTAGGACAAAGTGCAAGACATCTGGACTCTGGACTACAGACACGGCTCCAGGCAGAGAACATCATGACACAGGCAAGAGCAAGACATCAGAGAGACTGACAGGACTTCAGGAACACCAACACCGGCAGGACATCGAGCAGCGGTCATCAGGCTCCAAGCACCAGACTGTTATCGTCAGGATCCGGACATCTGACACAACCTAGAAAGAAACTCAAGCGGTATGGTGCAAGCACCGCAGGCTCGGACCGGGAAGTCACTGGGTACATAGTTCCAGACACAGAGGGACTTCAAGAATATCACACAGCAGGAATCCACATTCAAGGCAAGGATATTGGTACCAACACATAGACAGGACAGGTCCAGGGACCAAGACATCAGCTTACCTAGAACTGATACAAGGCAGAACAGGAGCAACACGGAGGACCAAACACACATGGCTAGGTTCAGCAACCTAATGAGAAGCTCTGGCAAAGCCAAACAGGATAGAGGAACTTTAAATAGGAGCTGCCCCTCAGCAATAGGCTGGGGACAGCAATTCAAGCGCACACACTGCCCTTAATAAAACCAGGGAAGGTGTGGCCACGAACAACCTAAGCACAGACAGAAACCAGTATAGCATATGGATCGCCCGCCAGGGCAGTGGGATACTCGGTACCGGGCCGGTGTATTAAAGAGATGTGTCACGGCAGCAGTGACCTGGTCCATGGCCCTGGGCGTCCAATAAAAGGGAAATATTTACAGGGATGATAGAGTTGGTAGTATAGTATTCGTGACGCCACCTGTGGTTTCTGGTCAGAGGTGACCAGCGCTGCGGTGCAGATCCTCTGGGAACGATGGTGAGATGCAGCAGAGTTGGTAAAGCCTCCCACAGGTGAGGCTATGTTGTCCCAGGGCAGGAAGATGTTATAGATGGTAATGGTGCTGAGAGATATAGCAGAGTGGAGTGTGTGACGCAGGAAGAAACTGAGGAGACAGTTGCAGTTTCCAAGGCTTTACTCACAGTTCAGGTGTGCACAGTACAGGTGCCCGCTTGGTGCCACGTCCTCCAGGTGAGGAGTCCAGCCAACTCCCAGGTGGATGGAGAACACTAGTCTGAAGCTCCCTGTCAGTATTTGCCTTTCCTGGCCATCTCACTGTGCTGATTTCACACTCCTTTCTTCCTTCCAGCACCTCGCTAAGCAATGTCCCAGTCTAGAAGCTGCGGCTCCTCCTGGACAACGTTCTCTCTCTACGTTTCCTTGATCCTATATAGCGTTCCTT
Organism: Oophaga sylvatica; assembly: GCA_033576555.1. NCBI lineage: Eukaryota > Metazoa > Chordata > Amphibia > Anura > Dendrobatidae > Oophaga > Oophaga sylvatica. Next base: position 432,418,268 of record JARQOD010000002.1, read on the forward strand.
CCCGGAGAAGATACTTGCGGTTGTGGCTGTGATCCCTAAAGTTATGACAGCTGTCGGCTTGCTAGCTGAGTCATAAAGTTCTCCGCTAGTCTAATGGCCGAGTCCCTTCTGTGACCTGGATTCTCCCAGCCGGCGTCTGCCAGTCCTGGAATGAGCCCACCTGTAGCTCTCAGCTCAGCCGTGTCTCTCTCTGAAAATACCTTTTCCCTTCCAGGGAACCTTCCTTCCTCTTTTCTCTCTATGAGCAGCTCCTTAGGACTGGAGCCTGCTGCACTGTTGTCTCTCTCTTCCCTCTCCCCTATGGGAGAGCTGTCTAAAACACATCTGTCCTCTTCCTCCCCCAAGGGGGAACTGTTTTCTAACTTCCCTCTAACTCCTGCTCTGACCTACAAGCTCCACCCAACATCTAACACTCTTTGCTAGCTGAGGCATAGGAACGCAACTAGTATGTGTGTGTGATGGATGCAGTGCTGCCAGAGCCAGGTGTAGTGCCTCCACCTTACCTGAAAGTTGAAATACCACATCTCTGGCTGAGATGGAGTACCTCTGTGGTAACTGAACCCTCAGGGGCGCCACATACCCCCCTGTTAAACACAGCACGTCCACGGGCTGAAACAGAGTAAATGATGTTACAGGAAAACATACAAAATTTTTGGTAATGCATTACAACAGATTCAATAGAACGCAACTTCCCTTTCTAGGAGGCACTTGTTCTTAAATGTTGCATAATAACACTAACTTACATTATCTATTCCTAAAATGCTTTTGGCAGCAACCGCTAAAAGTTCGCTACCAGGGTAGTGCATAATTTCCCTACAAAAGTACTATTTACATTTGCTCTTCCTTCTATAAAAGTACTGTCACTACATTAACACTTATTCTTCTCTCTTAGTGCAAGCCCCATCCGGGATATTCTCTTGGTAGCAACGGTTGCTACTAGGTTCGCTACCTAATCTGGACTTCTTGTCCCTGCAACAATACGTTTCTAAGTACTATTATTCTTAAAACATATTTACAAAAAGGTGCTTTAGTTCTCAACTATCTGTCTGTACTAGTGTTGAGCATTCCGATACTGCAAATATCGGGTATCGGCCGATATTCGCGGTATCGGAATTCCGATACTGAGTTCCGATACTTTTTGCATATCGAATACCGGAATCGGAAGTTCCCATAATGCTATGAGCCAGTTTGATTTGATTCAGCCAATGAGGAATCCTAAGAAGTGTGGGCACATCCTGTTAGGCATGTAGGCATGTTAACTAATGGCATGGCTGTGATTGGCTGCTGAAATGATGTCATGATGCACGATAAAAGCAGCCACCGCCATTTTGGGTTCACTCTGCTGTGAATTCAGGACGCTGCTCTTCTGACTCTGAGGGACAGTTAGAGATAGCAATTTGCTATATTGTGCTTTACCCAGGCTACTTTAGCAACCGCTGTGTAAAGCTTTCTTTTGCCTTGCAGTTCTGTTCACAGCTGTCTGCAAGGTCTGTGTGTGTGAGTGCAGCTCACGCTGTAGTGTGTTCTGCAGCCATCTCTGGTTGTAGTCCGCTCAGCGTGCGTCACTGCCTCATACATTTTTTTTTGTTTTGTTTTATTGCTGCTCATTTTTACTGATCTCTCCTATTAGTGTGCTTCCATCCGTATCCATCTACATTGGTTGCAAACACTATATAGAAGTAGATAGCGGAGCCTTTCTGCAGCCTTTCATTGGTAGTGCACAGTTCTCTGCACAATTCACGGCTGTCTGTGAGGTCTCTGTGTGTGAGTGCAACTCACGCTGTAGTGTGTTCTGCATCCACCTCTGGTTGTAGTCTGTTCAGCGTGCGTCACTGCCTCATACATTGTCCTTTTTTGCTGTAGTGCTGCTTATTTTTCCTGAATTTCTCCTATTAGTGTGCTTCCATCCGTATCCATCTACATTGGTTGCAAATACTATATAGGAGTAGATAGCGGAGCCTTTCTGCAGCCTTTCATTGCTAGTGCACAGTTCTCTGCACTATTCACGGCTGTCTGTTAGGTCTCTGTGTGTGAGTGCAGCTCATGCTGTAGTGTGTTCTGCATCCACCTCTGGTTGTAGTCTGCTCAGCGTGCGTCACTGCCTCATACATTGTCCTTTTTGCTGTAATGCTGCTTATTTTTCCTGAATTTCTTCTATTAGTGTGTTTCCATCCGTATCCAGCTAGATTGGTTGCAAACACTATATAGGAGTAGATAGAGGAGCCTTTCTGCTGGCTTGTGCCCTGCAGCCCCAGCCAGATTAGTATTAGCCTATTTTTTGTAGCCTCATCTATTGCATTGTAGTTTACCCTCCTGCATTGTAATAGCTACAAAAAGTTTGTGATACTATCGCTTTTACATCTTTTGTAACAACTTTTTTTTTTGTGAAAAAAAAATAAAATAATAAAGTACACCAAACACTCCACTTTACAGTTGTTTAGGCCACATTAGCTCATATTAAAGTGTAGTCCACACTTTATAAAATTAGTGTTTCTTAGGCTACTTTCACATTTGCGCTCGGGCGACCTGCGCCTATCTGCGCACGGCCGCCGCTAAGCTCCGCCCCGGCCGCGCCTCCTCCCGGCGGCTCCGCCTATGGGTTCATGACGGCGCATGCGACCTGTGTACCCTATCTTTATCATTGGGTACGCAGGCCGTGCGCAGTATGCGTTTGACTGCGCATGTGTCCTTTTTGACGGTGCGCCGAGCGCACTAAAATGCAACATGGTGCGCTTTGGTGCGCTCGGCACAGCGTCAAAAGGACGCATGCGCAGTCAAACGCATACTGTGCACGGCCTTGCGTACCCAATGATAAAGATAGGGTACACAGGTCGCATGCGCCCATAGGCGGAGCCGCCGGGAGGAGGCGCGGCCGGGGGCGGAGCTTAGCGGCGGCCGTGCGCAGATAGGCGCAGGTCGCCCGAGCGCAAATGTGAAAGTAGCCTTATACCTGTTAGCAGCTGTTCAGGAATAAGCACACTAAGCCCTTAACCCCTTCACCCCAAGGGTGGTTTGCAGGTTAATGACTGGGCCAATTTTTACAATTCTGACCACTGTCTTTTTATGAGGTTATAACTCTGGAACGCTTCAACGGATCTTCGCGATTCTGAGATTGTTTTCTCGTGACATATTGTACTTCATGTTAGTGGTAAAATTTCTTTGATATAACTTGCATTTATTTTTGAAAAAAATGCAAATATGGCGAAAATTTTGAAAATTTTGCAAATTTCAAACTTTGAATTTTTATTCCCTTAAAACAGAGAAATTTGTCACACAAAATAGTTAATAAATAACATTTCACACATGTCTACTTTACATCAGCACAATTTTGGAACCAAAATTTTTTTTTGTTAGGAAATTATAAGGGTTAAAAGTTGACCAGCGATTTTTCATTTTTACAACAAAATTTACAAAGCCATTTTTTTTAGGGACCACCTCATATTTGAAGTCACTTTGAGGGGTCTATATAGCTTAAAATACCCAAAAGTGACACCATTCTAAAAACTGAACCCCTCAAGGTACTCAAAACCACATTCAAGAATTTTATTAACCCTTCAGGTGCTTCACAGGAGCTGAAGCAACGTGGAAGGAAAAAAATAATATTTAACTTTTTAGCCACAAAAATGATCTTTTACAAACTTTTTTTTATTTTCACAAGGGTAAAAGGAGAAAATGGACAGATAAAGTTGTTGTGCAATTTCTTCTGAGTACACCGATACCCCATATGTGGGGAAAACCACTGTTTGGGCACACGGCAGAGCTCGTAAGGGAAGGAGCGCCGTTTGACTTTTTCAAACTAAAATTGGCTGGAATTGAGATTGGACGCCATGTCGCGTTTGGAGAGCCCCTGATGCACAGTGGAAACCCCCCACAAGTGACACCATTTTGGAAACTAGACCCCATAAGGAACTTATCTAGCTCTGTTGTGAGCACTTTCAACCCCCAAGTGTTTCACAAAAGTTTATAATGCCTGGGTGTGAAAAAAAAAAAACAATTTTCCACAAAAAATATTTTTTAGTCCCAAATTTTTGATTTTTCCCAAGGAAATTGGACACCAAAAGTTGTCCAATTTGTCCTGAATACGCTGATACCCCATATGTGGGGGTTGGAACTGTTTGGGCGCACGGCAGGGCTTGGAAAGAAAGTAGTAACGTTTTGGAATGCAGACGTTGATGGGGGTCATGTTCCGTTTGCAGTGCCCCAGATGAGCCTAAACAGTGGAAACCCCCCACAAGTGACCCCGTTTTGGAAACTAGACCCCCTAAGGAACTTATCTAGATCTTTGGTGAGCACTTTGAACCCCAAGTGCTTCACACAAGTTTATAATGCCCGGGCATGAAAATAAAAAATCCTATTTTTTTCCCACAAAAATTATCTTTTAGTCACTAATTTTTTATTTTCCCAAGGGTAACAGGAGAAATTGGACCACAAAAGTTGTTGTCAAATGTGTCCTGAGTACACAAATGCCAGCCTGAACGTGAACTTAAATGGATTGTCACGTTGGGTACGGTTAAGCCAGCGGGTCTCAATGAGGCCCTTAATTTTGCCTCCTTCTTATGATGTTCTTTTGACCTTTCTTCCTTTGTTCCCCTTTCCCTTTCCTTTCCCTCCTTTGCATGTTTTTTGTGTGTGTTATTTTAAGAATTGTTTTTAATTGTTTTTTCCTTTTATATTATTTTCTTTATGTAGTTTTTAATTCACTTAGCCCTGAGGATTTTCAGATGTTCATCCATCATATGCCTGGTGTGTCTATGCAGTCCTATTTGAAACAACATTCATGGATATGGGACGCTATTTATACATAAGAAAAGAAATATAGATGTCTGACACCCTGAGAATGACTTCGATGGAATAACTGCACACATCTCTTTTTTGTGTAATTGATGTCTGACTATAGTATATAATTGTGTACCGCTGTGTGCGCACGTGCACGATTGGTCTCTGTGGCCGTCCCCGTCATCCGGCGACGCTTTGCTGGTTCACAGCTGCGGCTCTGTTTGAGCCGTTGCTGTGTTACAGGCTGGCATGTCCGGGTCACGTGGGTTGGAGCAGCACCACCATGCGCATGCGCCGTTTTGCAGCGAATCCTGGATTGAATATCTGGCGGTCATGTGACCGGTGACTATGGATACTTAAAGGTCCTCATTGAGCGCTTCACACACTTCCCCTAGAGAAAGCGAAAGCGCACAGCAGCGAAACGCGCATCGGGGTGTCCTGGGATGGCAATTAGCACCTGGTGAGAACATTTCCATGATCCCTCTCCCAATTTATTTGACTTTTATCATTTATACATCGGGGATGTGGTTTTTTCATGTCAGCAAATAATAGTTTTCTGAGACCTATTGTTTACTTACCTGGTGAATATTACTGACAAGTGTCTGGTCTTTTTTGCTGAGTTTCTCCAATGTTTACTTAAACATATGATATCTTTGCACTTGCATGTTTTTTGTGCTATTATATTGCCGCCCTTTTGGTGTCCTTTTTAAACACACATTCTTTGTACCTGTATTGTGCTAGTTTAAAATGTTTGTAATACTTAATAAACTTTTTCACGATTTTTGCATATAAAACTCTTTTTGTCCTCCTATATTTGATTGACAAAAGTTTATAATGTACAGCCGTAAAAATAAAAAATCCTTTTTTTTTTTACAAAATGATTTTTTCGCCCCCCAATATTTTATTTTCACAAGGGTAACAGGAGAAATTGGACCCCAAAAGTTGTTGTCCAATTTGTCCTGAGTACGCTGATTCCCAATATGTGGGAGAAAACTACTGTATGGGTGCACGCTGGGGCTCGGAAGGGAAGAAGTGACGTTTTGGATTGCAGACTTTGATGGAATGGTCTGGGGGCGTCATGTCGCATTTGGAGAGCCCCTGATGCGCCTAAACAGTGGAAATCCCACAAGTGACCCCATTTTGGAAAATAGACCCCACAAGGAACATATCTAGATGTGTGGTGAGCGCTATGAAGCCCCAAGTGCTTCACAGAAGTTTATGACGTACAGCCGTAAAAACAAAAAAGTAATTTTTTTTACAAAAATGATATTTTCGCCCCCAGTTTTTTATTTTCCCAAGAGTAACAGAAGAAATAGGACAAATTGCACAATAACTCTTGGGGTCCAGAGTACGCTGATACCCCATATTTTTCAACGCAGAATTGGCTGGAATTGAGATCAGACGCCATGTCACATTTGGAGAGCCCCTGATGTGCCTAAACAGCGGAAACCCCCCAATTCTAACTCCAACCCTAACCCCAACACACCCCTAACCCTAGTCCCAACCCTAACCACAAACCTAACCCTTACACATCCCTAACCCTAATCCTAACCCTAATCCTAACTTTAGCGCCAACCCTAACCCTAACTTTAGCCGCAACCCTAACCCTAACCCTAATGGGAAAATGGAAATAAATACATTTTTTAAATTTAATTATTTTTCCCTAACTAAGGGGGTAATAAAGGGGGGTTTTATTTACTATTTATAGCTGGTTTTTATGATTGGCAGCTGTCACGCTAAAAGACGCTTTTTATTGCAAAAAATAGTTTTTGCATCACCACATTTTGAGAGCTATAATTTTTGCATATTTTGGCGCACAGAGTCATTTGAGGTCTTATTTTTTGCGGTACGAGTTGACGTTTTTATTGGTACCATTTTTGAGCACGTGACATTTTTTGATCGCTTTTTATTTCGATTTTTGGGAGGTTAGAATGAACAAAAACCAGCAATTCATGAATTTCTTTTGGGGGAGGCGTTTATACCGTTCCGCGTGTGGTAAAATTAATAAAGCAGTTTTATTCTTCGGGTCAGTACGATTACGGCGATACCTCATTTATATCATTTTTTTATGTTTTGGTGCTTTTATAGAATAAAAACAATGTTATATAAAAAATTATTATTTTTGCATCGCTTTATTCTGCGAGCTATAACTTTTTTATTTTTTGCTGATGATGCTTTATGGTGGCTCGTTTTTTGCGGGACAAGATGACATTTTCAGCGGTACCATGATTATTTATATCGGTCTTTTTGATCGCGTGTTATTCCACTTTTTGTTCGGCGGTATGATGATAAAGCATTGATTTTTTGCTTTGTTTTTTTTTTGTTTTTTAAGGGGTTCACTAAAGGGGTTAAATAGTGGGACAGTTTTATAGGGGGGGTCGTTACGGACGTGGCAATACCAAATATGTGTACTTTTATTGTTTTGTTTTTTTTTATTTACAGGAATAAATGAATTTATTGGGGAATATTTTTTTTTTTTTTTTGGATTTTTACACTTTTTATTTTTATTTTTTTAACTTTTATACTTTGTCCCAGGGTGGGACATCACTGTTTAGGGTGAGATCGCTGGTGTGACAGTGTGCACAGCACTCTGTCATACCAGCGATCGCTCTGGCACTGCTGCAGGCTTCTCAGTGCCTGCTCTCAGCAGGCACTGAGGAAGCCGCCTCCCTGCAGGACCCGGCGGCCATCTTGGATCTGGGTCCTTGGAGGGAGGAGAGTCCCTCTGAACAGCGTGACACATCGCGCTGTTCTGAGGGTCTCAGGGGAGCGTGCACGGAGCCCCCTCCCTGCGCGATGGTCCCCTGTGCCCCTGGTACACCGCGGTTATGTTTGATCGCGGTGTGCCAGGGGGTAATGTGCCGGGAGCGGTCCGTGACCGCTCCTGACACACAGTCCCGGGTGTCAGCTGTGATAATCAGCTGACACCCGGCGGTGATTAACTGCGCTCCCCCCGAGAGCACAGCTGATCGCCCTGGAAGTAATATTCCGTCCATGGGAATGAGGTCCAGGGTCACATGGACGGAATATTATGTCCGATGGAATAAAGGGGTTAATACTTTTCTGCCTATCTTTATCAGTCTACTAAGATGAAGAAGGCAGGGAGTAAGGCACGTGGTCGTGGGCATGGAGTTTCAGCAGGGAGAGGACGTGGGGATTCTGTGCCTGCTGCGGGCACCAGTGACTCAGCATCCCCCAGTTTTACCAGGGAACGGTCATTTATGCACAGCTTTGCTGGAGCTCGCCGTACCCCACTGCTGAGGGACGTACAAATTGAAGCCGTTGTCGGATGGATGGCAGCTAATGCATCGACTTCAATTACTTCCACATCCTTACCAGCCCAGAGCACTGAAGAGCAACCATCTGTCTTTTCACCACCTGCCAAATTGCCCAGGCAGTCAGAGAGCTCTGGACAGGAGCCTGTTGTGAATGGGTTTGAGATGAGTTATGAGCAGAGGCTCCCTCTGGTGGTTACAAGCGGTGCTAGTGAAGATTGTGAGGACTGGGAATCAGGTGTTACTGACTGGTCTTATATAAGGGAGTCATTTTCCCATCAGGGTTGCCGGTGATCAATTGTTCTGGTCTGAATCCTTCATTCCAGTTTCCCTTGTAGCCTGCTGTGTCGTTTCTGCATCTCCTGCTTACAGATAAGACTTTTGCTTCTTTTGTGTTTGTGCTATATTTTTGCATTTTGTACTGCACTTCTTTGGGGGCCTTCAGGGTCCCCTCTGGGGGCTTCTGCCCTCTCAGTTTAGTTCAGCCACTGAGTTTTGTTCTTTTGCTTTTTCCAGTTTTTTCAGTGGCTGCTGTTTTGATTTTGTTACACCAGAGAACTAATTTAGGTGGTAGAGGTCGTGTGATCTCAGGTGATTTTGAAATTAGTAGAGTTGGTGCTTTTCAGGGTTTTCTGGGATTGCAGTAAGTACCCTTCCTATCCTTTTCTATTTAGATAGTTTGGGCCCCAGCGTTTGCTCATACTATTTTCTTTCTGTGTCAGTATTTCCTCTTGTCTAACTGCCATTACATGTTTGGGGGCTTTCTATTATCTTTGGGGTTCTGCTCCGGGGCAGATAGCTTTCCTGTTTCTGTCTTTAGGTGTAGTTAGTTTCTCAGGCTGTGACGAGGCGTCTAGGACCAACGTAGGAACTCTCCACGGCTGCCTCTAGTTGTGGTGGTTAGTCAGGGTACTGCAATTTCATAGATTCCAACTGCTCTGGTGTATTGCCTTTTTGCCTGCTCTCCTCAGCTACCGAAACATAACAGTATCACCGGCCTAAAAAATTGAAAATTGTATGGTACTCACAGAAGGGAAAAATATTGTGAAAGAAAAAAGGTTGTCAGAGTTGTCAGAGATATTTTTCTGTTTGTTGCATTTTTTTTTTTTTCCCTCTGTATCTCTGGGTGCTGGGGAGGATCTTTTCTCCCAATGGAGTTTGCACGGTTGTCTGGCCGTGTGGATCAGCTTGCCACTGAGGTTCAGAGTATTGCTGCATATCTTGCTAGGTTGCCTGTTGTGGAACCTAGGATCCCCATGCCAGATTTGTTTTTGGGGGATCGAGCTAAGTTTCAGAATTTCAAAAATAATTGTAAATTGTTTTTTGCCTTAAAATCTAAGTCCTCAGGAAACGCAGCGCAGCAGGTTCAAATTATCATCTCTCTCCTGCGCGGCGATCCTCAGGATTGGGCTTTTTCCCTGATACCTGGGGATCCTGTTTTGAGTGATGTTGATGCGTTTTTTCAGGCTTTGGGGTTATTGTACGATGAGCCTAATGTCACTGATCAAGCTGAAAAAACCTTGTTGGCATTAAATCAGGGGCTTGATGACGCTGAGTTATACTGTCAGAGATTCCGTAGGTGGGCAGTCCTGACCAAATGGAATGACGACGCTTTGGCGGCCCTTTTCCGGAAGAGTCTGTCAGATAGTGTAAAGGATGTTATGGTGGGATTCCCTGTCCCCTCTGGTCTCAATGATTCTATGTCATTAGCGATTCAAATTGACAGACGTTTGCGTGAGCGGAGAAGTATGCGTGGAATGGTGTTGCTTCTGAACCCATGCAGTGTGATGGAGTGGTGTCTGGGGCACAGCGTCATGAGTTTCGAAAGCGCAATGGGTTATGTTTCTACTGTGGTGATGCCTCTCATGCTATTTCAGTCTGCCCTAAGCGGGGAAGACGTTTTGCACGCTCAGTTGTCTTGGATAGTGTTCAGACTGTTTTTATTAACTGTCACTCTGATATGCTCTCTGTCCTCATTTTCTGCTCAGGCTTTCGTTGATTCTGGAGCAGCTATTAACCTGATGGATTATGATTTTGCTAAACGTTGTGGGTTTCCCTTGATACCCCTACAGAAGTCTATTCCCCTACTGGGGATCGATTCTACCCCTTTGGCTGAGAATAAACCCCAGTTTTCTACTCAGGTGATAATGAGGGTTGAACCTGATCACCAGGAGTGCTGCAAATTTTTGGTTCTATATAATCTGCATGACATTATCGTGCTGGGTTTCCCTTGGTTACAGTCTCATAATCCTGTTTTGGATTGGAAATCTGTGTCTGTAACCAGTTGGGGCTGCCAATGTGTTAATACCAACACTCCTGTTTTTTCTGCCTCCCCCCAGGCTCAGGATGTTCCTGACTTTTTGACTGATTTTTCTGATGTGTTTAGCGAAAGTAAATCTGCATCCTTGCCTCCCCATAGGAGCTATGACTGCGCTATTAAAATTAGTGCCGGGTAGTAAATTCCCTAAAGGTCGCCTTTTTAACTTGTCTGTACCTGAACATGACGCTATGCGGTCTTATATCAAGGAATCATTGGAGAAGGGTCATATCAGACCATCCTCTTCACCCTTAGGTGCCGGTTTTTTCTTTGTGGCCAAAAAAGATGGTTCATTAAGGCCGTGTATTGATTATCGTCTCTTGAACAATATTACTGTGAAATATCAATACCCGTTACCCTTGATTTCTGACCTGTTTTCCAGGGTGAAAAACGCTACTTGGTTTACCAAGCTTGACCTCAGGGGGGCGTATAACCTTATTCGCATTAAGCACGGGGATGAATGGAAGACGGCTTTCAATACCCCTGAAGGGCATTTTGAGTACCTAGTGATGCCCTTTGGGCTCACTAATGCTCCTTCCGTCTTCCAGTCCTTCATGAATGACATTTTCAGGGATTTTGTGGATAAATTTCTGATTGTTTATTTGGATGATATCTTGATTTTTTCTAATGACTGGGACTCTCATGTGAAACATGTTCGAACTGTATTCCAGATTTTGAGAGAGAATGCTCTGTATGTGAAGGGATCAAAGTGTCTTTTTGGCGTACAGAGGATCTCATTTCTGGGATTCATTTTGTCCCCATCTGTTATTGAAATGGACCCGGTCAAGGTTCAGGCCATCTGTGATTGGGTCCAACCTACTTCATTAAAGGCTCTTCAGAGATTTTTGGGTTTTGCCAATTTTTATCGTAAATTTATTGGTAATTTCTCGGTTATTGTTAAACCATTAACTGATTTGACCAGAAAGGGTTCTGATGTGGTGAATTGGCCTCCTGAGGCAGTCTCTGCATTTCAGGAACTTAAGCAGAGATTCACTCTGCTCCTGTTCTAACGGCAGCCTGATGTTTCTCTGCCATTTCAGGTGGAGGTTGATGCCTCTGAAATTGGGGCAGGTGCCGTTTTGTCCCAAAAAGATCCAGAGACCTCTAAAAGTAACCCTTGTGCCTTTTTCTCTCGAAAATTTTCTCCTACTGAACGTAATTATGACGTGGGTAATCGGGAGTTGTTGGCCATGAAGTGGGCTTTTGAAGAGTGGAGACATTGGCTGGAGGGAGCCAAACATCAGGTGGTGGTCCTTACGGACCATAAGAATCTGGTCTATCTGGAATCTGCCAAGCGACTCAATCCTAGACAGGCCAGGTGGGCCTTGTTTTTCACACGTTTTAATTTTGTGGTTTCCTTTCTTCCTGGCACTAAGAATGTTAAGGCGGATGCCCTCTCGAGGAGTTTCCTTGCGGACTCTCCTGAGTTATCTGATCCTTCTGTTATTTTGAAAGAGGGTGTAGTTCTTTCCGCCATCTCACCCAATTTGAGACTTGCTCTGGAGGGGTGTCAGGAGGATAGGCCCGAGCGCTGCCCTGTTGGAAAATTGTTTGTCCCGGACCAATGGAAAAAGAGTGTGATGTCTGAGATTCATTGTTCCGCATTGGCTGGGCATCCCGGAATTTTTGGTACCAGAGACTTGGTTAGTCGGTCCTTTTGGTGGCCTACCTTGTCTCGTGATGTCAGGGAATTTGTGCAGTCCTGCGGGACTTGCTCTCGCTCCAAGCCTTGCTCTCGCTCTAGTGGTTTGTTGATGCCATTGCCTGTGCCCAAGAGACCATGGACCCATATCTCTATGGATTTCATTTCCGATCTTCCTGTTTCTCAGAGAATGACCACCATCTGGGTAATTTGTGATAGATTTTCCAAAATGATACATCTTGTGCCATTACCTAAGTTGCCTTCCTCCTCTGAATTGGTGCCGTTGTTCCTTCAGCACGTGGTTCGTTTACACGGCATTCCTGAGAACATTGTGTCTGACAGAGGAGTCCAGTTTGTTTCCAGATTTTGGAGGACTTTTTATTCTAAACTGGGTGTTCAATTGTCTTTCTCCTCGGCATTTCATCCTCAGACCAATGGTCAAACTGAGAGAACAAACCAGACATTGGAGACTTATCTAAGATGCTTTGTGTCTGCTGATCAGGATGACTGGTCTCTTTTTTGCCTTTGGCTGAGTTTGCTCTTAATAATAGGGCTAGCTCTGCCACTTTGATGTCTCCGTTTTTCTGTAATTCTGGGTTTCACCCTCGATTTTCTTCAGGACAGACGGAGGCTTCTGTCTGTCCAGGTGTTGACTCTGTTGTGGAGCGTATGCAACAGATTTGGGACCAGGTAGTGGAGAGGTTGTCCCTCTCTCAGGAGAAGGCCCAGCGGTTTGCTAACCGGCATAGGACTGATGGTCCTCGGTTTGAAGTGGGGACTTGGTCCTGGTTGTCCTCAAGGAATATTCCTATGAGAGTAGCATCTCCTAAATTTAAGCCTAGGTTCATTGGACCTTATAAGATCATGGAGATTATTAATCCTGTTTCTTTTCGTTTGCTTCTTCCAGGGACATTTAAGATCCATAACGTGTTCCACAAGTCCTTGTTGAAGAGGTTTTTGAGCCAGTGGTTCCTGCTGCTGTGCCTCCTGACCCTGTTTTGGTTGAGGGCAATCTGGAGTATGTGGTTGAGAAAATATTGGATTCTCGTTTTTCTAGACGGAAACTCCAGTATTTGGTTAAATGGAGAGGTTATGGTCAGGAAGACAATTCTTGGTGTTTGCTTCGGACATCCATGCTAGGAGACTTATCCGTGCGTATCATAGAACTCATCCTGACCGACCTGGTTGCTCAAATGAGGGTTCGGTGACCCCTCCTCAAGGGGGGGGTACTGTTGTGAATAGGTTTGAGATGAGTTCAGAGCAGAGGCTCCCTCTGGTGGTTACAAGCGGTGCTAGTGAAGATTGTGAGGACTGGGAATCAGGTGTTACTGACTGGTCTTATATAAGGGAGTCATTTTCCCATCAGGGTTGCCGGTGATCAATTGTTCTGGTCTGAATCCTTCATTCCAGTTTCCCTTGTAGCCTGCTGTGTCGTTTCTGCATCTCCTGCTTACAGATAAGACTTTTGCTTCTTTTGTGTTTGTGCTATATTTTTGCATTTTGTACTGCACTTCTTTGGGGGCCTTCAGGGTCCCCTCTGGGGGCTTCTGCCCTCTCAGTTTAGTTCAGCCACTGAGTTTTGTTCTTTTGCTTTTTCCAGTTTTTTCAGTGGCTGCTGTTTTGATTTTGTTACACCAGAGAACTAATTTAGGTGGTAGAGGTCGTGTGATCTCAGGTGATTTTGAAATTAGTAGAGTTGGTGCTTTTCAGGGTTTTCTGGGATTGCAGTAAGTACCCTTCCTATCCTTTTCTATTTAGATAGTTTGGGCCCCAGCGTTTGCTCATACTATTTTCTTTCTGTGTCAGTATTTCCTCTTGTCTAACTGCCATTACATGTTTGGGGGCTTTCTATTATCTTTGGGGTTCTGCTCCGGGGCAGATAGCTTTCCTGTTTCTGTCTTTAGGTGTAGTTAGTTTCTCAGGCTGTGACGAGGCGTCTAGGACCAACGTAGGAACGCTCCACGGCTGCCTCTAGTTGTGGTGGTTAGTCAGGGTACTGCAATCTCATAGATTCCAACTGCTCTGGTGTATTACCTTTTTGCCTGCTCTCCTCAGCTACCGAAACATAACAGGAGCCATCTCTACTTCTGTTCTCTGAATCTCTTGGCTTGGAAATAGGGGGCCAGCCAAGCAGCATTCTAGAATGTGAAGAAGAGGGAGTATGCAGTGATGCGCAACTGCTTTGTCTCTCTGAATCTGAAGAGACGGGTGGGCCAGTGCCTATGGTCAGCACACCTCAGTACGCATCTGATGATGAGACTCAGGTGCCACTTTCTGGTGCGTACTGTGCTGGCGAGACTACTCAGGAGAAGCAGATGTTTGAAGAGGGTAGTGTTGTGAATGTGTTAGAAATGAATTCTGAGCAGAAGCTCCCTCTGGTGGTTACAAACAGTACTGAACCATTCAATGAAGATTGTGAAGATTGGCAATCAGTAGTTACAGACTGGTCTTATATAAGGGAGGTTCCCTCCCATCAGGGTTGCCTGTGATCAATTGTTCTTGTCTCAACTTTGGTTCCTGGTTCACTTGGAAGCTTGCTGAGTCTTGCCTGCATCTTCTGCAAACAGATAAGATATTTTCTGCTTTTATTTTTGTGCTTGCTTTTTGCATTTTTTCCTGCACTTCTGTGGAGGTCAGCCAGGTCCCCTCCAGGGGCTTGTGCTCCACTCAGTTTATCTGAGCCACTGTTATTTGTTCATTTGCCTTTTCCAGTTTTTTCAATGGCTGTCACTTAGTTTTGTTACACCAGAGAACTAATTTAGGTGGTAGAGGTCGTGTGATCTCAGGTGTTTTTGCAATTAGTAGAGTTGGTATTTTTTTAGGGTTTTTTGGATTGCAGTAAGTGTCCTTCCTATCCTTTTCTTTCTAGGAAGATTGGGCCCCAACGTTTGCTCATACTATTTTCTGTCTGTGTCTGTATTTCCTCTTGTCTAACCGCCATTACATGTTTGGGGGCTTCCTATGTTCTTTGGGGATCTGCTCCGGGGCAGATAGCTTTCCTCTTTCTATCTTTAGGTGTAGTTAACCTCACAGGCTGTGACGAGGCGTCTAGGACCAACGTAGGTACGCTCCACGGCTGCCTTTAGTTGTGGTGGTTAGTCAGGGTACTGAAATCCAGTAGATTCCAACCTCTCTGGTGTATTGCCGTTTTTGCCTGCTCTCCTCAGCTACCAAATCATAACAGTATCACCGGCCAAACTGAAAATTATCTGGTACTCACAGAAGGGAAAAATAGTGTGAAAAAAAAAGAGTTGTCAGAGTTGTCAGAGATTTTTTTTTATTTCTGTTTGTTGCATTTTTTTTTTTCCCTCTTTTTCTCTGGGTGCTGAGGATTTTTTTTTCTCTCAATGGAGTTTGCACAGCTGTCTGGCCGTGTGGATCAGCTTGCCACTGAAGTTCGGAGTATTGCTACCTATCTTGCAGGGTTGCCGGTTGTGGAACCTAGGATCCCCATGCCAGATTTGTTTTTAGGGGATCGAGCTAAATTTCTGAATTTCAAAAATAACTGTAAGTTGTTTTTCGCCTTAAAACCTAAGTCCTCAGGGAACGCAGCACAGCAGGTTCAAATTGTCATCTCTCTCCTGCACGGCGATCCTCAGGATTGGGCTTTTTCCCTGACACCTGGGGACCCTGTTTTGAGTAATGTTGATGCATTTTTTCTGGCTCTGGGGTTATTGTACGATGAACCTAATGTCACTGATCAAGCTGAAAAAACCTTGTTGGCATTAAATCAGGGGCTTGAGGACGCTGAGTTATACTGTCAGAAATTCCGAAAGTGGGCAGTCCTGACCAAATGGAATGATGATGCTTTGGCAGCCCTTTTTCGGAAGAGTCTGTCAGAGAATGTAAAAGATGTTATGGTGGGTTTCCCTGCTCCCTCTGGTCTCAATGATTCTATGTCATTAGCGATTCAAATTGACAGACGTTTGCGTGAGTGTAGAGGTATGCGTGGAATAGTGTTGCCTTGTGATCCAGCTTCTGAACCCATGCAGTGTGATAGAGTGGCTTCTGGGGCACAGCGTCATGAGTTTCGAAAATGCAATGGGTTATGTTTCTACTGTGGTGACGCCTCTCATGCTATTTCAGTCTGCCCTAAGCGGGGAAGACGTTTTGCATGCTCAGTTGTCTTGGGTAGTGTTCAGACTAAATTTCTGTTGACTGTTACCCTGATTTGCTCCCTGTCCACATTTTCTGCTCAGGCTTTTGTTGATTCGGGAGCAGCTATTAACCTGATGGATTTTGATTTTGCTAAACGTTGTGGGTTTCCCTTGATACCCCTACGGAAGTCTATTACCCTACTGGGGATTGATTCTACCCCTTTGGCTGAGAATAAACCCCAGTTCTCTACTCAGGTGATAATGAGGGTCGAACCTGATCATCAGGAGAGTTGCAAATTTTTGGTGCTGTATAACTGCATGACATTATTGTACTAGGTTTCCCTTGGTTACAGTCTCATAATCCTGTTTTGGATTGGAAATCTGTGTCTGTAACCAGTTGGGGCTGCCAATGTGTTAATGCCAACACTCCTGTTTTTTCTGCCTCTCCCCAGGCTCAGGATGTTCTGACTTTTTGACTGATTTTTCTGATGTGTTTAGCGAAAGTAAATCTGCATCCTTGCCCCCCCATAGGAGCTATGACTGCGCTATTGAATTAGTGCCTGGTAGTAAATTCCCTAAAGGTCACCTTTTTAACTTGTCTGTACCTGAACATGACGCTATGCGGTCTTATATCAAGGAGTCATTGGAGAAGGGTCATATCAGACCATCCTCTTCACCCTTGGGTGCCGGTTTTTTCTTTGTGGCCAAAAAGGATGGTTCATTAAGGCCGTGTATTGATTATCGTCTCTTGAACAATATCACTATGAAATATCAATATCCGTTACCCTTGATTTCTGCCATGTTTTCCAGGGTGAAAAGTGCTACTTGGTTTACCAAGCTTGACCTCAGGGGGGCGTATAACCTTATTCGCATTAAGCACGGGGATGAATGGAAGACGGCATTTAACACCCCTGAAGGGCATTTTGAGTACCTTGTGATGCCCTTTGGGCTCACTAATGCTCCTTCCGTCTTCCAGTCCTTCATGAATGACATTTTCAGGGATTTTGTGGATAAATTTCTGATTGTTTATTTGGATGATATCTTGATTTTTTCCAATGACTGGGACTCTCATGTGAAACATGTTCAGACTGTGTTCCAGATGTTGAGAGAGAATGCTCTGTATGTGAAGGGATCAAAGTGTCTTTTTGGCGTACAGAGGATCTCATTTCTGGGATTCATTTTGTCCCCATCTGTTATTGAAATGGACCCGGTCAAGGTTCAGGCCATCTGTGATTGGGTCCAACCTACTTCATTAAAGGCTCTTCAGAGATTCTTGGGTTTTGCCAATTTTTATCGTAAATTTATTGGTAATTTCTCTGTTATTGTTAAACCATTGACTGATTTGACCAAAAAGGGTTCTGATGTGGTGAATTGGCCTCCTGAGGCAGTCTCTGCATTTCAGGAACTTAAGCAGAGATTCACTTCTGCTCCTGTTCTACGGCAGCCTGATGTTTCTCTGCCATTTCAGGTGGAGGTTGATGCCTCTGAAATTGGGGCAGGTGCCGTTTTGTCCCAAAGAGATCCAGAGACCTCTAAAAGTAACCCTTGTGCCTTTTTCTCTCAAAAATTTTCTCCAACTGAACGTAATTATGACGTGGGTAATCGGGAGTTATTGGCCATGAAGTGGGCTTTTGAAGAGTGGAGACATTGGCTGGAGGGAGCCAAACATCAGGTGGTGGTCCTCACGGACCATAAGAATCTGGTTTATCTGGAATCAGCCAAGCGACTTAATCCTAGTCAGGCCAGGTGGGCCTTGTTTTTCACACGTATTAATTTTGTGGTTTCCTTTCTTCCTGGCACTAAGAATGTTAAGGCAGATGCCCTCTCGAGGAGTTTCCTTGCGGACTCTCCTGAGTTATCTGATCCTGCTGTTATTTTGAAAGAGGGTGTAGTTCTTTCCGCCATCTCGCCCAATTTGAGACTGGCTCTGGAAGGGTGTCAGGAGGATAAACCCGAGCGCTGCCTTATTGGGAAATTGTTTGTCCCAGACCGGTGGAAAAAGAGTGTGATGTCTGAGATTCATTGTTCCGCGTTGGCCGGTCATCCCGGATTTTTTGGTACCAGAGACTTGGTTAGTCGGTCCTTTTGGTGGCCTACTTTGTCTCGTGACGTCAGGGAATTTGTGCAGTCCTGCGGGACTTGCTCTCGCTCCAAGCCTTGCTCTCGCTCTAGTGGTTTGTTGATGCCATTGCCTGTGCCCAAGAGACCATGGACCCATATCTCTATGGCTTTCATTTCCGACCTTCCTGTTTCTCAGAGAATGACCATTATCTGGGTGATTTGTGATAGGTTTTCCAAAATGATACATCTTGTGCCATTACCTAAGTTGCCTTCCTCCTCCGAATTGGTGCCTTTGTTCCTTCAGCACGTGGTTCGGTTACACGGCATTCCTGAGAACATTGTGTCTGACAGAGGAGTCCAGTTTGTTTCCAGATTTTGGAGGACTTTTTGTTCTAAACTTGGTGTTCAATTGTCTTTCTCCTCGGCTTTTCATCCTCAGACCAATGGACAACTGAGAGAACAAACCAGACATTGGAGACTTATCTGAGATGCTTTGTGTCTGCTGATCAAGATGACTGGGTCTCTTTTTTGCCTTTGGCTGAGTTTGCTCTTAATAATAGGGCTAGCTCTGCCACTTTGATGTCTCCATTTTTCTGCAATTTTGGGTTTCACCCTCGATTTTCTTCGGGACAGACGGAGGCTTCTGTCTGTCCAGGTGTTGACTCTGTTGTGGAGCGTATGCAGCAGATTTGGGACCAGGTAGTGGAGAGGTTGTCCCTCTCTCAGGAGAGGGCCCAGCGGTTTGCCAACCGGCATAGGACAGATGGTCCTCGGTTTGAAGTGGGGGACTTGGTCTGGTTGTCCTCAAGAAATATCCCTATAAGAGTTGCATCTCCTAAGTTTAAGCCTAGGTTCATTAGACCTTATAAGATCATGGAGATTCTTAATCCTGTTTCCTTTTGTTTACTTCTTCCAGGGACATTTAAGATCCATAACGTGTTCCACAAGTCCTTATTGAAGAGGTTTGTCGAGCCAGTGGTTCCTATGGCTGCGCCTCCTGACCCTGTTTTGGTTGAGGGCAATCTGGAGTATGTGGTTGAGAAAATATTGGATTCTCGTTTTTCTAGACGGAAACTCCAGTATTTGGTTAAGTGGAGAGGTTATGGTCAGGAGGACAATTCTTGGGTGTTTGCTTCAGACATCCATGCTAGGAGACTGATCCGTGCGTATCACAGAGCTCATCCTGACCGACCTGGTTGCCCAAATAAGGGTTCGGTGACCCCTCCTCAAGGGGGGGTACTGTTGTGAATGTGTTAGAAATTAATTCTGAGCAGAAGCTCCCTCTGGTGGTTACAAACAGTACTGAACCATTCAATGAAGATTGTGAAGATTGGCAATCTGGAGTTACAGACTGGTCTTATATAAGGGAGGTTCCCTCCCATCAGGGTTGCCGGTGATCAATTGTTTTTGTCTCAACTTTGGTTACTGGTTCACTTGGAAGCTTGCTGAGTCTTGCCTGCATCTTCTGCTAACAGATAAGATATTTTCTGCTTTTATTTTTGTGCTTGCTTTTTGCATTTTTTCCTGCACTTCTGTGGAGGTCAGCCAGGTCCCCTCCGGGGGCTTGTGCTCCTCTCAGTTTATCTGAGCCACTGTTATTTGTTCATTTGCCTTTTCCAGTTTTTTCAGTGGCTGCGGCTTAGTTTTTCTACACCAGAGAACTAATTTAGGTGGTAGAGGTCGTGTGATCTCAGGTGTTTTTGCAATTAGTAGAGTTGGTATTTTTTTAGGGTTTTTTGGATTGCAGTAAGTGTCCTTCCTATCCTTTTCTTTCTAGGAAGATTGGGCCCCAACGTTTGCTCATACTATTTTCTGTCTGTCTGTATTTCCTCTTGTCTAACCGCCATTACATGTTTGGGGGCTTCCTATGTTCTTTGGGGATCTGCTCCGGGGCAGATAGCTTTCCTCTTTCTATCTTTAGGTGTAGTTAACCTCTCAGGCTGTGACGAGGCGTCTAGGACCAACGTAGGTACGCTCCACGGCTGCCTTTAGTTGTGGTGGTTAGTCAGGGTACTGCAATCCAGTAGATTCCAACCTCTCTGGTGTATTGCCGTTTTTGCCTGCTCTCCTCAGCTACCAAATCATGACAGGATAGTGTAGATGATGAGGTCCTTGACCCATCATGGCGTGAGGAACAGGAAGGTGGTGGGAGCAGCTCTGGGGAAGAGATTCCCCGAACGGCCAAAACAGGAGGGAGAGGGAGGGGGCAGACTCGGTTGCCTGTAGCCTCCACTTCACCACCCATTAGGAGCATTCCTCTTCCAAAACCCTAAACGGGCGCTCCCAGGACTTGCAGTGCGTGGTCCTTTTTTGACACAGTTGCAGATGACATTTGCTTTGTCAAATGCAAGCTGTGTAATCAGAAAGTCAAAAGAGGTAAAAGTGTCAGCAACCTCAATACCACAAATATGTCGAAACATGTGTGGACCAAGCACGTGGTGGAGTTACAAAGACACACTGAAGATGTAGGCCAACCTACAGCACCACCTACCACCTCTTCAGCTCGTGTTGTAGCCTCTTCCTCCAGCTCACACACAGCTGGTTCGGCTTCCTCACAGGATCGCCATGGAAGAACCTCTGGCACTGTTGTACAGAGACCCAGTGTAATTCCACCCACAGCATCACGTTCCCTGTCATCCTCACACTCCCAGGCCACTCTACAGCCATCGGTAGCACAGGCATGGGAGAAAAGGCGGCCATACTCGGCAAACCATCCTCGAGCACAGGCTCTGAATGCTGGCATTGCAAAACTACAGTCCCTTGAAATGCTCTCATTCAGGCTGGTGGAGACTGACACCTTCCGTAACTTCATGGCATTGGCAGTCCCACAATACAACGTGCCCAGCCGCTTTTATTTTAGCAGGCAAGCCATCCCTGCCCTGCAAAAGCATGTGGAGGGAAAAATTAAACATGCGCTACTAAACGCCGTCAGTAGCAAGGTCCACCTGACCACCGATGCGTGGACCAGTAACCATGGACAGGGACGATACCTTTCCCTCACTGCCCATTGGGTAAATGTTGTGGAGCCGGGTACAGATCTTGAGAGTGGTGCTGTACGTGTTCTGCCAACTCCAAGGATTGCAGGAATCCAGTCTGTGCACATTGACTCCTCCTCATACTCCAGTTCCTCTGAATCAGCACTGCAGGAGTCGTCATTGTCTACCTCCAGATGGACCCGTGAACGCTTACCTGTTACGACCGATATGAGCACAGCCGTGGCCTAACGTCAACAGGCCGTATTGAAATAAATTTCTATGGGGAATCGAAGCCACACAGCGCAGGAGCTCTGGAATGCCATCAAGCAGGAGAGCGACGTGTGATTTGTGCCAGCGAATCTCCAGCCAGGCATGGTAGTGTGTGACAATGGCCGAAATCTCGTGGCAGCTCTGGGCCTAGGCAACCTCACTCACATCCCATGTCTGGCACATGTGCTCAACTTGGTTGTGCAGTCTTTTTTGAGGGACTATCCGGATCTTGATGCACTGGTGCACAAAGTCTGCATAGAGTGCGCTCACTTGGGGCGTACCAGCATGGCAAAATCACGCATTGCAGCTCTGCAGCGCCGATTCCGCCTTCCGGAACATCGCATCATATGTGAACTACCCACCAGGTGGAATTCAACATTACATATGTTGGAGCGGTTGTGTGAGCAGCAGGCAGCAGTAATGGAGTACCAGCTGCATCAGGCGCATACAAGTCGCACTGCGCGCCGTTCATACTTCACCACCACTGAGTGGGCCTCTATGAAGGACATCTGCCACGTTTTGCGTGCCTTCAATGATTCCACGTGGATGGCGAGTGCAGATGATGCACTAGTCAGCATGACTGTCCCCCTTATCTGCCTGCTTCAAAAAACACTGCAAACACTAAGGGAGGAGGTTTTGGAAGAGGTGGAGGATGAGAAGTCACAAATGCCATCTGCTTCTGGACAGTCTGCGCAACGTGGTTCCTCAAAAAGGCCTAGGCAGGGACACTTTGTTAGGAGGATGAGGAGGAGTCAATGGAGGAGGAAGACATCTGTCCAGAGGAGGGAGGTACACAATGCTCTAGTAGTCAGTATGTAGAGCGAGGGTGGGGTGATGCAGAGCAGGCAGAGATGACGCCTCAAGAAGGGGACAGCGTTTCTTAACCAGTTTGCAGCACATGGTTAATTTCATGCTGCAGTGCCTGAGAAACGACCGCCACATCGCCCACATTCTCAACACGCTGATTATTGGGTGTACACCCTCCTAGATCCTCGCTACCGGGGCAACTTACAAAACCTCATAACACCGTTGAACCGGGAGCGTAAAATGCGGGAGTACCAAAACACACTGGTGCATTCCATCATGTTCTCCATTCCACCTGAGAGCAGTGCTGCTAGTGCTTTACAAAGCAGCTCTGTGTGTCGAGGCAGTGGAGGAAGCTCTGCACAAAGAGGGAGCAGAAGCAGCGCCTCTGCACAAGGCAAGACCAGTATGGCCAAAATGTGGCAAAGTTTTGTGTCTCCGCCACAAATGTCAACACCATCAAAGACGGCTCCAGTCAGCAGGAGGCAACGTTTCCGTCAGATGGTGACAGACTACATGTTTTGCCCTCTCAGTGTACTCCCAGACTGCTCTTCCCCCTTCAAGTTTTGGGTCTCTAAGCTGGATACATGGCCAGAGCTTAGCCAGTATGCATTGGAGGTGCTGGCTTGCCCTGCTGCTAGTTTATTATCGGAAAGCGTCTTTAGTGCCGCAGGTGGTGTACTAACAGACCGGCGCATGCAACTATCCTCCGATAACATTGACCGGCTTACTTTTCTGAAAATGAACAAGGCCTGGATCTCGCCGGAATCTCATCTTTCTACCACCTGAACTCTACTCCCTGGGCTCCAACACTGCCAGTTGCTGCTCAGAAGTGCCGTCTGCACAGAGAAAAACACTAGCTCCTGTGTTAGTGGGGTTCAGTAATGTCAGCTGCTCCCCTGCTGTGTGTCCGGCAATGTCTCCTGCTCCCTCCACATTCACACAACATCAAATATTAAAATTGCTCCAATTAGGCCTCAGCCTACACTCTGATTGACCCTGGGCTCCAACACTGCCAGTTGCTGCTCAGAAGTGCCGCTGCACAGAGAAAAACACTTGCTCCTGTGTTAGTGGGGTTCAGTAATGTCAGCTGCTCCCCTGCTGTGTGTCCGGCAATGTCTCCTGCTCCCTCCACATTCACACAACATCAGATTTTAAACTTGCTCAAAGTAGGCCTCTGGCTACACTCTGTTTCTACTGTAATCCCTGGGCTCCAACACCGCCAGTTGCTGCTCAGAAGTGCCATCTGCACAGTCAACATATGCTCCAATGTTATTGGGGTTCAGTAATGTCAGCTGATCCCCAGCTGTGTGTCCGGCAATTTCTCCTGCTCTGTCCGCACTCACACGACTACAGATTTTAAACTTGCTCCAATTAGGCCTCTGGCTACACTCTATTTCTACTGTAATCCCTGGGCTCCAACACCGCCAGTTGCTGCTCAGAAGTGCCGTCTGCACAGTCAACATATGCTCCAGTGTTATTGGGTTCAGTAATGTCAGCTGATCCCCAGCTGTGTGTCCGGCAATTTCTTCTGCTCTGTCCACACTCACACAACTACAGATTTTAAACTTGCTCCAATTAGGCCTCTGGCTACACTCTGTTTCTACTGTAATCCCTGGGCTCCAACACCGCCAGTTGCTGCTCAGAAGTGCCGTCTGCACAGTCAACATATGCTCCAGTGTTATTGGGGTTCAGTAATGTCAGCTGATCCCCAGCTGTGTGTCCGGCAATTTCTCCTGCTCTGTCCACACTCACACAACTACAGATTTTAAACTTTCTCCAATTAGGCCTCTGGCTACATTCTGTTTCTACTGTAATCCCTGGGCTCCAACATCGCCAGTTGCTGCTCAGAAGTGCCGTCTGCACAGTCAACATATGCTCCAGTGTTATTGGGGTTCAGTAATGTCAGCTGATCCCCAGCTGTGTGTCTGGCAATTTCTCCTGCTCTGTCCACACTCACACAACTACAGATTTTAAATTTTCTCCAATTAGGCCTCTGGCTACACTCTGTTTCTACTGTAATCCCTGGGCTCCAACATCGCCAGTTGCTGCTCAGAAGTGCCGTCTGCACAGTCAACATATGCTCCAGTGTTATTGGGGTTCAGTAATGTCAGCTGATCCCCAGCTGTATGTCTGGCAATTTCTCCTGCTCTGTCCACACTCACACAACTACAGATTTTAAACTTGCTCCAATTAGGCCTTTGGCTACACTCTGTTTCTACTGTAATCCCTGGGCTCCAACATCACCAGTTGCTGCTCAGAAGAGCCGTCTGCACAGTCAACATATGCTCCAATGTTATTGGGGTTCAGTAATGTCAGCTGATCTCTGTTTCTACTGTAATCCCTGGGCTCTAACACCGCCAGTTGCTGCTCAGCAGTGTTTTTGGCATGGGTACTCCCTCCTGCCCAGCCTGGTTCCAGCACGCCAGCTGTTTCCGGGTAGTGTCAACGTCACTTTGCCTCCAATACGTTGTCCTGTCCTGTTGCGGTTGGGTTAGCCGACTCTATGCTGCCTGCAGTTTAGGTGCTTCCTATGTGAGCAGCGGGATCTGGCAATAAAGGCTGTTTCCGTAGTGCCAATAGGACAAGCACCCCCTGTAGGACTGTGGGTTTCGGTAACTGCGGCCGGCTCGCGGCCTTGCAACTTTGTTTTTCATGGGTACCTTCTGATACCCATCTGGGTTCCAGTACCGTCAACTGGTTCTCGGCAGTACCTTTGGCTTAGGTGCCTCCTTCTCGGTATCCCAGTTCCAGCAACGTCTTCTGGTCCTTGGTAGTGCTTTCTAGCCCAGGTACCTCCTGCTTAGTAACTGGGTTCCAGTACCGTCAGCTGGTCCTCGGTAGTGCCATTGGCTCTTGTTCCTTCTGCTGCCCCTCCGGGTTCCAGCACCATCAGCTGGTCTTTGGTAGTTCCATTGGCTCTTGCAGCTTCTGCTACCCATCCTTGTTCCAGTACCGTCAGCTGGTTCTCGGCAGTGCCTTTGGCTTAGGTGCCTCCATCTCAGTATCCGAGTTCCAGCAACGTCTGCTGGTCCTTGGTAGTGCTTTCTAGCACAGGTACCTCCTGCTTAGTAACCATGTCCCAGTACCGTCAGCTGGTCCTCAGTAGAGCCATTGGCTCTTGTTCCTTCTGCTACCCATCCGGGTTCCAGTACAGTCAGCTGGTTCTCGGCAGTTCCTCAGCCTTCTTGTACCTTCTGCTACATTTCCAAGTTCAAGCTTTTTCAAATGGTTTTTGGTAATCACTCTGGATCTCCCTAACGATAACCCTGAAGACGACGACCCTGAAGACCACCCCAAAGAAGACGACGACCCTAAAGATGATGACCCTGAAGACGACAACCCTGAAGACCACCCCGAAGACGACGACCCCAAAGACGACGACCATGAAGACGACGAGCCTGAAGACCACCTCAAAGAAGACCAAAAAGATGACCCAGAAGAAGATGACCAAGAGGACAAAGAACATGAAGACAACCACAAAGATACAGAACAACAAGAGACAGAAGACCAAGAAGCAGAAGAACAAAAAGCAGAAGAACATTAAGCATAAGACAAAAAATCAGAGCAAAATATATGATTTAAATTATAAGCAGAAGAAGACTAAGCAGTGTATGGGGGTGAGTCGGTTCCTCCTCGTGGTGACCCTGGAAAATCCCTGCTGCTGCAGGTCAAACTGAACACGGACAAATCCTGTTGTAACTCTTTTGTGACAGGCAGAACGGAAGGTGTAATCTTCAAACTTTTATAGATAACAACTACAGGAATGCCTTTCACAAATAAGAATATGATGAAGAAGATGAATAGGAAGAAGATGAAGAAGTAGAATATGAAGAAGAATAATAGTTGAATAAGAAGAATATGAAGAATGTAAAAAAAAGAAAATTAGGAAGGTGAAGAAAATGATGAAAAAGATCTGCTGAGATCAGAAGGAGAAAGTGTGGGAGAAGTAAAAAAGAAGGTGAAGAGCATGGAAGTAGTGAAACATACATATCTGACAAGATATAAAAACGTCTTAAAAAAAAATGTATTCCTGCTATTCCATTTGATTGGGCTAAACCTCTATGCCTTTTAATGTCTCCTCCACCTCCCCCAATACATTCTACATTATTCTTAGTTGTTTTCCTTCATGTAGAATTAACATACAAGGAAAGAAAGGTTTTATTTTAATTCCGATATTTCTGTCCCATTGACTTGCATTGGTTTCTGGTATCGGAATCGGCGATATCCGATACTTTTTGGGTATCAGTCCGATCCAATCCGATCCGATATTTCCCGATATATGAAAGTATCGCTCAACACTAGTCTGTACATATTTACACTAAGTGGTATCTGTTACCCAAAAACTAGTTTACTCATTATCTACAAGTACTCTTCCATGACTCTGCAATATGAAACAATTCTGCAATATAAAACATTCCTTACTTCACTCTAAGCATAATGTACAAATATAATAACACTTTTATTAATACACAATCATAACGGTCATCAAATGAGGTAGATGGCAGATACTCTCCCAGCCGGGGTATCTTCAAGTGTCCTTGTGTTTATGGGGGATCCACTCGAAAACCCCCAACGTTGGTCTTCAGTGGGCTGCAAGACATATGCCTTGCCCAATAGACCTCGTCTTCAGCCACACCTAACGGGTTTTTCTTTGGATCTGTAGCTGCAATGATGGGAATTTCTCTAAAGTGCATGTAAAACCAAGATGGAGCACCTAAATAGTGTGCAAAAACTATTTACAAAACGAGTTCTGGATCAGGCACAGTTCATGATCTCTCAGTCTATAGTAGAATAAAGTGCAAACTCTAGAACAAATAAAACTTCTTTTAGCAAAATCCCCTCCTGGGGTAAACTATTCACAGTCCTTTACCTGAAGGAAAAAACTGTAGAATTTGTCTTCACTCTTTTGGAGACAGAGCAGCATTATCTACAGTCTGAGTGGAAACATCTTGTCTTGGTTGCTTCCAGGGTAGAAGCTGTTTGCCATCCTTGTCTTTTACAATGGGAGCTGTCACATAGGAAGACACTCCCTGGGTCACAGTTGCAGTAGCTTGTACAGCCACCTGAGTTACTTCCGGTGTTTTCTTTGCAAAGTCTATGGGTCCCGTCACACTCTTCAATGTCCCAGCGATCCCAAAACGATACAACGTGAATGGGATCGCTGGGACATCGTTAGCTGATCGCTGGTGAGCTGTCACATAGGCAGACTCACCAGCGATCAGGACCAGTGAGCATGCTGGTATCCAGGGTAAACAGCAGGTAACTAAGCACCGCGTGGCACCTAGTTACCCAATATGTACCCTAGATACCAGCTCTCAGCTTCTGCTGTAGAGCGCTGAGAGCAGGTTTCCAATGTACATATCGGGTAACTAAGCACCACGCGGCACCTAGTTACTTGATATGTACCCTAGATACCTGCTCTCAGCACTCTACAGCAGAAGCTGGGAGCCGGGTAACTAGGTGCCGCGTGGTGCTTAGTAACTCGATATGTACATTGCATACCAGCTCCCAGCTCACTGATCGTTGGTCTACCACTGTCACACGCAGCGATGCGTGCTGGCCAGCGGGAGACCAACGATCAAAAAATGGTCCAGGACATTCAGCGACGATCAGCGATACCCAGCAGGGGGGCTGATTGACGCTGCGTGTCACACTAAGCGAGATCGCTGGCTAGGTCGCTGTTGCGTCACAAAATCGGTGATGCTTCAGCGATCTCGCTAGCGATCTCGCTTAGTGTGATGGGGCCTTACCTAGTTAGAAGCCGTAGATTGTGGCGCTCGCCACTGGTGTCACTGTTTCATGTGATGAGGCTGTTGTGTCTGCTACCCCCTTGCGATGGCGTGGTGCAAATTCGTCAGGGATCCTGCGCACGTGGAGAGCATATCATCCCCTCACCCCAAGATGGCAAGTGAAGGAGACAAGCTCTCTTGGAAACAGGTCATGTTCCGGATGCCCCGGATAAGATGGGCCTCTACATCCCTCAAGTTGACAAACAAGTCAGGGGCGTTGCGGGAATCCTGGATGAAGCCAAATCCCCGCTCCAGATCTAAGCTAAGGACTTGGCCCCTTCCCGTTGGATCCAGATACTCCAGGGACCTCTCCCTGGCCTGGCTTTTGCCTGCTATATCTCTCTTCAGCAGGGCCTCTCGTTGGGCATGCCGGTCTCTCTCTTCCTGTGCAAATTGTTGAATTTGCCGGCGGCATATCTCTTCTGTCGTCAGGAGAAACCCCATCAGCTCTGATCCGCCCTGGTCTCCCCATTCTAGGACCTCTGGCCGATGTTTTATTAGCGCCGGCGGCTGCGGAAATGGGACCGGTTCTAGGATCCCCCCAGTGGAACGATATTGCGGTCCCAGGCGATGTCCAGCACTAGCTGTCCTGCCTTCGGGGTTGGTGGCATTCCTATGGGACCGAGCCAGTAGGCCCACTACCCAGGGGCGGTATCTTTACCTGCGCTCCTGGGGCCGCTGTCCTCCGATGTCGCCTCCGGTGACATGGCGGCGTGGTCCGTTGATACCGGCGATGAAGGTATCGGGGAAATGGGTCCAGTGGCAGCGGGTTCTGATGTTACCGATCTGGGAGCTTCGGGTACCGGTGGTGTGGGTGCCCGGGTTCCATCAGCCTCCTGTTTGGCAGCCTGCCTTCTCTTCTCTAGAAGTGCCCGTTTTTCTTCTAAACGCTGAGCCAGCTCCTGGATCTCCCGCTCCACACCGCCAGGTCAACCTCCTCCTGGGAGCTGGAGCCTGTCTCGCCGGAGCCGGGGCAAAGCTTCTCGTGCTTCCCACGCTCCTCAGGCCTCCCTCCACTCTCCATGATGGCTGCCTGGTCGACTGCCTTCTTCCTGGCTCTTTTTCCCGCCGCTGAGTGTCTCTACACCCCTGAGGGGCGGTGTCTTTTTCCTTTGCCGCCATACCAGAACACGGACTCCCCTAGTGGTCGGCCACGATGCTGTGGCATAGAAATACAGGCAGGGGAGGTTCACTCCTTTTCGAGCTTTTCCTTGGATGCCGCCCACGATGGCACGTCTCCCTGCACACCTCGTGGAGCGGCCATATCCGTCTTTACAGTCCAAATTACACATCAATGGGTCTAATCCTTTGCACATTCTTCTAGGCACACAGGACCCTTATTCAAGGGTTGGTTAATCCTGTTTGTGACGCCAAAATGGATCACCCGCCAAAAAAAGGGAAATATTTACAGGGGATAATAGAGTTGGTAGTATAGTATTTGTGATGTCACCTGTGGTTTCTGGTCAGAGGTGACCAGTGCTGCGGTGCAGATCCTCTGGTACCGATGGTGAGATGCAGCAGAGTTGGTAAAGCCTCCCACAGGTGAGGCTATGTTGTCCCAGGGCAGGAAGATGTTATAGATGGTAATGGTGTTGAGAGATATAGCAGAGTGGAGTGTGTGACGCAGGAAGAAACTGAGGAGACAGTCAGTTGCAGTTTCCAATGCTTTACTCACAGTTCAGGTGTGCACAGTACAGGTGCCCGCTTGGTGCCACATCCTCCAGGTGAGGAGTCCAACCAACTCCCAGGTGGATGGAGAACACTAGTCCGAAGCTCCCTGTCAGTATTTGCCTTTCCTGGCCATCTCACTGTGCTGATTTCTCACTCCTTTCTTCCTTCCAGGACCTCGCTAAGCAGTGTCCCAGTCTAGAAGCTGCAGAACCTCCAGGACAACATTCTCTCTCTACATTTCCTTGATCCTATATAGCATTCCTTCCTGGAGAAGATACTTGCGGTTGTGGCTGTGATCCCTAAAGTTATCACAGCTGTCGGCTTGCTAGCTGAGTCATAAATTTCTCCACTAGTCTAGGGGCCGAGTCCCTTCTGCGACCTGGATTCTCACAGCCGACGTCCACCAGTCCTGGCGTGAGCCCACCTGTAGCTTTCAGCTCAGCCGTGTCTCTCTCTGAGAATCCCTTTTCCCTTCCAGGGAATCTTCCTTCCTCTTTTCTCTCTATGAGCAGCTCCTTAGGACTCCTCCTGGAGCCTGCTGCACGGTTGTCTCTCTCTTCCCGCTCCCCTATGGGAGAGCTGTCTAAAACAACGTCTGTCCTCTTCCTCCCCAAGGGGGAACTGTCTTCTAACTTCCCTCTAACTCCTGCTCTGACCCACAAGCTCCACCCAACATCTAATACCCTTTGCTAGCTGAGGCATAGGAACTCAACTAGTATGTGTGTGTGATGGATGCAGTGTTGCCAGAGCCAGGTGTAGTGCCTCCACCTTACCTGAAAGTTGAAATACCACATCTCTGGCTGAGATGAAGTACCTCTGTGGCAACTGAACCCTCAGGGGCGCCACACATAACCAGTACAGGAACTGAGGCTTAAGGCACCTGGCAGCAGCTGCAAGCCTGGGCACACATGGACAGTCATGCACCAGCTGCAGAGGACCTCACAACCCGTGGATAGCTTCCACAGCAGCAGCCAGGGACCGCACACGCAGATGGTCATGCAGCAAAGCAAAGACACCACAACACATGTACAGCTTCGCAGCAGAGCAGGGAACTGAGCAGCATCCACATAGGTAACAGACAACAGTATCCCAACTGTTTAGGGGGAAAGAGCAAAGGGTAAGAGCACAGACATGCACAGTAAAACCGGGGAAACAAGGCACAAACACACCGGCATTACAGCAATGTTCCCATTATTATGAATTTGGTACTCCCATACTGTTTTCCTCTGCAATGAATACAAGACCTGCCCTGCACCAAATTTAGACGCACCCCAATACACTTTTGAAGGGCCACCTGAAAGCAATGTTCCCATTATTAGGAAGTTGGTACTCCCATACTGTTTGCCTATGCATTGAATGGAAGGCCTGCCCTACACCAAATTTAGACGCACCCCAATACCCCTTTAAAGAGACATACAGGAGGGCCTTCTGAAAGCTATGTTCCCATTATTAAGAATTAAGTACTACCATACTGTTTGACTATGCATTGAATGCAAGAGCTGCCAAAAATTTGGAGGTACTACAATGCCCCTTGGTAGAGACGTGGATGAGGGCCTCATAACAAAATATTCCCATTAGAAAGGAGCGGGTCTCCCATAGTGTTTGCCTATGCAATGAATGCAAGGGCTGCCAAAATTTTGGAGGCACTACAATGCCCCTTGGTAGAGACATGGAGGGGGGCCTCATTAAAAAATGTTCCCATTAGAAAGGAGCGGGTCACTAAGTGTATGGGCTGACAAACATTTAGCCCTGGGGGGTATGCATGAACATACTGTTTAAAAATTTTTGTCACGGGGCATCATAAACACCCTGAAAACAATTATGTGGGTGTTGCATCAATGACCACGGTCACCCTGGTGATATAGTGGTGGTGGTTGATGAAGTTGAGGAGAAGGAGGAGGACAACAGCAAATAGCCAAAATCAGGATGCGTATACCCATGTGTGGGTGTGAAGAGGTGCATGGGAATAGACCTCCCAAAAAAAGACACTGGATTTGAGTTTATGTTACACTGCTATCATTCAGTGGTGTAGAGAGGTCTGGCCCAATCCAGCCCTAGTTCATTTTTATAAGAGTCAGCCTGTCAGCATTTTCAGTAGATAGGTGGATGCGTTTATCCGTTATAATTCCACCAGCGGCATTAAAAACCCGCTCTGACAAAACACTAGCGGCAGGGCAGGCCAGGTCATCCAAGGCATAGAGATCCAGTTTATGCCACGTGTCCAGCTTGGATACCCAATAATTATAAGGCACAGAGGAATCACGGAGGACGTTGATACGGTGACCAAGGTACTCCCTCAGCATTTTCCCAAACTTTGCACTCCTTGTGAGAGTACCCTGCGCCTCGGGGCCTGTGCGATGGGAGGGTCTGGGAAAACTCTCCCAGAACTTTGCCAATGTTCCCCTGCCTCTGCTGGATTGGAGTTGTGTCTCTCTCACCTGTACTCCTTGGTTGTCCAAAGAACTGTGACCTCTGCCGCCAGCATTTTCAGATGGGAATTTTTTTAATAATTCCGCAACAAGAGTCTTTGCTACTGCCCCATTTAAGTAGACCTGTCCGCCTAGAGAATAAGCGATAGAAAGTTCTCCTTGCAGCATAGGTCTAGAAGTGTCACCAACCAGTAATGACTGTCACCCAAAATTTTGAGAACGCGAAGATCACGGTCAAGGCAGCATAACACAAACTCAGCCATACGTGCCAGACTAATACAAGCTAGACTTCCGTGTCCTCACCAAGAGGACGACTGACCATGCTCTCCTCCTCGTCCCTGTCCTCAGGCCATCCACGCTGAACAGACGGTATGACAGATGTGCAGGTAGTACCGTCTATAGCGCATGAAACTAGCTCCTGTTCTACCTCCTCCTCTTCCTCATTGTCACCCAATCCACGTTGGGATGAGAGGAGGCCCGGGCTTTGTGTAATCACCTTGTATGGTTACTTCCCCCATCTCATTGTGCTCCGTCTGCAATGCATCCTCTCCTCTTTGATTGAGAGCAGAGAGCATTTCAAAAGACAGAGAAGTGGGATGGTGACACTAATTATGGCATCATCGCCGCTCTCTATCTTGGGGGAGTCCTCAAAGTTTTGGAGGATGGTACATGTCTGACATCCATGTCCACTCCTGAGGCCTTATGTGTGGAGTCTGAACTGAATACGACCTTGTTGATGCTGGTACTCAAAAACTACCCTCTTCTGCTGACAAATCCTTCCCAACATCTGCATTGTAGAGTTCCAACGTGTGGGGACATCACACACCAGTTGGTGAGCTGGAAGCTGCAAACGCTTCTAAAGCAGGGCATGGGCGGAGGAAGCTGTAGCTGACTTTCTAAAATGGGCACACAGGTGGCGTACATTGACAAGCAGATCTGGCAACTCGGGGTAGGTTTTGAGAAACCGCTGAACCACGAGGTTAAGCACATGGGCCAGGCATGGTACGTATGTGAGCTCACCTTGCCTCAGAGCCGCCACCAGGTTTCGGCCATTGTCACACATGACCGTGCCTGGCAGTATGTTTAGCAGTGTCAGCCACAGATCTGCCTGCTCTTTCAGAGCTCTTCCACAACTCTTCAGCATTGTGCGGTTTGTTACCTAAGCATATTAGCTTCAGCACAGCCTGTTGCCGCTTGGCTGAGGCAGTGCTTCCAGCTTGTGACTGATGTTGTCATTTTGGAGATGGAGGCTGAAGAGGAGGATGAGGTGCAGGAGCTGTAGAATGTGGGAGCAACCCTGATTGACCTAGAGCCTGCAATCCTCGGCGTCGGGAGGATGTGTTCCATCCCAAGGTCCGACTGGGTCCCAGCTTCCACCAGGTTAACCCAGTGTGCCATCAGCGAAATGTACCGTCCCTGCCCATAAGCACTTGTCCATGTGTCCGTGGTTAGGTGGTCTTTCTCAGTAACTGCATTGTTGAGGGCACGGCTAATGTTGTGGGAAACGTGCTTGTGTAATGCGGGGACAGCACACTGGGAGAAATAGTGGTGGCTGGGGACCAAGTACCGAGGGATGGCCGCTTTATCAGGTTTCGGAAAGCTTCCATCTCCATGAGCCTAAAAAGCAACATTTCGAGCACAAGCAGTTGTGAAATGTGTGAATTTAGTAGGGTGGTTGCATATTTGCACTTGTGTTCCAAGGACTGGGGTATGGATAACTGAACACTTTGCTGGGACAAGGACGTGGACGTGCTTGATGGTACTAGTTGAATGTGTGCAACGAGAGGTGCAGAGCAGGAGGCATCTTCGCATGCACCATGGACAGGGGATTGGCTTGCATGCACAACAGCAGAAGAAGGAGTGGTGTCACCCACAGACACTGTTCCTGGACACTGGTTTTTTGCCCACAAAGTCGGTGTGCTTTGCTGCCATGTGCCTGATCATGCTGGTGGTGGTTAGGCTGGTAGTTTTGCTACCCCTGCTGATGCTGGCCTGGCAGGTGGTGCAAATGGCCTCTTTGAGGTTTTCGGCAGAGTATTTAAAAACAACCAGACTCGGGAAGACCTAACAGTTGTACTGGCAACTTCAATTGTGTTGGTGTTATGGGGAACGGTTGCCCGCCTTCTGTCTGTGGCAACCACACTGCTTATTCCGGCCTGTTTGGGTGCTACGTCTCCCTCCCCGTTTGCTGCTCTCCTTGCTCTGCATGTCCTCCTGCAAGGTTGGGTCAGTTACTATATCATCCACCACCTTGTCTTCCACTTACGCACCCTAGTCTTCCTCCTTACTTTCTGGCAATTGTGTCTCATTATCGTCCACCTCTTGTGACATGTTCCCACCATCGCCTTTGTGTGACAGTGGCTGCTCAATATTTGGGCATCGCTACATGCGATCTCCTCTTGCCCCACTTCAAGTGGACCGGGCGAGAGGCCCAAATCTATAAATGGAAAAGTGAACAGCTCTTCGGAGTGTCCAAGTGTGGGATCAATTGTCTCCGGGCAATCGGTATGGTGGGAGGAAGGAGGATCAGGGTGAGGAAAATGCGGTCCAGACTCAAGGCTACTGAGACATGACAGTGTGGAAGACAGGGTGGTGGTAGCAAACTGACTAGAAGCATTATACACTATCCAACCAACAACCTTTTGACACTGCGGTCCCCTAGTAATTGCAACAGGAAGGTCGGGCGACAAAATGTGGGTGTTTGCTGTGGCATAATTTCAGCTTGCCCATGGCCTTGGCCTTGCACCATCACCATCACATCCAGTTCCCCGTTCCTTGCCTCGCGCCTTGACCATTTTAAAAGGAGCACAATATTTTCCACATTCACTACAAATGGCTGAATTTGGAGCGAACTTATATGTGATCCGCATGACAGACAAAACCCTGTTTAAAATAACTGGCCTGTAGGTAACTATTTTTTCAGCAAACTGGTGTCAATAACAAACTTATCTAAGACACAACAACAAAATTTATATGCACTGCAGTCAGTCTGCCACATACACTGCCTGCCTGCCTAGCACTGATACCTATGCACCTTTTTTACACCATGTTCCAAATTATTATGCAAATTAGTTTTAAGTGTCATAGCGTTTTTTGTTTTTTTTTGTAAATGAAACCCATTGATAGTATTGTGTCTCAGGGTTCTTTGGATCACTGAAATCAATCTCAGATACCTGTGATAATTAGTTTGCCATGTGAGCCCAATAAAAGGAAAACTGGATGTTCCACACTATTAAGCAGTCCAGAGTTTTCAAGTGACATGGAAAGAAAAAGGATCTCTCTGCTGCTGAAAAGCATCAAATAGTGCAATGCCTTGGTCAAGGGATGAAAACATTAGATATTTCCCGAAAACTTAAGCGTGATCATCGTACTGTTAAGAGATTTGTGGCTGATTCTGAGCACAAACATGTTCAAGCTGATAAAGGCAGAATGAGGAAGGTTTCTGCCAGGCAAGTTCATCGGATTAAAAGTGCAGCTGCTAAAAAGCCATTATAAACTAGCAAACAGATATTTGAAGCTGCTGGTGCCTCTGGAGTCCCCCGAACCTCAATGTGTATGATTCTTCAAAGGCTTGCTGTGGTGGTTAAACTTACTATTCGGCCACCCCTAAACAGTTCTCACAAGCAGAAACGGTTGCAGTGGGCCCAGGCATACATGAAGACTAATTTTCAAACAGTCTTGTTTACTGATGAGTGTCAAGCAACCCTGGATGGTCCAGATGGATGGAGTAGTGGATCATTGGTGGATGGCCACCATGTCCAAACAAAGCTGCGACGTCAGCAAGGAGGTGGAAGTGTCATGTTTTGGGCCGGAATCATGGGGAAACAGCTGGTAGGGCCCTTTAAGGTTCCTAAAGGAGTGAAAATGACCTCTGCAAAGTATATAGAGTTTCTGACTGACAACTTTCTTCCATGGTATAAAAAGCAGAAACGTGCCTTCAGGAGCAAAATCATCTTCACACATGACAATGCACCATCTCATGCTGCAAATAATACCTATGAGTCACTGGCTGCTATGGGCATAAAAGGAGATAAACTCATGGTGTGGCCACCATCTTCCCCTGACCTCAACCCTATAGAGAAAATTTGGAGTATCATCAAGCAAAAGATCTATGAGGGTGGGAGGCAGTTCACATCAAAACCGCAGCTCTGGGAGGCTATTTTGATTTCATGCAAAGAAATACAAGCGGAAACTCTCCAAAAACTCACAAGTTCAATGGATGCAAGAATTGTGAAGGTGATATCAAAGAAGGGTTGCTATTAGAGATGAGCGGTGTTCGAAGCGAACTGTTCGCCAATCTCAAATTTGCGTTGTTTTGGGCTGTGTTCGAGTCGTTCGACAAACCCGAACGATTTTGAAAAAATCTGGCTGTTCAAGGTTATGTTCGATAACTGTTCGTGCACCTAAATTGTCACTGGATTTGTTCACAGTAATGCTGAGAATCACTGTTAATACACAGTTTGAGTGTACAGCGTTGCGGGGGGAGGGGCATGGGATGGATCTCTGCAGAGATAATGAAGATCTCCATTTTTTTTTCTCTTTCCCGCATTTCCAGTGGGCGGTGCAGTCTGTCAGCCTATCAGCAGCGCACATACGAAGCAAAGTGCTTTTTTTCACACAAGCAAGGGTATGTGTCATTGGCTGTGTATGTCACATGTCCTTGCCCTATAAGACCCAGCCATTTCCCCCTTCGCCACCATTTTCTCACTGCTGCAGCTCAGTGTTAGACGGCACTGCTGCTGTTAGCGCTATATTGTGTGTGCAACTGCGAATTGCAAGCAAAGTAGCTGTGAAATACACGGGAAGGTTTAGGGAGTAGGGACTAGTTCGTAATTGCAGCCCTTTTGAGGGCTAGGTTACATCAGTTCCTAGCAGTTTTAGCAGGCAGGTCTG
This sequence comes from Oophaga sylvatica, assembly GCA_033576555.1. Taxonomy (NCBI): domain Eukaryota; kingdom Metazoa; phylum Chordata; class Amphibia; order Anura; family Dendrobatidae; genus Oophaga; species Oophaga sylvatica. Next base: position 432,455,270 of record JARQOD010000002.1, read on the forward strand.
AGCTCTTAAATAGACATATAGGTCAACTTGGAAGTAGTGACTATTTGTAATTGCAGCCCTTTTGAGGGCTAGTTTACATTAGTTCCTATCACTTTTTGCCAGCTCCACCAGCGTTCAAATAACTCCTAATTTTTAGCTGCATCTTGCCTCTAAAATAATTGTGGACATAGTAGCAGTGTGTGCTACTCATTGTATTAGGCCATCTATACAAAGCTCCACCAGCGTTCAAATAACTCCTAATTTTTTGCTGCATCATGCCTGTAATATCATTGTGGGCATAGTAGCAGTCTGTGGTACTCATTGTATTAGGCCATCTATACAAAGCTCCACCAGGGTTCAAATAACTCCTAATTTTTTGCTGCATCGTGCCTGTAATATAATTGTGGGCATAGTAGCAGTCTGTGGTACTCTTTGTATTAGGCCATCTATACAAAGCTCCACCAGCGTTCAAATAACTCCTAATTTTTTGCTGCATCGTGCCTGTAATATAATTGTGGGCATAGTAGCAGTGTGTGCTACTCATTGTATTAGGCCATCTCTACAAAGCTCCACTAGCGTTGAAATAACTACCAATTTTTAGCTGCATCTTGCCTTTAAATAATTGTGGGCATAGTATCAGTATGTGCTACTCATTGTATTACGCCATCTATACAAAGCTCCACCAGCGTTCAAATAACTCCTAATTTTTTGCTGCATCGTGTCTGTAATATAATTGTGGGCATAGTAGCAGTCTGTGGTACTCATTATATTAGGCCATCTACACAAAGCTCCACCAGCGTTCAAATAACTCCTAATTTTTTGCTGCATCGTGCCTGTTATATAATTGTGGGCATAGTAGCAGTCTGTGGTACTCATTGTATTAGGCCATCTCTACAAAGCTCCACCAGCGTTGAAATAACTACCAATTTTTAGCTGCATCTTGCCTCTAAAATAATTGTGGGCATAGTAGCAGTGTGTGCTACTCATTGTATTAGGCCATCTCTACAAAGCTCTACCACGTGTGTATGTAATAAAATTGTTTTACTGCTTCTAACCCAGCAAATCCTTTTGGGCTAGTACCACAAATTGGCCACTCAGCTCTGCTCGGTTTCTATCCATTGTTTTTTGTGCAAACAACTCCAGAGTTGTCAATTTGGTAACCACCAAAATGAGTGGCAAAAGGCCATCTCTACAAAACTCCACCAGCGTTGAAATAACTACCAATTTTTAGCTGCATCTTTCCTCCAAAATAATTGTGGGCATAGTATCAGTGTGTGCTACTCATTGTATTAGGCCATCTATACAAAGCTCCAACAGCGTTCAAATAACTCCTAATTTTTTGCTGCATCGTGCCTGTAATATAATTGTGGGCATAGTAGCAGTGTGTGCTACTCATTGTATTAGGCCATCTCTACAAAGCTCCACTAGCGTTGAAATAACTACCAATTTTTAGCTGCATCTTGCCTTTAAAATAATTGTGGGCATAGTATCAGTATGTGCTACTCATTGTATTACGCCATCTATACAAAGCTCCACCAGCGTTCAAATAACTCCTAATTTTTTGCTGCATCGTGTCTGTAATATAATTGTGGGCATAGTAGCAGTCTGTGGTACTCATTATATTAGGCCATCTACACAAAGCTCCACCAGCGTTCAAATAACTCCTAATTTTTTGCTGCATCGTGCCTGTTATATAATTGTGGGCATAGTAGCAGTCTGTGGTGCTCATTGTATTAGGCCATCTCTACAAAGCTCCACCAGCGTTGAAATAACTACCAATTTTTTAGCTGCATCTTGCCTCTAAAATAATTGTGGGCATAGTAGCAGTGTGTGCTACTCATTGTATTAGGCCATCTCTACAAAGCTCTACCACGTGTGTATGTAATAAAATTGTTTTACTGCTTCTAACCCAGCAAATCCTTTTGGGCTAGTACCACAAATTGGCCACTCAGCTCTGCTCGGTTTCTATCCATTGTTTTTTGTGCAAACAACTCCAGAGTTGTCAATTTGGTAACCACCAAAATGAGTGGCAAAAGGCCATCTCTACAAAACTCCACCAGCGTTGAAATAACTACCAATTTTTAGCTGCATCTTTCCTCCAAAATAATTGTGGGCATAGTATCAGTGTGTGCTACTCATTGTATTAGGCCATCTATACAAAGCTCCAACAGCGTTCAAATAACTCCTAATTTTTTGCTGCATCGTGCCTGTAATATAATTGTGGGCATAGTAGCAGTGTGTGCTACTCATTGTATTAGGCCATCTCTACAAAGCTCCACTAGCGTTGAAATAACTACCAATTTTTAGCTGCATCTTGCCTTTAAAATAATTGTGGGCATAGTATCAGTATGTGCTACTCATTGTATTACGCCATCTATACAAAGCTCCACCAGCGTTCAAATAACTCCTAATTTTTTGCTGCATCGTGTCTGTAATATAATTGTGGGCATAGTAGCAGTCTGTGGTACTCATTATATTAGGCCATCTACACAAAGCTCCACCAGCGTTCAAATAACTCCTAATTTTTTGCTGCATCGTGCCTGTTATATAATTGTGGGCATAGTAGCAGTCTGTGGTGCTCATTGTATTAGGCCATCTCTACAAAGCTCCACCAGCGTTGAAATAACTACCAATTTTTAGCTGCATCTTGCCTCTAAAATAATTGTGGGCATAGTAGCAGTGTGTGCTACTCATTGTATTAGGCCATCTCTACAAAGCTCTACCACGTGTGTATGTAATAAAATTGTTTTACTGCTTCTAACCCAGCAAATCCTTTTGGGCTAGTACCACAAATTGGCCACTCAGCTCTGCTCGGTTTCTATCCATTGTTTTTTGTGCAAACAACTCCAGAGTTGTCAATTTGGTAACCACCAAAATGAGTGGCAAAAGGCCATCTCTACAAAACTCCACCAGCGTTGAAATAACTACCAATTTTTAGCTGCATCTTTCCTCCAAAATAATTGTGGGCATAGTATCAGTGTGTGCTACTCATTGTATTAGGCCATCTATACAAAGCTCCAACAGCGTTCAAATAACTCCTAATTTTTTGCTGCATCGTGCCTGTAATATAATTGTGGGCATAGTAGCAGTGTGTGCTACTCATTGTATTAGGCCATCTCTACAAAGCTCCACTAGCGTTGAAATAACTACCAATTTTTAGCTGCATCTTGCCTTTAAAATAATTGGGGCATAGTATCAGTATGTGCTACTCATTGTATTACGCCATCTATACAAAGCTCCACCAGCGTTCAAATAACTCCTAATTTTTTTGCTGCATCGTGCCTGTAATATAATTATGAGAAGAAAAGGTAGCACACTGTAGCGCTATAGCTTGCAAACACGAAATATGAAAAATATGAAAAATGAATTACATCATTACCTTAGAAATATGAAAAATTGAGAAGTCTTAGCGCATAAGATGGCCAAATTATGTGAGCCTGATAGCCACGTCAAGGCTCTTCTCGTATATCAGGTCCCTAACTAATGCCTATCCTCGCTTTAGAAAAGTCTGTCTGCATGGGAACCTATGAATCCTCTTTTCAGACTAAAATCTACATCTCTGTGGAGGGGTGATGAACCTGCTGTAATTAAAAGGCCTGTGACCACCAGGTGGAGTGCTCAGGCTGAAGGTAAATGAATACATATCAAAAACACTGACCGGCAATCCAAACTTAGATTCAGTGTGAACAGGTGCTAAACCTAGAGTCACCAACTCATATACATACAAGAAGAAAAGGTAGCACACTGTAGCGCTATAGCTTGCAAACACGAAATATGAAAAATATGAAAAATGAATTACATCATTACCTTAGAAATATGAAAAATTGAGAAGTCTTAGCGCATAAGATGGCCAAATTATGTGAGCCTGATAGCCACGTCAAGGCTCTTCTCGTATATCAGGTCCCTAACTAATGCCTATCCTCGCTTTAGAAAAGTCTGTCTGCATGGGAACCTATGAATCCTCTTTTCAGACTAAAATCTACATCTCTGTGGAGGGGTGATGAACCTGCTGTAATTAAAAGGCCTGTGACCACCAGGTGGAGTGCTCCACTGGACCTGCAACCAGGGAAGGCCGTGTGCGACAATGCCGCAAACCTGGGTGCGGCACTTCGCCGGGGCAATGTCACACACGTGCCTTGTATGGCTCACGTGTTGAACCTGGTTGTCCAGCAATTTTTAGCCCACTATCCCGGACTACATGGCCTTCTGCAGAGGGCAAGGTCGCTGTGTGCTCACTTCCACCGTTCGCATCCCGCAGCTCAGCGACTTACATCTCTACAGAAGTCGTTGGGCCTGCCACTTCACTGGCTAAAATGCGATGTGCCAACACGGTGGAATTCAACTGGTGCAATACGTTCTGAGTTATAGCCTGGGCCAACGAGATCCAGAGGTGGAGCAAATCACGCTGGAGGAGTGGTCTCAGATCAGGGACCTTTGCACCCTTCTGCACAGTTTTGAAATGGCCACGAAGATGTTTAGTGCTGACGATGCCATTATCAGCATGACTATTCCGGTGATTTACATGCTGGAGCACATGTTAAACAGAATTTGGAGTCAGGTGGTGGGACAAGAGGAGGTGGAGATAGTAGAGGAGGAGTTGTATGCGGAAGGGCTAACATCTGCAAGGTCCAGACGGTCAGCAGCACCAAGGCAGCAGGCATGGGAGGGTGGAGGAGAGGGATTAACCAGGGCGCATGGTACCAGCCAAACTAGTGAGGAAGGTGCAGGAGCCCAGGAAAAAGTGGAGGACGAACTGGCGATGGGCATGGAAGACTCATCAGATGAGGGAGACCTTGATCACATTTCTGTTGTGCGAGGTTGGGGGGAGAGGGCAGAGGAAGGAAGCATGATTCGTACCTCGCCACCAACACAACAGGGACTTGGTGCTCCTGGATGCGCAAGACACATGAGTGCCTTCTTGCTGCACTACCTGCAACATGACCCTCGAATTGTCAGAATTCGAAATAATCCTGACTACTGGGTAGCTACACTGTTAGATCCCCGGTACAAAAGTAAATTTGCCGAAATAATTCCTGCCATAGAAAAGGATTCACGCATGCAGGAGTATCAGCAGAGACTGTTGCAGAATCTTACATGTGCTTTTCCACAAAACACCAGTGGTGCACGTAGTGAATCTCACAGTTCTAACTTGCCAACCGTGGGACTGTCGAGTCTTCAGCACTCAAACCGTAACAGAAACACAGTATCTGCTGGTGTTCACAGCAATTTTGCGGAATCCTTTCACCACTTTTTTAGCCCATCCTTTGCAACGCCACAGGAGACAAGAATTCAGACACATAGTCAACGCCTAGAGACGATGGTACAGGAGTATCTCCAACTGAACATCGAAGCCATGACTGTGTCACTGGACCCTTGCTCTTTTTGGGCTTCCAATCTGGATAAATGGCCGGAGCTCGCCACTCACGCCTTGGAGATCTTGTCATGCCCCGCAGCCAGCGTTCTCTCTGAACGTGTTTTCAGCGCTGCTGGTGGTGTGCTGACAGATAAGCGCACGTGGCTGTCCACTGAGAATGTAGACAGACTCACGTTCATAAAGATGAACAAATCATGGATCTGCAAGGACTTTTCTACCCCTGTGTCATCCTGGGGAGAGTAAAAGCTTGAGAAATTGGTAAAATCACATCACCAACCGTTTTAAGCTTTCAAATTACTAATAATTTTTAGCTGCATCTAGGCCGGAAAATAATTTTGGCCCTGTATCAGTGTGTGGTACTGATTGTATTAGGCCATCTATACTAAGCTCCACCAGCTTTCAAATTAATAATAATTTTTAGCTGCATCTTGCCTGGAAAATAACTTTGGGCCTGTAGCAGTGTGTAGTACTCATTCTATTAGGCCATCTATACTAAGCTCCACTAGCTTTCAAATTATTAATAATTTTTGTTCTCTCTGAACGTGTGTTCAGCGCTGCTGGTGGTGTGCTAACAGATAAGCGCACGCGGCTGTCCACTGACAATGTAGACAGACTCACGTTCATAAAGATGAACAAATTGTAACGCTGGTATTCTGTACTTTGTTTTCCAGCGTTACTCTGCATGTTTTTTGCATTAACCCTTTTGCTCCTTTCCCCCTAACCAGCTGGGATACTGTTGTCTGTTACCTATATGGATGCTGCTCAGTTCCCGGCTCTGCTGCGTACCCGTACTTGCGTGAGTGGCTCCGCTGCTTTGCATGACCGCCCGCATGTGCGGTTCCTGACCTGCTGTGAAAGCCGTCCGTGGCTTGCAGGGTCCTCTGCAGTGGTGCATGACTTACTACGTGTGTGGCAGCAGCTATTGTTGGGTTCCCTCTGTGTTGTGCTGTCTGGCTCTGCATAGGGGGCGCGGCCCACACCTGTCCTGCTTTTATGTGGATTGGGTGTTTACTAGAATTACTGCTCCAGCCTATCGCTGTGAAGCAGCTTATATATAAAGTTCCCCAGCCCTAGTGGGCGTTGCCAGAGCTTCACATTGAATCTGTATTGAATCCCAGAACCTAGCCGTATGTGGTTGTGTGTTCTGCTCCTGCTCTGAAGTTGATCAGCTCTGGAGAGCTGATTCCCTGTTCCTGCTGTGTCTTGTTCCCTGATCCTGGATCAAACCCGGTACCTGAATGTCTGAATTGTGTCTTGTGTTTCCGCCTATGCTGGGGGCTGATTACCCAGATCGCCGTTCCTGGAGGCTGTATATCCAGGCCTGTTCCTGCTGTGTCTAATTACCTGAACCCCTGATCCTGGATCGCATCCTGTACCTGAATGTCTGAACTGTGTCTTGTGTTTCCGCCTATGCTGGGGGCTGATTACCCAGATCGCCGTTCCTGGAGGCTGTATATCCAGGCCTGTTCCTGCTGTGTCTAATTACCTGAACCCCTGATCCTGGATCGCATCCTGTACCTGAATGTCTGAACTGTGTCTTGTGTTTCCGCCTATGCTGGGGGCTGATTACCCAGACCGCCGTTCCTGGAGGCTGTATATCCAGGCTGTTCCTGCTGTGTCTCATTACCTGAACCCCTGATCTTGAATCGCATCCTGTACCTGACTGTCTGAACTGTGTCCTCTGTGTTATGTTCCTGAAATCCTGCTGTGTCCAGAACCCTGTGCCAGTGACTGTGAATCCTTGCTATATAACCTGAGTTCATCTTGGAAGGAGGAGTCCGGTGTGTGCTGAGTTTCTGTTACTCTGTGCTGAGCCTCTGTGCAATCCCCGGCCAGCTCCCGTTGAGCCTGGCGGGCCTTGCACCAGACCGCTGGGGTTCCTTTTCAGGTCGCTGCCAGATGTCCGGATCCTATGCCTGATGACCATGGCCTGATGTCCGATGTCCGACGACCACTTCCAGATGTCCGGATCCTATCCTTCCTGCCTGATGTCCGGGTCCTGCCGATTGTTGCCAGATGTCCGGAGCCTGCTGATTGGTGCCAGATGTCCGGAGTCCGATGCCTGTGTTCCAGTCCGTGTTCCTGTCTGTCTTCCTGACTCCCTGAGATCCAATCCGTGTTCCTGATGTTCCTGTCCGTGTCCTCCCTGATGACCACGGCCTGATATCCGATGTCCGATAACCACTTCCAGATGTCCGGATCCTATCCTTCCTGCCTGATGTCCGGATCCTGCCGATCGTTGCCAGATGTCCGGAGCCTGCTGATCGGTGCCAGATGTCCGGAGTCCGATCCCTGAGATCCAATCCGTGTTCCTGTCTGTGTTCCTGACTCCCTGAGATCCAGTCCGTGTTCCTGATGTTCCAGTCCATGTTCCTGACTCCCTGAGATCCAGTCCGTGTTCCTGATGTTCCAGTCCGTGTTCCTGACTCCCTGAGATCCAATCCGTGTTCCTGTCCGTGTTCCTGACTCCCTGAGACCCAATCCGTGTTCCTGATGTTCCAGTCCGTGTTCCTGACTCCCTGAGATCCAAATCCGTGTTCCCGATGTCCTGTCCGTGTTCCTGTGTCCCTGAGATCCAGCCCGTGTTCCTGATGTTCCAATGTCCTGCCGGTTCCTCCTTGGTCTACCCTGTGATGACGTCTGTCCTGGGTCGGTGTCTGATGTTCTCCTGCTGAGCCTGTGCTACGCCTGAGGCCTGAGAGAGAGGCCGTCCTAGTATGCCCGTGCCAGATGACCCTGGACTTCATCAACCCGTGATGACCCTGCCATCGTCTGACGTTCGTCCTGGGCCGGTGTCTGATGTTCTCCTGCTGAGCCTGTGCTACGCCGAGGCCTGAGAGTGAGGCCATACTAGTATGCCCGTGCCAGATGATCCTGGACTTCATCAACCCGTGATGACCCCGCCATCGTCTGAAGTCTGTCTGAGGTCGGTGTCTGATGTTCTCCTGCTGAGCCTGTGCTACGCCTAAGGCCTGAAAGAGAGGCCGTCCAAGTATGCCCGTGCCAGATAACCCTGGACTGCATCTACCCGTGATGTCCTCCAGCACTCGTCTGTGATCCTGAGTTGTGTACCCTTCTCTGATGTGCGGAATCGGGAGCCCGGTCTTATGTTTCTGTTTATGTACTTTGTTTCTTTAAGTAAACTTTATGTTTCTTCTTACCTGAAGTTGTGCGGTGTTGTCTAGCCCTGCAGGTCGCCACCTTGCCCACATGCTCAGCTGCCACGGATCCCGGTCGCTGCCCTTCCCTAGTCCGGGCAGGCCCGGGTCTCCCTCCGTGGTCCAGTGGGTCCACATTCTCTTATCATCTGGGACCCATGCCTCACGTCGTCGTGGACTGGCGGCGTGGGAGCATTGGCTAGCTAGGCAAGCTATGCCATGTCCCGGCGCCCCACAGCCGTGGGAAGCGCCACAGAAAGCTCTGGCCATGGACTCCACTGAGCATGTGCGGTCTGCAGGACTTTCTCCAAGCTCCACCTGATGTGCGAACTAGACTACTTGGTCCCCACACGGTAAGTGGACTAGATGGCTCGATTCCCCGCTTGGTCAGCGGTTCGGACTTTTCGAGCTATTAACTATGCTGCCATATTGTGAACTATGGGACTTACTGCCAAACCCAAGTGAATTTTTCTGGGGAATTTTTTTTTACTTGGGTCTTCAGAAGAGGGGTTCTGAGGAGGGGGATACTGTAACGCTGGTATTCTGTACTTTGTTTTCCAGCGTTACTCTGCATGTTTTTTGCATTAACCCTTTTGCTCCTTTCCCCCTAACCAGCTGGGATACTGTTGTCTGTTACCTATATGGATGCTGCTCAGTTCCCGGCTCTGCTGCGTACCCGTACTTGCGTGAGTGGCTCCGCTGCTTTGCATGACCGCCCGCATGTGCGGTTCCTGACCTGCTGTGAAAGCCGTCCGTGGCTTGCAGGGTCCTCTGCAGTGGTGCATGACTTACTACGTGTGTGGCAGCAGCTATTGTTGGGTTCCCTCTGTGTTGTGCTGTCTGGCTCTGCATAGGGGGCGCGGCCCACACCTGTCCTGCTTTTATGTGGATTGGGTGTTTACTAGAATTACTGCTCCAGCCTATCGCTGTGAAGCAGCTTATATATAAAGTTCCCCAGCCCTAGTGGGCATTGCCAGAGCTTCACATTGAATCTGTATTGAATCCCAGAACCTAGCCGTATGTGGTTGTGTGTTCTGCTCCTGCTCTGAAGTTGATCAGCTCTGGAGAGCTGATTCCCTGTTCCTGCTGTGTCTTGTTCCCTGATCCTGGATCAAACCCGGTACCTGAATGTCTGAATTGTGTCTTGTGTTTCCGCCTATGCTGGGGGCTGATTACCCAGATCGCCGTTCCTGGAGGCTGTATATCCAGGCCTGCTCCTGCTGTGTCTAATTACCTGAACCCCTGATCCTGGATCGCATCCTGTACCTGAATGTCTGAACTGTGTCTTGTGTTTCCGCCTATGCTGGGGGCTGATTACCCAGATCGCCGTTCCTGGAGGCTGTATATCCAGGCCTGTTCCTGCTGTGTCTAATTACCTGAACCCCTGATCCTGGATCGCATCCTGTACCTGAATGTCTGAACTGTGTCTTGTGTTTCCGCCTATGCTGGGGGCTGATTACCCAGATCGCCGTTCCTGGAGGCTGTATATCCAGGCCTGTTCCTGCTGTGTCTCATTACCTGAACCCCTGATCTTGAATCGCATCCTGTACCTGACTGTCTGAACTGTGTCCTCTGTGTTATGTTCCTGAAATCCTGCTGTGTCCAGAACCCTGTGCCAGTGACTGTGAATCCTTGCTATATAACCTGAGTTCATCTTGGAAGGAGGAGTCCGGTGTGTGCTGAGTTTCTGTTACTCTGTGCTCAGCCTCTGTGCAATCCCCGGCCAGCTCCCGTTGAGCCTGGCGGGGCTTGCACCAGACCGCTGGGGTTCCTTTTCAGGTCGCTGCCAGATGTCCGGATCCTATGCCTGATGACCATGGCCTGATGTCCGATGTCCGACGACCACTTCCAGATGTCCGGATCCTATCCTTCCTGCCTGATGTCCGGGTCCTGCCGATTGTTGCCAGATGTCCGGAGCCTGCTGATTGGTGCCAGATGTCCGGAGTCCGATGCCTGTGTTCCAGTCCGTGTTCCTGTCTGTGTTCCTGACTCCCTGAGATCCAATCCGTGTTCCTGATGTTCCTGTCCGTGTCCTCCCTGATGACCACGGCCTGATATCCGATGTCCGATAACCACTTCCAGATGTCCGGATCCTATCCTTCCTGCCTGATGTCCGGATCCTGCCGATCGTTGCCAGATGTCCGGAGCCTGCTGATCGGTGCCAGATGTCCGGAGTCCGATCCCTGAGATCCAATCCGTGTTCCTGTCTGTGTTCCTGACTCCCTGAGATCCAGTCCGTGTTCCTGATGTTCCAGTCCGTGTTCCTGACTCCCTGAGATCCAGTCCGTGTTCCTGATGTTCCAGTCCGTGTTCCTGACTCCCTGAGATCCAATCCGTGTTCCTGTCCGTGTTCCTGACTCCCTGAGACCCAATCCGTGTTCCTGATGTTCCAGTCCGTGTTCCTGACTCCCTGAGATCCAAATCCGTGTTCCCGATGTCCTGTCCGTGTTCCTGTGTCCCTGAGATCCAGCCCGTGTTCCTGATGTTCCAATGTCCTGCCGGTTCCTCCTTGGTCTACCCTGTGATGACGTCTGTCCTGGGTCGGTGTCTGATGTTCTCCTGCTGAGCCTGTGCTACGCCTGAGGCCTGAGAGAGAGGCCGTCCTAGTATGCCCGTGCCAGATGACCCTGGACTTCATCAACCCGTGATGACCCTGCCATCGTCTGACGTTCGTCCTGGGCCGGTGTCTGATGTTCTCCTGCTGAGCCTGTGCTACGCCCGAGGCCTGAGAGTGAGGCCATACTAGTATGCCCGTGCCAGATGATCCTGGACTTCATCAACCCGTGATGACCCCGCCATCGTCTGAAGTCTGTCTGAGGTCGGTGTCTGATGTTCTCCTGCTGAGCCTGTGCTACGCCTAAGGCCTGAAAGAGAGGCCGTCCAAGTATGCCCGTGCCAGATAACCCTGGACTGCATCTACCCGTGATGTCCTCCAGCACTCGTCTGTGATCCTGAGTCGTGTACCCTTCTCTGATGTGCGGAATCGGGAGCCCGGTCTTATGTTTCTGTTTATGTACTTTGTTTCTTTAAGTAAACTTTATGTTTCTTCTTACCTTAAGTTGTGCGGTGTTGTCTAGCCCTGCAGGTCGCCACCTTGCCCACATGCTCAGCTGCCACGGATCCCGGTCGCTGCCCTTCCCTAGTCCGGGCAGCCCGGGTCTCCCTCCGTGGTCCAGTGGGTCCACATTCTCTTATCATCTGGGACCCATGCCTCACGTCGTCGTGGACTGGCGGCGTGGGAGCATTGGCTAGCTAGGCAAGCTATGCCATGTCCCGGCGCCCCACAGCCGTGGGAAGCGCCACACAAATCATGGATCTGCAAGGACTTTTCTACCCCTGTGTCATCCTGGGGAGAGTAAAAGCTTGAGAAATTGGTAAAATCACATCACCAACCGTTTTAAGCTTTTCAAATTACTAATAATTTTTAGCTGCATCTAGGCCGGAAAATAATTTTGGCCCTGTATCAGCAACTCTGGGGCAATTGATGCTACTTAAGTGGTGTTTGTGCCCCAAATTTTTGGAAAAAATGGTGACTCTTTTTGAAGTCCCCTTGCTGTGTTTTACGTGACGTTGGCATCGTCAATTACAGGCGGGTTGGGTCTTTCCCCACCCCCCTTTTAACCGTAAGAAAATACATACACTATGGCTTGGGGTAACACACATGGTTGAGTGTGAAGAGCTGTTTACTCATACTATAGCCTGGGAATCAGAGGTCTGCTCCAAAGCTTGAGTGTCTGTTAGTCAGCGGAGTAGCCACCGGCTGTAGATCTAATTACAAATTTTTAACTGCATCTATCCCAGACAATAATTTTGGGCCTAGTAGCAGTGTCTGCTAGTCATCGGAGAAGCCACCAGCTGTAGATCTAATTACAAATTTTTAACTGCATCTATCCCAGACAATAATTTTGGGCCTAGTAGCAGTGTCTGCTAGTCAGCGGATTAACCCAGCTGTTAAGCAAGCTACACCACCTGTCGTTTGGACACTTAATTTTTTCAAAGGAAATGCTTCGGCCCCCGGGACACTCAGTGAAGAGCATCGGGGAAGCACCCCAAGGCACAGGGGTGGACCGCTTTTTAACTGCAGCAGCTTTACTGGACGCTACTGGAGCTGGAACTCTTTTTTTATTGAAAAATTACAAAACACATACATATTACATATACACAAAAACAAAAACCAAAGCTTATGTCCAAGACCACATAAAACAAAAAGCACAAAACAAAGAAAATAGTTAAATAACTGAAACCTAGGAGCCAGCACATAATCCACTTTCCATCCGCCATTGACCGAGACTCTTTATAAGTCCATCCAGAACTTTCCAGTTCTTCAAGGACCCCCAGCAGGAACCTTCTTTAAAAATAAAAGGGGAAGAGAAAACAAAACAAAAAAAACTATTCTTACATCCACATTCACACACACATCCTCCCACCCCATTCACACCTATTTACATAATTTACAAGAAATTATTAACATAAAGTTTGGCCCACTGCCTCAAAACGCAAATAACATTACCTAAAATATATTCACACACCTTTTTTTTTTTTTTTTTTTTTTTTTTAATAATTTTATAATAATCACCCCCCACCTCACCTCAGGTCCATAAGTTCATGGCCTCACATCAAACCGGGTCCATATAAAGTTTTATGCCCTTTACCACAGCAATCTTCTTCTTTCCTTGGGTCCATAGGGTCCATGGTGAGTTCATTTTCTCTGCCCAAAGCCCTTCAAAAATTCCCCAAAACCCCAACACCCCAAAACAACCCCCTCCCAACCTAAACTATTCCCCCCACATTCAACTATATGTCAACAAACACTCAAAACAACCAACATTAACACATAATACATAATATATACAATATAAAACCGTAACTCAACTTATCAGCATTAATCTAAAGCATAACATTTCTTTTAATCACTTCTTACACAGCAAGGCCCAAGTTCGGTGCCTGCAAGCCCAATATCCATCATTATTTTATTACAAAACAAAAAAGCTACCGTGTCATGCAATAGCCCACCACCAGGAGACTGGAGCCCTAAGAGGCCTTGTCCCTTTACCACCAACACATTCACCCTGTCCCTTATCAACTAAACTGTCCCTACTTCTGTCCCTAACAAACTGTCCCTATCTATCCCTATCTATCCCTACTCTACCTAACTTAACTTGACTAACTCTCTATGTGTCCCTCTCACTGACCCTCCCTGACCCTATCTACCCCTACTTCTCTCCCTCAACACCCACACCACTTATGCTATCCCTACCACCATTCACACACAAAACAACTCTCCCTTGAGTGTGTTTTTTAAAAGGAGAAGCCCCTCCAAAGCCAAGAGGCCCTCCTCACACCCAACCTCTCGAACTCCAAAGAACGCACCTTCCCCAGGTCACCCAAGATGTTACTAACCACCTCATCCCAGGGGAGGGCTTTCTGTTGCGTCGACACTAAACACCGTGCATTCCACGTGTAAAACCTGACCACTACGCTAACTAGGAATAAAGTGCTCCGCTCTCGGCCACCCAGGGATCTGAACGCCCCATAAACCCACTCGGCGTAGGAAAGGGACGCCAGCCGCGGCCAACGTATGGAAGCACCCACCCTATTGTAAACCTCTGCATTAAAGGGACACTGAAGGAGGAAGTGCTCCATGCTTTCCAGCACGTGCCACACTCCTCACGAGGACAACCCCGATCATCAGAGTTCCTGTACTTCAAGTTGTCCCTTACATACAGTCTCCCGTGAAAGCAGCGCCAGGCCAAGTCCCAAAACTTCGTGGGGATCCGCTCTGAATTTAAAAGCCCGAGCCCCACCTCCAGATCCCGGGCCTGGGCAATCCCTGAGGACCAGGGGCTTCTGGAAATGGGTCAACAGAACCCTTCTGTCAAGACATTGTCTCGACATGGTCATGATTTCCCTCATTTCCAGACCCCACCGGCGGATTACCTTCAGAACCGGGGTAGCGTAAGCCGGGAGATGTCCGTGAGGTGTACGGAGATCCTTCACCTGCCCTCCTGTCTCCCACTCCTGGAAGAAGGGCCGAAACCAACCCCTGCAGGAGAATACCCACGGAGGAGCCCTCTCTAGCCAGAGGTTGGAAACATTGGCTTTAAGAAAGGTGTTCACTAAGAACACTACTGGGTTGACCATACCCAACCCACCTAGTCTCCTCGTACGGTACGTGACCTCTCTCTTGATTAGGTTGAGCCTATTCCCCCATAACAGCTGGAAGAACAGGCTGTAAACCCGTGTCCAGAGAGGTTCTGGCAAGATGCACACACTGCCCAGGTAAATTAACAAGGGAAGCAGAAAACCTTTAGCCAAGCCAACCCTTTCCCTCAGGGTTAAAGACCAACCCTTCCACTGGTCCACCTTTTGGGCGGCAATCTTGAGTCTGCCCTCCCAATTTTGCTGGGGATAGTCCCCGGGACCAAATTCGATGCCTAGAATTTTGGCGGAGGCCTGGGGCTCTGGAAGGGTGCCCGGGAGATCAAAACTAGGATCTCCCCCTCCCAGCCAGAGACTCTCACACTTTTCCCGGTTGATCATGGACCCAGATGCCTCCGAGTAACGCACGACCTCGGACATGACCCAATCCGCCTCCCCTCTCGAGGATACGAAAAGGGAAACATCGTCAGCGTACGCCACCACCCTCAGAGGGGGCCCAGAGCCTGCCTGGTCCATCCCGACTCCCACCAACGGTCCACGATCTACCCTCCTCAGGAAGGGATCGATCGCGAACGCGTATAAAAGTGGGCTCAGAGGACAGCCCTGACGGACCCCAGAACCCACCTCAAAAGGGCGCCCCGACCAACCGTTCACGAGCGGGAAAGTCTCAGCCCCTTGGTACAAGATCTCTAGCCAATTTACAAACCTCCCAGGCAGACCGTACCTTAAAAGGACAGACCAGAGGTACTCATGGTTAACCCGGTCAAAGGCTTTTGCTTGGTCTAATGACAGTAGATACCCCTTCCAGTGACCTGCCCTACCCTGTTCCACTGCCTCTCGGACACCGAGCACAGCACTAAAGGTGCTGCGGCCTGGAACAGAGCAGTGCTGGGCCTCCGAAAGGAGCCGGGGTGCAAACTTGACCAGCCGGTTAAACAACACCTTGCCAGAACCTTCCGGTCCGTATTGAGAAGCGCTATGGGACGCCAATTCTCAATACGGGACGAGTCTTTACCCTTTGACAGAATAATCAGGGCTGACCTCCTCATTGAACCGGGAAGAGTACCCGAGGAAAGACACTCATTAAACACCCCAGTCAAGAGGGGGACCAAGGAGTCCCTAAAGGTCTTATAAAATTCGGATGTTAAGCCATCCGGACCTGGCGATTTTTTGGGCCGAAGCCCATCAATGGCCAGTCTCACTTCCTCTTCCCTGATTGCTTCTGCCAAAACACCAAGAGAGGGATCATCCCCTGGCTCAGGGATGGTTTCAGCCAGGAAAGCCGACATCTCATCCCGATCTAGATCCCTCTTTCCCAAGAGGTGTGAGTAAAAGGACCTGACCACCTCCAGGATCCCTGATTTGGATCTGTTCAGGGACCCCGTACTATCGATCAGTCCTGTCACCATTTTACAATTCACTGACATCTTACAGTTCCTGTAGGGGTCAGGTGAGCGGTACTTCCCGAAATCCCTCTCAAAAACCAAAGATGTGTGCCTATCATACTGACACCTCTTAAGCAAAGACTTCACTCTGGAGATTTCCTCACGGTCACCTCCAGTCGAGACGAGCTGCTCGAGTTTCCTCCCCAGAGCCTGATACAAGCGATGCCTGTTCAGACTCCTGAGGCTCGAGAGCTTGCGGAAGAACCCCGCCACCCGCTTTTTGAAGATCTCCCACCACTCTGACTTACTACTACAGAGATCCAAAAGCGGTACCTGGCTCTGAAAAAAATCCTCGAAGGATTGTCTCACATTCGCTTCTTCCAGCAGGGACGAATTCAGCTTCCACAGCCCTCTTCCCATCCGGGGAGTTTCTGCAACATTCAGAGAAAAGAAAATTAGACAGTGATCGGAGAACTCCACCTCAACGGCGGACACAGCAGAAAAGATGGCATCCTCCTTTAAAAAAAACCTGTCTATTCTAGATCTACAACTACCCCTATGATAGGTGAAACCCCCGTGACCTGGGGTGTGCCGGATGTGGACATCCACCAGGCGAGCTTCACTGGCTATGCTATTGAGCGTGATACTGTCATAAGGCAGGCGATCTCCAGGACCCCCCGATCACGGGACCTCGTAATGGTGTTGAAGTCCCCACCGAAGACCACCTGCCGGCTTGTAAAAAGAAAGGGCTTAATCCTCAGGAAGAGACATTTCCGGTCCCACTTTGATTGTGGACCATAGATGTTTATGAGCCGTAGCTCTTGTCCCCTCATGAAGACGTCAAGGACCAGGCACCTCCCCATTTCTAGCTCGATCACTCGTCTGCATTCCACATCTGCAGTCTTAAAAAGGACTGCCACCCCGCTATACGGCTCGGCCGCAAGAGACCAGTATGAGGGCCCGCACCTCCACTCTCTCCGTGCTTTATGTATGGCCCCCATGTCAGTTAGTCTGGTCTCCTGCAAAAATAAAATTTCAGCCTCAATTCGGGTGAGAAAATCAAAGGCCGTAAATCTAGCCGCATCTGACTTAATGCTGGCGACATTAATGGACGCCAGCGTCAACGGAGCGAGTTCAGCCATCATGAGTGATCAAGCTCGACGGCCTTCTTCTTACCCACCCCACTCCCACCACCCTCTGGGGAGGAGTCGGAACCCTTCCTTTTTAAGGTGGACGAGGTGTCCATTCCTCCTCCCCTGGTGTCCTCACCTCCGGACTCCAGGTCTGTCCCCCCCTTGGGAGAAACAACGTCCCCCAAGGGTTGGACTCCGCCATCCCCTAAAAGACCCCCCGATGCCGCCCCCGGTCCCCTGCCCTCGTCCGGCGACTCTTTAGCAGAGTCCTCAAGGGCCTGGAACCGGTTGGAGAGTGTGATCAGAGGGGGAACGGTGGGCACTTCCGTTGGTACTCTCACGGTCGGGGGTGGGGGGGATTTGGAAGACTTATTCAGCCTCTTCCTCCCCCTCCTGTTGTTGCGCTTTTTTCCACCCTTTGATATTGTAGGCTGCTCTAAGACTTCCTCATCAACACTTTCATACTGAGAGGAGTTGTCTGAGTCAGCCGCTTTATCCTCCCTCTCCATCCTCCTGATCTCCTCGTTCACCGCTTCCTCCCCCAGGGCCTCAGAGGCTTTAGCCACCAACCCAGAGGGAGGAGCAGGCATCACCCCGGTTACCCGAGGCTCCACCTGCTCCTTACCCCCCTGGCGAGCCGCCTGCCTCCGCTGATATGAGGGGCCTCTAGTGACTTTGCCTTTCCTCACTGGCCCCTCAGCCCCCTCCCCGCCACCACTGCCCGCCGCGACAGAGGAAGCCCCGCCGGAGGTTTCCCCCCTACGTTCTCCCCCCACCGGGCCCGCAGCAGTATTGGAGAAGGAGCGAGGGCAGCGGCTATACGGGTGACCTAAGTCACCACACAGGTTGCACCGAATGTCCCTACACGCAGCGGCGAGATGGCCCACCCCGCCACACAAGGCACATTTCTGCACCTTGCAGCTTGCGCTGAAGTGGCGGGGATCACCGCACTTGTGACAAACCTTCGGCTGCCCCTGGTAGAAGATCAGGATCCTGTCCCTTCCCAGGAATGCCGAGGAAGGGATGTGGGTGACCGTATCGCCTGAGACCTTCAACTTAACCATGAAGGTCCAGCCCCCCGACCAAATACCAAACTCGTCCCTGTTCTTTTTTGGGACCTCAGTGACTTCCCCATACCGGGAAAGCCACGTCATTATGTCCACGCCTGAGAGTGACTCGTTACATGTCACCACGGTCACTCTCTTGACGGAATTTTGGCGAGACACCGCCTGTACGACGAAGCCTCGCCATCCGGGCTCCCCTTTCACCAGCTCATAATTTGACCAGAAGAGCTCAAGCCCCTCTGGCCGAACAAAGCTGATGTCAAAGAAACGGGCTGATGTGGGATGGATCAGGGCAAAGATGTCATCTGCCCTGAAGCCCATCTTCAGGAGGAGCTCCACCACCCTACTCCTGGGTGGGCAAGCTTCACTGCCCCCCCACCGAAGACGGACCACATTCCTCCTTACCAGCCCTTGCCCGGCTGTTGGGAGAGACCAGACAGTCCCTCCTCTCTTCTCTCTTGGAAGGCGGCTAAACCATGTCTCTCTATCCAGAAAGACAAGTCCACTGTCCTCCCCTCTACAATTATCGACCTTTCTCCCCTTTTGAGGGCCTCCAGGAAACGGCGGTGCAAAACGCCGTCCCCGGAGTCCAGAGGTGAGGAGACCCCCTGAGAACCCCCCCGGGAGCCCCCCCTACCCCCAGCCGTGACCCCCGCATATGAACGCCTGGGAGCCACGGCTGGGGAGGCAGATGGACCAGCCCTTACCCCACTCACACTTGCTCCCACATTCACACCTGCATCCACCCCGGCATTCACTCCCAGACTCACTCCCTCATTCATACCACCCTCGCCATCACTCACACCTCCATGCACCACCTCCGCAAACAGCTCTTCAAAAATGTCACTCGCACCATCACTATCATCCTCACTATCCATACTATCCATATAATTCACATTATTTATATTATTTACATTATTATTTACATCATTTACATTGCCTACATTGCCTTTAGCCTTGCTTGTAGCTTTGTGGCTTTCAACATCTCCTGCTGGGGGCCCTGGCTGGATAAAGATGTCTTTGTCTTCATTCTTTTTTTTCCCTCTACCCAGGAGTGCCGCTGCCCCTTTAAATGCTCCAGAGCAGAGTGCACTTAGTACACCCTGCCTGGGCTCAGGAGCAGCAGCAGCTCCTGGGCTTTCTGGAACACTTTTTTTTTTTTCCTTCTTTCCTTTCTCTGTGCTTCCTAGGGCAGGGACGGACTTTGCCACCGCACCCTGCCCTCCACACACCTCCTCCGCCGGCTTTACCTGGAGCGCCGGAGCCCCCGCACCACCAGATGACAGTAAGTGGGTTGGGGACCCCGACAACTCCCTACCGGCTTTTGGGGCTGCAGACCCGATGGTATGGGTGGGCAGGACAGAGGGTGGCGGACCCGCCCAGGCCACGCCCCCCCCACCGGCCACAGTCACTCCAGGCTGGGCAGCAGCCCCTTGCGAGGCCACGCCCACCCCAGATGACACGGGCACAGTGGGCGGAGCCACGGTCCGCCGAGGCCACGCCCCCCCGCCGGCCCACAGTCACTCCAGGCCGGGCAGCAGCCCCTTGCGAGGCCACGCCCACCACAGATGACACGGGCACAGTGGGCGGAGCCACGGCCGCCGAGGCCACGCCCCCTCCACCGGCTACAGCAACTCCAGGCTGGGCAGCAGCCCCTTGCGAGGCCACACCCACCCCAGATGATGCGAGCACGGCAGGCGGGATTGCGGTCAAGGATAGCACGCCCCCCCTGCATGCCTCTGCAGGCAGGGCAACATTCAGGGAGGCCACGCCCCCCCCACAGGCCTTCACTGCCGCTCTGAACCCACCCCCTGCTGTAGGCAAGGCTGGCCACTCCCCTTCGGCATCCAGTGGTGGCGGGGTCCCCCGCACGGACCCCTTTTGGGGTCTACGTGCCGAGTGCCCCGGCTTCACCACGGTCGCCTCCAGGGGAGCGACCAACTCCTTGCAGGTCTTTAATTGTTGCTTTACAGCAGTATCTGCGCCCCTTCTATGCTTCTGGACCCCCATAAGTGATCCAGATTTAACGGATCCGTTCGTGGGGGGCCCAGAAGCTGCTCTCACCGCAATTGGAGATGCGGCCCTGGCTTTACCTTTACCAGGTGCTGGGCCAGCCCCCCCTGCCACCGGGGACTGAGCCCAAGCACCCCCACTAACGCCACCATTACCAGTACCAGCACCGACCTCCATATTGCTGCCTGAATCCGAACTGCCACCACCAGAAGTGTCAGCAAGACCCAGGCAGACTTTACTCTCCCCGCTCCCTTGCACGGACCCACCACAGGGCCCGGGCTGGGGTGGCAGCGGGTTCCACACAGCGGGACTGGGGGGCCCCGGAAAGAGGGACAAAAACAAGTTTCTCCTCCACCACTTGCTTCGCCTTACGCCTTCTTCCCCTCTTCCCAGTTGCCCCATCCTCAAGGCAGACCTCGTCCCCAAACAACAGCGTGCCAAACCGTGCCGGGGACTCAATCTGCCTCACTTGCTGTAGGATGAGGCAGCCCCCCTTGTTATTACTCCCGCTCCCTCCATCCTCCCCCTCACTCCCACTTTCCTCCATGTCACTGGAGTCCGGTGGGAGAGCCACTTGTTCGGGGCTATCCCGCTGTGCGATACCTGGGAGCTTTTACCCACCAGGTCCTGGGCGCTCTTACTCACCAGGTCCTGGGCGCTCTTACTCACCAGGTCCCCAGGTGGAGCTGGCGCAGATGTTCCGCCATCTTCCTCCTCCTCATCCTCCACCTGGCTGGAGCCTCCTGACCCCCCAGGAGACCCCCCGGTCAGGGCCTGAACCGGTCATCGTTCATTAACTTCTCCTCGAAGGGGCCGCTTCCCTCCAGGATGATCTTCCTCCTCTTCTCCAGTGCTCTTATCTCCCCCTTCAGCTTTCCGACCGTGGCAGATACCTCCGCTCTCTTTGAGGCAGGGAGCCGATTTTTTGCTGTCACTCGGGCTCCCCTCAACCTCTCCCGGAGTATCCTCAGCTGCTTAGCTGCCTCCTCATACTCACAGAGGTGGGCATGGATGCGGGAGGCATAGATGGTGGACGGCTCTCCCGCAGCCTTGGAGCCCCAGATATTAAGGGGGGCTCCTGCCGCACCTCTGCCTGCAGCCTCCTCACCGGGAGAAGGAGCTGCCACGGCCCCGGCTTCAGGGGTCCTGGATCCTGGAGCCTTGTGGCCCCCCGGTGTCTTCCTCCTATTCATCCCTGGGACTGGCTTGCTTCAGCGTGGGCCTCCAGATGATATGTGAGGCCCCCCACCCCCAGCTAGCTTGCCGGGGGGTGGGAGCCAGGGGCCCAGCCCCGACACTCAGTCCCAGGGAAGGTCTCTCTGCCTGGGAAGGGGCAGGTAGCAGTCCAGATAGAGAAAAAAAAATCCTCCTTCCCAGGCACTTAGCTCCAAGCAGCTTACACACAGCTTCCACCAGCAGCAACCACACCTCTCCACTTCCTGGGTGGAGCTGGAACCACAGCAGCTGCTGGCATGAGACTTGCCCTCCAATAGATCCTTGTAAAAGGATTTAAAGTGTACTCATTCAAATTAGAGAGACAATTTAAATAAAAAAGATTAGACCTGCCTCCACCGCAGGGGGGCTCGCTTGACCCACCAGCGGACAGGCACCAGTATTGGGAGAGGGGGGCTGGCCGTCAGGGTCCATCGCAGGTCTGGCACAAACCCGGCGACACGCAGGTCGCACGGGCAGGAACGGATTGGCCGTGTCGGTTTGGCACTTTTTTGGTTTTAGAAGGGCATGACATGCCTATATCTGTGTCTCCCCCTCCTTTTACTCCTCCACCTCTTTTCTTTTCGCATGACTATATGTACTTGTCACTTTTCCATGTGTTAGTTGTGTCTTCTGAGCAATTTGTCAGCTTTTGGACACCTTTGAAGTGTTTTCTATGTGTTTTCTATGTGTTTCTATGTGTTTTTGTTTGCCTGCCATTGGTTTTAACGGTGTTCGACGGTGTTTGACGAACTGTTCGTCGAACACACGGCTGTTCGGCGAACCGAACTTTAACACTACGGGGGTGGCTCATCACTAGTTGCTATGTTAACATGTAACTTGGCGTGTTAGGATGTTTTGGAGTTAAATAGCTTTTTTGTTCAGTGAATGTGACCTCCTAATGCTGCAAATTCCACAAATGAGCATTTTCAGTTTTTTAAAACATATCAAATGTTTAGAAATTCTACTGTGCCTAATAATTTGGAACAGTGCATTTTGAGTTTTTATGCATTTTGGAGATTATACTGTTATCATTGGGAAGTTTCTTCAATGAAATTCTATGTATACTCTAACGGGTGATGACTTTTATTAGACTGACTGTCATTTGCACCGACTACTTAGGAAAATCAGAGAAAAATATCATTTGCTTAATAATTTGGAACATGGTGTAATCCTCAGAAGGACTGTTAGTTGAGATGTATATGTGTATAATATATTGTGATATACTGTACCCACACTAATAAACAACCAAATCTCTCCCTAGATCAGCAGCAACTCTCCCTACACTGCCTGAGTCCGGAGCAGACTGTGACTAGCAAGGCGGCATTTGGTCTGCTCTAGACCTGATGACGCTGTGCGGCCAGCCAATCATTGTAATGCCACAACCAACATGGCTGCGGCATTACAGTGTGTGTGTCATGTATAGTGTACAGTTCCTATAGCGTCTTGTGCTTGGGTGCGAGGAAAACACAGGAGACATAGGTTGAAATGAAATGACTTGTATTACTTCATACAAGCATGCTGAAAAGTTCACACAGTTTGCAGGAACAGCGACAGGAGACACAGCAGGCCAGAGTAACTTCAAGCACTACAATAAATCTCCAAAGCAGGTTCAGGATCTCTTCTCTGTACCGTAATTCCTCTGCAAACATGGATTCACCAAAAGCAGGTTTCCAGAGTCCAAAAGTGTTCCAAGGTTCCTCAGTAGGGAATAGCTGGAGTACAAGTCCAAGATTTCCAGAAGTCAGGTCACAGACTGACTGAGGCTTGATTCAGGAGCACTGATTGTTCAGCTGAGGCTGCTTAAGAAGCAAGAGGGAAGAATCAGGGCGGGAACATGAAAACTGGAAACTCCATATTAACTGAGGGCAAGAGCTGCAGAAAGACAGAAAGCAAAATGGCCGACGGAAAACTGAGTTTCAAGGAACATGTCAACAGAGACAAAGAACCTTACATTACTCCCCCCTTAGGGACAACCTCCGGATGACCTCAGACCAGGCCTGTCAGGGTAGCTCTGATGAAACTGGCGAGCAGGCGAGGAGCATTTACATTATTGACTGGTTCCCATGAGTTGTCCTCCACTGGGTAGCCCTGCCATTTAATCAAATATTGCAACTGATTTCTGTACAACCTGGAATCTAGAATCCTTTCCACCATAAATTCTTCCTGACCATCGACCAGCACTGGGTCAGGGCAAGGAGAAGAACGTCCAGGAAACGTATTGGGTGTTGCAGCCTTTAGTAGGGATACATGAAAGACAGGGTGGATTCTCATAGTTCTGGGCAGTTGAAGACGACAAGCAACAGCACTTATAATCTTATTGATCTTATAAGGTCCAATGTACTTATGTCCCAATTTAGATGATGGAATCTTTAATTTAAGATTTCTGGTTGACAGCCAGACCAAATCTCCTACCTTGAAAGCTGGTGCAGGTTTACGAAATTTATCTGCTGCTTTCTTGTACCTTTCCTGAGCCAATTCTAGATTTTCCTTTAGAAGATCCATATTCTTTTGTAAAGAAGTGATTCTTTCAGCCACTGCCGGCAAGGGCGTATCTATGGGAAATCGAGGAAGAATGTTAGGATGATAACCTAGATTGGAGTAAAAAGGAGACTGCTTAGTGGAGGCGCTCTGAGAGTTGTTATAAGAGAACTCAGCCAGTGGAAGTAGATCCACCCAATCATCCTGTAGGTGGCAGATAAAACAGCGGAGATACTGCTCCAGGGTCTGATTGGTTCGTTCTGTCTGTCCATTAGTCTGGGGATGAAAAGCAGAAGAAAGGTTTACTTTAATGTCCAATGCTGCACAGAAATTTTGCCAAAACCTTGAAGTGAATTGCACCCCTCGATCCGAAATGACCTCATCCGGTACTCCATGTAAGTGAAACACATTCTTAATCATCAAGTCTGATGTCTGTTTTGCAGTGGGTAAGCCGACACAAGGGATAAAATGAGCTGCCTTTGTTAGACGGTCAACCACCACTAGAATGGTGTTCTTCCCTTGAGAGGTTGGTAACTCCACAATGAAGTCCATAGAAATGGATCCCCACGGGCGGGACGGGGTGGGAAGAGGTTGCAACAGACCAGTTGGTGAGGAGCGAGGTGTTTTGCATCTTGCACAGACTTCACATGAAGTGACATAGTTTAAGACATCTTTCCTGTAAGTGGGCCACCAAAAGAAACGAGAAAGAAATTCTTGTGTCTTTAGAATTCCCCTATGCCCGGCTATCTTGGAATCGTGGATGAGTTGCAATACTCTCAATCTGACTGTTTCAGGTATATACAGACGTTGTCCCTGAATCCACACACCATTCTTAAAGACAAGACTTACGTCCCTTGGGGGTTGAGCCAACAAAGAATCCGCATGGTATGCTTCCTTGATGTCCTTAAGTAGGTCTTGATTATGAATCACTCCCAGGAATCTAGAGTCAGGAAGAATAGTCTTAGGAGGAGTAAGTGGACGTGTCTCTGCTGAATGAATCCTAGAGAGTGCATCAGCCTTTCCATTGCGCGATCCTGGTCTATAAGAAATGACAAAATTAAATTGGTTTAGGAAAAGATTCCAGCGAGCCTGGCGAGGAGTCAGGCACTTAGCCGACCTGATAAATTCAAGGTTACGATGGTCTGTCAGGACGACTATTTGCTGTGCAGCACCCTGAAGAAGGTGTCTCCATTCCTTGAAGGCGGCAATAATGGCCAACAATTCTCTATTGCCCACATCGTAGTTCCTCTCAGCCGAAGACAACTGCTGGGAAAAGAAGGCACAGGGATGCAAGACATTCTTCTCACCTGTTCTCTGAGAGAGTATAGCTCCAACGGCACAGTCTGAAGCATCCACCTCTATTTTGAAGGCAAGCTCGGGGTTGGGATGTACTAAGATAGGTGCGGTGGTAAATTTATCCTTTAAACAGGAAAATGCTTCCTGAGCTTGCGGGGTCCAGGAGAACCTAGACTGTTTCCGGGTAAGTTGGGTGATAGGTGACACTACCTCAGAAAAATTCTTAATGAAACGTCTATAGAAGTTGGCAAACCCGATGAAACGCTGCACCTCCTTCACATTTCTAGGAATTGGTCAATCCTTGATGGCTTGGGTCTTGCTTCCATCCATACTAATCCCTTGCGTAGATAGTACATACCCCAGAAATTGAATTTCGGTCCTATGGAATTCACATTTTTCAAGTTTGATGTAGAGATGGTTTTGTCTTAGGCGTTCTAAGACCATTCTCACATGTCCATGATGTTCCTCTGTGGAGTTAGAAAAATTTAGAATATCATCCAGATAAATCACCACAAATGTATCTAGGAGATCCCTGAAGATATCATTCACGAAGTGTTGGAAAGTGGCTGGGGCGGTACTCAGACCAAAAGGCATAACTAGCTATTCAAAGTGTCCATAGCGTGACCTGAATGCAGTCTTCCATTCATCCCCAGGTCTAATACGGACCAAGTTATAGGCCCCACGGAGATCCAGTTTAGAGAAAATTTTGGCATGCCGCACTCTCTCCAACAACTCAGGGATTAAAGGCAATGGATAACGGTTTCTAATAGTAACCTTATTGAGTTCCCTATAGTCTATGCAGGGTCTCAGAGATCCATCTTTCTTCTTCACAAAGAAGATGGGTGCACCTGCGGGAGATGAAGAGGGGCGTATGAAGCCCTTGGCTAAATTTTCGTCTATATAATCCTTCAAAGCTTTTAGCTCGGGCCCCGCTAGGGGGTAGATCTTACCAAAAGGTATCTCGGCTCCAGGCAATAATTCAATTGGACAATCATATGGACGGTGAGGAGGAAGCTGATCAGCGTTCTTCTTGTCACATAAATCCACATAGTCCTGGTATACAGCTGGTAGTTCAGGGACTGACATGGTTCCTTTAGGAACAGAGCAAGCTGAAACTCCTTGACTCATCTGTTTCTCCGGAAAGTGTAATTCCTTGGTCTCCCAGTTAATCGTAGGATTCTGCGCCTGCAGCCATGGTAGCCCTAGAATAATGGGAAAGTGGGGAGAAGAGATAAGCAAAAAAGACATTTTCTCCTGATGATCTTTACCCATAAGGACCCTCAAAGGCTCTGTTTCTTGATCCACTGGTCCAGAAGTCAGTAGAGAGCCATCCACAGTCTCCATCTGTACTGGAGTAGCCTTCTTCACTGAACGTATCCCCTGTTTCAGAGCAAAGGAGATATCCATAAAATTTCCACTTGCTCCTGAGTCGATCATAGCAGAGCTAGACACCCAGACTGAGTCAACCCAGAGTTTGATGGAAAGGAAGCAATGAGAATTGTTTCTTTTACAACTCAGCTGGGACACCGCTGAGGAAACTTGAAAAATTGCAGCGTTTATACCGTCATCGTCCCCAGAACTAACAGAGTTTAAGTCCGAGAAATCAAGATCTCTTGCAGCAGATCTCTCTGGAGCCTGAGGCTCGGACATGACAGAGCTCCTCTCGCAACACTCACAGTGAATGACTGCTGCAGTAGTCTTACGAGAACGGCTGGGGCAGTTTATAATGAAGTGCCCTTACTTACCACAGTAGAAACATAGATTTTCCTTTATACGATGTTCTTTGCGTGCATCACTAACCCGTCTTTGTAAAGAGTCCACCTGCATGGGTTCAGGTTCTGGTTCCCTTGTGATCCTACTCAAAGGTTCCTTAGCTGAGGAGGGAGGTAGTAAAAGGTTAGTGCGATTATTTTCGAACCATCTCTCTTGTCTGCGTTCAGTCAGACGAGCATCAATACGGATACAATAGTTAATAAAGTCACCTAACGCAGTGGGAGGGTCGGCACGAGCAAGTTCATCCTTAATCAGTGGAGACAACCCTTTCCGAAAAATAGATTTTTTAGCGGAAGTGTCCCAAGTGGTATCAAGAGCCCATCTCCTGAAATCCAGGGCATATTCGGCTACTGAACGCTTACCTTGGCGCAAAGTTAACATGGCTGCTTCAGCTGTTGCACCTCGATTGGGTCATCAAACACCTGCCCCATGGCTGAAATAAAAGCATCAAGGTGATTCAAACAATCATCCTCAGTCTCAATCAGAGGGTTTGCCCACATCAAAGCCTTATTGGTAAGCAACATGATTATAGTAAGCACTTTGGATCGTTCAGTGGGAAATTGTGAAGCATGTGCAGAGAAAAATAAATTGCATTGATTAATAAATCCCCTGAATTTCTCACGTTCACTGCCAAAACGAAAAGGATGTAATTTGGGATCCCAGAACTCGGGGTTATGGCAGGAGCCTGGGCTCGTTCCTCTAGAGCCTCAATCCTGGCTCGCAATTCTTGGGTAGTCTGTCCAAACACTTGCAAATTATGATTAGTGAGGTCCTGTAGGCTTGCAAAACGGGTTTTTAAAGTCTGTACATCTGAAAGGATTGTATCAGTCACTCCGCAAAGTTCCTTTATGCGGGCCTCCATCTTCCAGATCTTTTAAGGCAGAAGTGCTGGAAGAGGAAAGGAAAAAAAAAAAAAACAATAGTGTTTACCTGTGGTAACACTCCAGAGTAAAATTTTAAGGGAATGCGCTCACCTGGAATGGTTGTGAGAAGTCACAACCACTGTCATCACATAAGGTATTAAACGGACATCTGATATCCACAGTCACAGCAGACACGGCTTTCCCAGACCCAGCAGACACTAAACATTGGCTCCTGAATCTTGTCATGTATAGTGTACAGTTCCTATAGCGTCTTGTGCTTGGGTGCGAGGAAAACACAGGAGACATAGGTTGAAATGAAATGACTTGTATTACTTCATACAAGCATGCTGAAAAGTTCACACAGTTTGCAGGAACAGCGACAGGAGACACAGCAGGCCAGAGTAACTTCAAGCACTACAATAAATCTCCAAAGCAGGTTCAGGATCTCTTCTCTGTACCGTAATTCCTCTGCAAACATGGATTCACCAAAAGCAGGTTTCCAGAGTCCAAAAGTGTTCCAAGGTTCCTCAGTAGGGAATAGCTGGAGTACAAGTCCAAGATTTCCAGGAGTCAGGTCACAGACTGACTGAGGCTTGATTCAGGAGCACTGATTGTTCAGCTGAGGCTGCTTAAGAAGCAAGAGGGAAGAATCAGGGCGGGAACATGAAAACTGGAAACTCCATATTAACTGAGGGCAAGAGCTGCAGAAAGACAGAAAGCAAAATGGCCGACGGAAAACTGAGTTTCAAGGAACATGTCAACAGAGACAAAGAACCTTACAGTGTGGCAGACAATCCATGCATGTTCATTGGCTATCTAAATAGTGCCAAACATGCAGGACGGGGACCCGAGCTCCTGTCGAGCAACCCCGGAAATACTTGGCGAGCTCCGAGCATCTCAAGCACTAAGATGCTCGGGCAAGCACCGAGTAGTGACGAGCATGCTTGCTCATCACTAGTTGTGACCACCAGGCAGCAGGTTGTGCACTTCTGCTCTAAACTAACGGAAATTGTTAAAATGTAATGAAACTGTAACCAAGGATAAACACCAATTTTATTAATTGTTTATATCGCAATAGCGATAACTAGAAAATAAAGTAAAACAAAAACAGTAAAAAAGCAAGAATATGGCAACTTGTGAATTCTGAAATAGTATCGAAGATGATTTGTGATGGAGGCATGGAGGACCAGACAGTGGGGAGGCAGCAGCAGGGGCGGCCGGAGAAGTATGCAGCTGTAAAATGGATAAAAAGAAAGAAATTTCCAGCAGTGAGCAGGCCCTGAAGATCACAGCACATGCTGGTGTACTTTATATATTCTTATGCATTCTGACTCAATCTTTGCATTGTATCTACTGTAAAGCCCCGTCACACACAGTGACCTCGCTAGCGAGATCGCTGCTGAGTCACTAGTTTTGTGACGCTACAGCGATCTCCACATATCGCTGTGTGTGACATTCAGCGACGATCAGCCCCTGCTGGGTATCGCTGATCGTCGCTGAATATCCTGGACTTTTTTTTGATCGCTGGTTTCCTGCTGGCCAGCACGCATCGCTGCATGTGGCAGGCAGGAGACCAGCGTTCTGCTGGTAACCAAGGTTCACAGGCGGGTTTCTAGGCGACGTTACCCGCAGTGTCGCTGTCCTGATCGCTGCCTGAGCTGCCTGTTTGGCAGCTCAGCAGCGATCATGTAGCGACACACCAGCAATCCTGATCGTTGTCGGGATCACTGGTGTGTCGCTATGTGTGACTGGGCCCTAAGTGTGCACACTAAGCATATAGAACAGAAAGAGGAGAAAAGAACTGTATGAGGACTTGAAAACCAAAACTGTTCAACAATATCAACAATCTCAAGGTTACCAGTCCTTCCCAGATATCTTGATGTTCCTTTGTCCACAGTGTGCAACATAATCAGAAGTTTACAACTCATGGACCTGTAGCTAATACCCCTGAACGTGGACTGCCGAGAAAAGTTGATGAAAGGTTGCAATGCAGGATAGTAGTCCAGATTGTGGCTAAGGAGTCCCAATAAAGTTCCAAAGAAATTCAAGCTGTACTACAGGCTCAGGGTACTATCTGTTTTACATGTGAATTAAATGAAACGCTATGTAGTACCCTCATTATCAGAAAGATGGATTTGCGACCTAGGTCATGGACCATCCAGCAGGACAATGACCCCAAACATACTTCAAAAAGCATCCAGAAATGGATGGAAAGCACTTGAGAGTTTTGAAGTTGCCAGCAATGTGTCTGGATCTAAATCTCGTTGAATGGCTGTGGAGAGATCTCAAAATTGCTTTTGGGGGGAGGCACCCGTCAAATATGAGAGACCTGGAGCAGTTTGCAAAAGAAGAGTTGTCGAAAAATCCAGTAAAAAGCTTGTTGATCGTTATATGGCCGGAGTCACACTAACGAGAAATACGGATGAGTGCAATGCGAGAAAAAATCGCAT
This sequence comes from Oophaga sylvatica, assembly GCA_033576555.1. Taxonomy (NCBI): domain Eukaryota; kingdom Metazoa; phylum Chordata; class Amphibia; order Anura; family Dendrobatidae; genus Oophaga; species Oophaga sylvatica. The sequence goes on from JARQOD010000002.1 coordinate 432,485,610, forward strand.
TGCACTCGGACCAATGTTAATCTATGGGGCAGCTCCCATCATCCGATTTTTTCTCGTCCGTTTTATATGTGCGAGTGAAATTGCAGCATGCTGCGATTTGCACTGTATTATGCCCGAGACTCACCAATGCAAGTCTATGGGGGTGAGAAAACATCAGATTACACACGGACCATGCGTGTGACTTGCGAGAAATACCCACCGGTGTCCTTTAGAAAAGCCAGCAATTCATCCACAGCTATACTGTAAAATCACACTGACAGGTTTAATAAAGAATAGAAATAATAGATATATACACATAGAATACATATATATATATATATATATATATATATATACATGTCATTGTGACACATATATATATATATTTATAGCTCACACACTTCTACATAGCATAATAGCCGCTAATTCAATTGCCGGCTTTTGTGTAATTACAGACCCGACATGAAATGACTCATGGTTTACATACAGTTAACCGTGTCATTTCATGTAGTTTGATATATGGTTTTCACTAACAATGACATGAGTGTATGTGTGCAAAATTTCATACATGTAGTGGTTAATTAAAGGTGTAAATTCGTTGAAAAAAAATGTGTGTGCTCCCGCGCTACTTTCTCCACCAGACAGGCAAAGCCAGAGAGTGGGGGCAGAAAATAATAGCCTAGGTAGGTTGCATTTATTTTGTGCCTCCCCCTGGCTACTAACATCTGCCCCCAGCCACCCCAGAAAAGGCAAAGCTATAATTAGATGCGCCCTTTCTGGCACTTAGCCCGTCTATTCCCATTGCCCTGTAGCGGTGGCTAATGGGTTAATAATGGGTTAAAGCCATCTTGCTATTGGAAGGTGACTTAAAGCCAGGTTAATAATTGAGAGTTGTCAATTAGACAACTCTCAATTATTAATCCTATTGTATGAAATTGTTTACAGCAAGCAGCGCAACTAATGCTGGCAGCTCAGCTGTAAGCCCCCGAATGAATGAGTTCTCCCAACTGACAGGAGAGGAAGTGATTAGCTGGGAAGCGTAATTGATTGCTTCCCAGGCTAATCAGTTCAGTTCAGGTCAGCCGGGGACACTGCACAGCATCAGTGACGTCAGAGGGAGTCCCCGGCTGACCTGAACTTATTAGCCTGGGAAGCAATCAATTAAGCTTCCCAACTAATCACTTCCTCTCCTGTCAGCCGGGAGATGAGCTCATTCATTCGGGGGCTTACAGCTGAGCTGCCAGCATTAGCTGCGCTGCTTGCTGTAAACCAGTTAACCCTTTGTGAAGGATTACAGCGTTGGACATGACTGAGCGCCGGATAGGTAAAAATAATGTTTTATTATTTTTTTTATTACAGGAGAACAAGGGAATCGAAGGAATACCAGTACAATAAAAAATGGTCAAAAACTGTGTGTTTATTTCATTAAAATGATTTTTTAATTAAAGTGTGTGTTTTTTTTAATTTCATACAATATGATTAATAATTGATCAATTATTAACCTGGCTTAAAGTCACCTTCCAATAGCATGGTGGCTTTAACCCGCTACAGGGCAATGGGAATAGATGGGCCAAGTGCCAGAAAGGGCGCATCTAATTATAGATTTGCCTTTTCTGGGGTGGCTGGGGGCAGATGTTAGTAGCCAGGGGCGGCACAAAATAAATGCACCCTCCCTAGGCTATTATTATCTGCCCCCACTCGCTGGCTTTGCCTGTCTGGTGGAGAAAATAGTGCGGGAGCCCACGCATTTTTTTTCAACAAATTTACACCTTTAATTAACCCCTACATGTATGAAATTTTGCACACATACACTCATGTCATTGTTAGTGAAAACCATATATCAAACTACATGAAATGACATGGTTAACTGTATGTAAACCATGTGTCATTTCATGTCGGGTTCTGTAATTTCACAAAAGCCGGCAATTGAATTAGCGCCTATTATACTATGTAGAAGTATATGAACTATAAATATATATATATATATATATATATGTCACAATGACATGTATATATATATATGTATTCTATGTGTATATATCTATTCTTTCTTTTGTGATGTAAAAACTGTCATTGGGATCCATTATATGTCGGTTTTGCAAGCCGGCGAGAAAATCTCGCCGTACGGATGCCATACGGATGACACAAGGATGTTTTGATGCGAGGAAATCGCATCCTCGCATTGCACATGAATGACATACGGATCACTTTTAAGGGGACTTTTCTGCGTATTACGGCCGGATAATACGGTCCGATTTTTTATCGTTGTGTGTGACCCCGGCCATTGAAGCAATTGCACTTATTTATCCTAAAGAGTGTGCAACCAAACATTAAGTTAAGGGTGCCAACAATTTTGGAATTATGTCTAATTTGACTATTTTCTCATTTTTTTGTGTGTTGCTCAATAAACACAAGGGAAAAAAACGTGTATAACAACATGTAATTGCAATCATTTTCTATGAGAAACACTTACCGTAACTTTTTCAAAATTTAAGAGTGCCAACTAGTGTTGAGCGATATATTGCTTGATATCTAAAAATATCGTATCGAAATTGTATCGCCGATAGCACTAAATATCGTCGATATCCGATTTCGATACCGGAAGTCCCATGTAAGTCTATGGGAACAAAATATCGAAATTAAAAAAAACCATTCTTGCCTTGTTGGTTAATTGTACATGAAGGAAAACAACAAAGACTAATGTAGAATGTATTGGGGGAGGTTGAGGAGACAATAAAGGCATACATGTTTAACCCAATGCATTGGAATAGCATTCATATATTTTTTTTTGGAAATACGTTTGGATTGACTAACAAATTGACAATGTTGTTAACCTTTTTTATATTTTGGCAAATATGTTTGTTTCACAACTTCCATGCTCTTCACCTTTTTAACTTTTGCCAGTGCCACACTTTCTCCTTCATAATCTTCAGCAGCAGCATCATCTTTCTCATCAAATTATTCTTCATCTTCACCTTCTTAATTTTCTTCTTAAACTTCTTGCTATTCATGTTTTTGTTTACATTACTCATATTGTTATTATTAAACTAATTAATCTTCTTCATATTCAAATTCTTCATCTTCTTCCTCTTCATCTTCTTCATCATATTCTTATTTGTGACAGAGATTCCTGTACTTGTAATCTGTAAAAGTATGAATTGTTCATCCTTCCGTTCTTGCTGTCACAAAAGATTTAAATTACAACAGTATTTGTCCGTGTTCAGTTTAGCCTGCAGCAGCAGGCATTTTCCAGGGGCACCACGAGGAGGAACGGACTCACCCCCATACACTGCTTAGTCTTCTTCTGCTTAGAATTTATAGCATATATTTTGCTCTTCATTTTGGTCTTATACTTCATGTTCTTCTGCTTTTTGATCTTTTGCTTATTGTTCTTCTGTCTCTTGTTCTGTATCTTGTAGTTTGTCTTAACCTTCTTTGTCCTGTTGGTGATCTTCTTCTTGGTAATCTTTTATTTTTTCTTTGTGATGGTGTTCAGGCTGGTTGGCTTCATGCTCGTCGTCCTTGTTGTCGTCATCTTTTTCTGGGTGGTCTTTAATGTCGTCTAATTTCCGAGAAACAGCTGACGTTACTGGAACCCTGACGGGTATCAGATGGAGCAAGAGACAATGGAAGTAACGAGGACCAGCTGACTGTGCTGGACCCCGGACGGGTAGCAGAAGGAAAAGAGGCAATGTCACAACCGAGTACCAGCTGACGTTACTGTGACACGGTTACTAAGCAGGAGGTACCTGTGCTCCAAAGCACTACCAAGGACCAGCAGACGTTGCTGGAACTCGGATACGGAGATGGAGGCACCTAGGCCAAAGGCACTGGGGAGAACCACTTGACGGTACTGGACCCCGGACGGGTAGCAGAAGGAAAAGAGGCAATGTCACAACCGAGTACCAGCTGACGTTACTGTGACACGGTTACTAAGCAGGAGGTACCTGTGCTCCAAAGCACTACCAAGGACCAGCAGACGTTGCTGGAACTCGGATACGGAGATGGAGGCACCTAGGCCAAAGGCACTGGGGAGAACCACTTGACGGTACTGGACCCCGGACGGATAGCAGAAGGAAAAGAGGCAATGTCACAACCGAGTACCAGCTGACGTTACTGTGACACGGTTACTAAGCAGGAGGTACCTGTGCTCCAAAGCACTACCAAGGACCAGCAGACGTTGCTGGAACTCGGATACGGAGATGGAGGCACCTAGGCCAAAGGCACTGGGGAGAACCACTTGACGGTACTGGACCCCGGACGGGTAGAAGAACGCACCCATGAAAATGTAAGTTGACAGGACGCAAGCCGTCCGCAGTTACAGAATCACACAGTCCTACAGTGGGTGCTTATCCTATTGTCACAATGGAAACCGCCTTTATTTACATATCCCACAGCACACATAGGAATCACCTAAACTGCAGGCACCATAGAGTCGGCTAACCCGAATGCAACACGACAGCACAACTTATTGGAGGATAATTGACGTTCACACTGCCAGGAAACAGCTATCGTGCTGTAACCAGGCTGGCCAGGAGTCAGTACCCCTGCCAATTACTTACGAGCAACAAATGGCGGTGTTGTAGCCCAGGGAGTAGAGTTCAGGTGGTAGAAAGATGAACATAACCGGAGACATGGAAAACGTTGGCAAACAGTTATTTTATCTGAAAACGGACAGGCAAATTCAGGTTAGATCCATGCCTTGTTCATTTTCAGAAAAGTAAGCCGGTCTACATTCTCTGAGGATAGTCGCATGCGACGGTCTGTTACTACACCACCTGCAGCACTAAAGACACGCTCAGATAATACACTGGCAGCAGGGCAAGCCAGCACCTCCAATGCATACTGGCTAAGCTCTGGCCATGTATCCAACTTAGAGACCCAAAATTTGAAAGGGGAAGAGGCATCTGGGAGTACACTTAGAGGGAAAGCCAAGTAGTCTGTCACCATCTTACGGAAACGTTTCTTCCTGGTGACTGGAGCCGTCTCGGATGGTGTAGACCTTGCTGGCGCTGTCACAAAACTTTGCCACATTTGTAACATACAGTTCTTGCCCTGTGCAGAGGCGCTGCTTCTGCTCCCTCTTGTTGTAGAGGTGTCTACACTGCCTCGACGCACAGAGCTGCTTTGTAAAGCAGTAGCAGCAGCAAACAGCAGCATCTCTCTCGGCTGGAATGTACAACAGTATGGATTGCACCAGTGTGTCTTGGTACTCCTGCATTTTACGGTCCCGGTTCACCGGTGTGATGAGGGTTTGTAAGTTGTCCCGGTAGCGAGGGTCTAGGAGGGTGTACACCCAATAATCTGACGTGCTGAGAATGTGGGCGATGTGGCGGTCGTTTCTTAGGCACTGAAGCATGAAATAAACCATGTGCTGCAGACTCCCAACTGGCCAACAAAGGCTGTCCTCTGGAAGAGGCGTCATCTCTGTCTCCTCTGCATCACCCCACCCTCGCTCTACATACTGACTACAGCGTTGTGTACCTTCCTCTGTAGGGATTTCTTCCTCCTCCATTGACTCCTCCTCCTCCTCATCCTCCTCACAAAGTGAGCCCTGCCCAGCCCTTTGTGAGGAACCACGTTGCGCTGACTGTCCTGAAGGTAATTGAATTTGTGACTCCTCATCCTCCACCTGTTTCAAAACCTCTTCCTTTAGTGCTTTCAGTGATTTCTGAAGCAGGCAGATAAGGGGGACAGTCATGCTGACTAGTGCATCATCTGCACTCGCCATCCGCGTTGAGACATCAAACGCACGCAAAACGTCGCAGATGTCCTTCATAGAGGCCCACTCAGTAGTGGTGAAGTGTGAACGGCGCAAATTGCGAGTTGATTGCGCCTGTTGCAGCTGATACTCCATTACTGCTGGCTGCTGCTCACACAACCGCTCCAACATATGTAACGTGGAATTCCACCTGGTGGGTACGTCACATATGATGCGATGTTCAGGAAGGCAAAATCTGACTTGCAGAGCTGCAATGCGCGATCTGGCCATGCTGGAACGTCGCAAGTGAGCGCACTCTAGGCGGACCTTGTGCAGCAGTGCATCAAGATCCGGATAGTCCCTCAAAAAACTCTGCACGACCAAGTTGAGCACATGTGCCAGACATGGTATGTGAGTGAGGTTGCCAAGGCCCAGAGCTGCCACCAGATTTCGGCCATTGTCACACACTACCAAGCCTGGCTGCAGATTAGCTGACAAAAACCACACGTCGCTCTCCTGCTTGATGGCATCCCAGAGCTCCTGCGCTGTGTGGCTTCGATTCCCCATGGGAATTAATTTCAGGACGGCCTGTTGACGTTTGGCCACGGCTGTGCTCATATCGGTCGCAACAGGTAAGCGTTCACGGGTCCATGTGGAGGTATACCGTGACAGCTCGTGCAGCGATGATTCTGAGGAACTGGAGTAGGAGGAGGAATCAATGTGCACAGACTGGATTCCTGCAATCCTTGGAGTTGGCAGAACACGTACAGCGCCACTGGCAAGATCTGTACCCGGCTCCACAACATTGACCCAATGGGCAGTGAGGGAAAGGTATCGTCTCATGGCCATGGGTACTGGTCCACGCATCGGTGGTCAGGTGGACCCTGCTACTGACGGCGTTTAGTAGCGCATGTTTAATGTTTCCCTCGACATGTTTTTGCAGAGCAGGGACAGCTTGCCTGCTGAAATAAAATCGGCTTGGCACATTATATTGTGGGACTGCCAATGCCATAAAGTTCCTGAAACTGTCAGTCTCCACCAGCCTGAATGACAGCATTTCAAGGGACAGGAGTTTTGCAAGGCCAGCATTCAGAGCCTGTGCTCGTGGATGGTTTGCCGAGTATGGCCGTCTTTTAACCCATGCCTGTGTTACCGATGGCTGTTTTTTGTACTGGGAGTGTGACGATGACTGTGAACTTGCTGCAGTGGGTGGAATAACAGTTTGTCTATGGACAACAGTGACCGAGGTTCTTCCATGGAGATCCTGTGAGGAAGCCAAAACAGGTGTGTGAGAGCTGGAGGTAGAGGCTCGAACATGACGTAAAGATGTAGGTGCTGCTGTAGGTTGGCCTACATCTCCAGTGTGTCTTTGGAACTCAGCTACGTGCTTTGTCCGTACATGTGTCCACATATTTGTGGTATTCAGGTTCCTGATATTTTTACCTCTTTTAACTTTTTGCTTACACAGCTTGCATTGAACATAGCAAATATTATCTACAAGTCTGTCAAAAAAGGACCACGCAGTGCAAGTCATGGGAGCGCCAATTTTGACATTTCTAAGAGAACTGCTCCCAACAGGTGCCAAACTGGAGGCTACAGGCAAGCGAGTCTGCAGCCTACCTCTCCCTCCTCTTTGTACCGTTGGGACAATCTCTTCCTCAGAGCTGCTCCCACCACCTTGCTGTTGCTCACGCCATGTTGGGTCTCGGACTTCATCATCTCCACTACCCTCTTCCAACACCTGCTGCTGTTGGATGGTCTGGGCAGCACCATGCTCCACAAAACCTGGCACCTGAGTCTCATCATCATCATAAGATGCGTTCTGCGGTGTGCTGTCCATCGGCACTGGCTCACCCGCCTCTTCAGATTGAGAGAGACACAGCTGTTGCGCATCACTGCATACTCCCTCTTCTTCAAATTGCAGAATGCTGCTTGCCTGTGCCCGTGTTTGCGAGCCAACAGATTCTGAGAACAGAAGCAGAGACTCAGCTGGCTCCTGTACAGAACTCTCTGACTGCCTTGGCAATTTGACAGGCGGTGAACAGACAGATGGTTGCTCAACAGTGTTGTGTTCCTGAGAGGAGGTGGAAGGAATTGAAGTCAATGCATTGGCTGCCATCCAACCAACAACGGCTTCAATTTGTTCTTCCCGCAGCAGGGGGGCACGCCGAGCTCCTACCAAAGTGCGCATAAAGGAACGCTCACGGGGATAAATGGTGGATGCTGTGTCACTGAGGGCGGCAGCAGACACAGAATCCCCACGTCCTCTCCCTGCTGAAACTCCACGGCCACGACCACGTGCCTTACTCACTGACTTCTTCATCTTGGTAGATTGATAAAGAAAGTCAGAAAAGTTATAACTTAAGGCCTAAGTGTGGTTATTACGCAGAGACTGAAGTGAACACTGAAACACAACTGTTCACAAATCACAATCTGTGAAAGGCTACTCCTTTGTCTACTTCTATAGTGTTTGCAACCAATGTATTGGATACAGATGGAAGCGCGTCACACTAATAGTTAAATTGCATGGAGCAGAAAGAATTACACTGAAGGAAAAAAAAAAGAGTCTGTGAGTGACAGGTGCAGATGCCTACAGACAGCGTTGCATGCAGAGCAAACTGCAGCATCACCTGCACTCACACACACCTTGCAGAGCTGTTAAAACAACACTGCAGGCAAAAGGAAGCTTTACACAGCGGTTGGTGCTAGCCTGCCTACAGCACAGTACACTAAATCGCAATCTCTAACTGTCCCTCAGAGTCAGCACAGCAGCGTTCTGTCCCTTACTGAATTCACAGCACAGTGACGCTAAAATGGCGGCGGCGCCTTTTATACACTGAAGAAAAAAAAAAAAGTCTGTGAGTGACATGTGCAGATGCCTACAGACAGCGTTGCATGCAGAGCAAACTGCAGCATCACCTGCACTCACACACACCTTGCAGAGCTGTTAAAACAACACTGCAGGCAAAAGGAAGCTTTACACAGCGGTTGGTGCTAGCCTGCCTACAGCACAGTACACTAAATCGCAATCTCTAACTGTCCCTCAGAGGCAGCACAGCAGCGTTCTGTCCCTTACTGAATTCACAGCACAGTGACGCTAAAATTGCGGCGGCGCCTTTTATAGTGCATTCTGACATCATTTCAGCATCCAATCACAGCCATGCCATTAGTTAACATGACCGCAGCAGTACAGGATGTGCCCACACTTCTTAGGATTCCTTATTGGCTGAATAAAATCACATTGCCTTGCAAATAATTATGGGAACTTCCGATTCCGGTATTCGATAAGACGAAAATATCGAAACGAATTATCGAAAGGCCGATAGAGCTAATATCGGCCGATAGCCGATATTTGCATTATCGTATCGCTCAACACTAGTGCCAACACTTTTGGCCATAACTGTATGTTTCACCAGTTTTACTTAGATGTCTGATCTTTTACCCCAAACTGGTTGACAGAACAAACTACCTAGTCTCATCATTACCACCTAAATTTTTACTTCCTACTGTATCTTACTTACAACCATCGCTATCATCTATATTTCTTCGGCCCTTTTCACACGTCAGTGTCTCCGGTACGTGTGATGACAGTTTTCTCACGTAATGGAGACACGTACACACGTAGACCCAGTCAAATGAATGGGTCTATGTAGATGTCAGTGTGTTTTCACGGACCGTGTGTCCGTGTGCAAAACACGCAGACATGTCCGTTTTCACGCGGATCGGAAAACATGCCACACACATGCTCACGTAGACCAGTGCACACTGTCCTACATGTGCACGGACAGCTGCCGGGGAAGAAGCGGCTACTGTAAGCCGCTGTCCCCCTGCTGCTGGTGCTGAAGCTGGCTGTCATTCTCCCTGCTCTGCCTGTGAGCAGAGGAGAACGATGAGCAGTATATTAATATACCTCCCATCGTTCTCCTCTGCTCGAAGGCAGAGCAGGGAGAATGATGACTGCCGGCTTCAGCACCAGCCGCAGGAGGACAGCGGCTTACAGTAGTCGCTTCTTCCTCGGCAGCCGTCCGTGTGGTACTGATGCAGCACACGGGTGGCACATGGATGCCACACGTGTGCCGCACGTAGTACACACACGGACACTGATATCTCCAGTACCGTTTTTTCCGGTACCGGAAATATTGGGACGTGTAAAACCGGCCTTATACAAATTGTTTGCCTTTCTTTACTTTCCTACATTTTGATTCCACATTAATGTTTTTTCTTACATTCTACAGCCATGACCACCTAGGACAATTACCACTACCCCTACAAGAAGTGCCTGGTAACTCTAAGAGCCAACCATGACTAAATCTGTGATGAACTGTGCTCTCACCGATGTATAATTCTTACAATAGTTTTTCTTTTTGCTACTCATTGAAATTATGTATAATTTTTTATATATTTCTACAACTGTTCTGTTTACTATCTACAGTATATTTTATGCATCTCAATGTATATTATGGCACATATATAGTCTTAACGTCACTTATTTTTGTGCTAGTGACATTTTACAAAAGACTCAGGTTAAGCTGAAATGGCAAATACTGATAGCACGCAAGATGCACTGTTCATTTCTACAGTTTGTACTGACTAATAAAGTATACATTTTTGCATGAGTCCAGAATGTGCAGTGGAGTTCCTTTCGGTGTTCACTCTAAGCAGGTACTTCATGCAAAGTGAGCTCCAGGGCCGGCTCGTGGCCAGAAGTCCTGGACTAGAGTGAACACCAGGCCAGAGGAGGTGTGGAGGACCGAACAATAGTCAGGGATCGAGGGGATATCCAGAAAAGTGAGCAGTGAGGTGAGTATGTTTTTTTTATTTTTAACTTTTGCCAGTCCTCAACTGTTCAGCAAGATGGTGGCTGTAGCTAGCCACCATTTTGCTGAATTTGTACAAGATGAATTACAAAAGAAATCTGTATTCTCCATATTTTGGACTTTTGTAAGATTTGAGTAGAATTAAATTCCGCTCAAATAAATTGGTCCATGTCTAGCAATAAGAAGCTTTATAAATAATAGAAAAAAAATTGAAGGTGCGCAATGACAACACAAGAAATTTATAGTAGAATAACAAGGCTCGTTAAATGGTCGACATTGACTTTTAGGATTGCTACATCCTATAGGTGGCACTAGAGTTCTAGTCCTCTTCCTCTATGAATAGATAATTTGCATATAGTAGAATAAACATTAAAGGAAAATGATAGGATGGCTCAACAATTGTTTATAGATGTCTCCATAACCAGCTCATATATTGCTAAACTGAACTACACATTCTGGCCTTATCTCTCTTCTTCAGGACTATGGGATTCAGGAGATTAGGCATTATCTAAAAACAAACAAGCTTACCCCTCCTGTCATTTTTAGAATGCAGTGTTTTATGTGTAGGGTGTCCTCAGTACACATAAACACATTGGATTACTCAATGTGTTTAAGGTAGTAAACCAAATCCTACAAGTACTAAGGGCCACGTCTCACATAGCGACGCACCAGCGATCCCGACAACGATATGAACTTGTCAGGATCGCTGGTGTGTCGCTACATGATCGCTAAACAGGCAGCTCAGGCAGCGATCAGGACAGCGACACTGCGGGTAACGTCGCTTAGTAACCCGCAGTGTACATTGGATACCAGCCCGCTGATGCAGGGAGCTGGTAACCAAGGTACACATCGGGTTTCCAGGTGCTGCGCGGTGCCTAGAAACCCAATGTGTACCTTGGTTACCAGCTCCCCTGCAGCAGCGTGCTGGTATCCAACGTACACATTGGGTTTCCAGGCACAGCCCCACGCCTGAAAACCCGATGTGAACCTTGGTTACCAGCTAATCGCTGGTCTACTGCCTGCCACACGCAGCAATGCGTGCTGGCCAGCGGGAGACCAGCAATCAAAAAAAAGTCCAGGCATTTCTGACACGACCAGCGATTCACAGCAGGGGCCTGATCGCTGGTACGTGTCAGACATAGCGAGATCGCTGCTGAGATCGCTGTTGCATCACAAAACTAGTAACTCAGCAGCGATCTCGCTAGCGATCTCGCTATGTGAGACAGGGCCCTAAGGCCCATTGAAACGGCCCGATAATCGATTAGCCTGGGAGAATTGTTTGCTCATCAGATGTGATTATTTTGCACATTGTCCTTTGTAAACAGGTCTGTCGATAATGATATTTTATGCACAGACCATTATTAATAATGACAGATCTGATCTCATACAATTGTGGATAGCCTGCATAAATAATGTAGCTGATTGGCATTTAATGGATACAATCATGCTATATAAACCCAGCCTAAGGCCTTTTTCAAACTTCAGTCGTTCTACATCAGTCAAAATCCGTCAAAGCGTCTAAAAAACGGATCCGCCTTTTTTTTGGCGGATCCGTTTTTTGCCATTGAGTTGCATTAGTCACAGATTTTGATGGATCCGTCATAATTTTGGCGTCCGCCTGTTTTTGAAAACGTCCACTGGGACGAAAAGGCAGACCATGGCGGATCCGTCGCGTCCGCCGATTTGTATAATGGCCATCTATGGGTGGCGGATCCGTCTTCATCCGTTTTTGGCGGAATCCGCCAGCAGATCCGTTCTTCTCTGCATAAAGTGCTGAAAATCCATTCTGGAGTCTCTCTCTCTCCTTTTCAAGCCATGTTCAGACTGCATTTCTCGGGTTCAAAAGTTCACAACGGATCCGTCTAAAAACTGATCAGCTGCATCCGTTTTTGCAAATTTACAACAGATCCGTTTTTTCACCCTTTGGCGGATTTCAACTGACGTCGAACGACTGAAGTGTGAAAGAGGCCTAAGACAACACCAGAAAACAGAGAAATGTAAAGAAAAATATACCATGTTCTGTTATACATATACACCATTAATAAAAACATTTTCCATTTTATGAAAATCTATGTCATCTTGACATTTTTTGTATGTTGTACATGATGTAAAGCATAAGACTATAAAAATAGTGCCAGTGTCTGTTCTACATAAAAAGACATTTATGGGTAGGACTAGGCAATCAATGGGAACAAATGTTCGCATGAGTGTTTGGGGGATTATTGCAGGGTATAAGAGGCTTTGTGCCAATAGTTTTCCCCCTATCCAGATGAGTGGCAAGGGTCAGAATGCAGAGGCTTTCGAAATGCCCAACTCCACTGCTTTTATTCTCAATGGAAGTGCGGAAGATGGCGTCTATGGATAGGGGATAACGTCTAATCTTGATACATACAATGTAAGGCTACTTTCACACTTGCGTTTTTTAGCGCTGCGCATCGTGCGCTATTGGTCGCATGCGCAATGTTCCCCTATCATTAACATGGCGGGCGCAGTGTTTTGCGCTTGCACGCGCTCATTAGAATTTGGCGTACGCTGCGCATTTTCCAGGTGTGCCAGAGCGCTAGACGCTACATGTTGCATTTTTTTTTCGGCACACCTCTTTAAAAATGCGTGTGCGCACGTGTGCGCACGCTATGCGCAAAAAATATCATTGGCGTCTATGTGGGCGCTGGCGTGCGCGTGGCTGTGCGCTTGTCAGCGCTTGTGCGCGCAAGCGATTTTTTAGTAAACAATGTCTAGACACTTGTCCAATGACCCCCTAGACAAGATACATTGTTTCTGAGGAGTCTAGATAAAATGAGTATAGATAAAGGAAGGTGTCAGTGCCACACAGACCCCTGGAGACTGCATGCTGATAAGACCTGAAGATACAGCCTGGATCCCTATAAAAAGGCCTGAAAACAGCGTGCACCATACCACACTGCCTGGAGACTGTACCTGGACACTGCAAGATCCATCTTGGACCACAACAGCCTGGATATTGCCTGGAGACACTGTGCCTGGACTCAAGACCGATCCAAAGTGCAAGAATGTGAGTATTCTTTAAACAAATGACAGGCTGTCCTTATAATGTAATATGTGCTCATGTAATTTTTTATTTTTTTTGCAGCATGTCTTCTGGATCAGAATATTCACCATCCCGGCAAGAACTGGCCGAAGCAGAGCATGATGTGAGTATCTTCCTGCCTTTGGTAAGTATAGCTGCTGAATCTACAAATGGCTAAAAATTTGTGTTTCTTTTTCAGACATCATCGTCGGACACGGCCATTGAGGAGTCTCAGGAGCAGTCGCAGCCGAGTCAAGTCCCGGTGGCGAGACGGAATGTAAGTATATAGCCTTTGAATGTCTATTTCTTTTCTACTCCTATTGTTCTTTTCTTTGTAAAAAATATACAAGATTGTAATTTTTATTTTATTTCTTCTAGGTTCCACAACGGGACGATGACCTGTATGTGGATAATGAGGCCCTCATCTGCCAGGTCCATGAGCGTGTCCCGTTGTGGGACAGCCGTGATCCGCAGTACAAGGACAATGTGGTGACCCGGCGGCTATGGAACGAGGTGGCCGCAGCGTTGATGGATGGCTGGGACAGCGCCTCTCCAAACCTCAAAAAGGCGTTTAGTAAGTATTTTCATTCTCTGTAATGCTGCACTCACTGTTGTTCCTGAGGCCAATGATGGGTTTACTGGCAGATCTATTCTGCCAGCAAACCCAACAGTGCCCTCTGGTTCAACACTGACTGCCCTGTGTATGCTATTGCAATGTGTTCTGCATTCTAGTGTTTGTTTTATGCTGCACTCACTGTTGTTCTGAGGCACTGATGGTTTACTGCAGATCTATTCTGCAGCAAACCAACAGTGCCCTCTGGTTCAACACTGACTGCCCTGGTATGCTATTGCAATGTGTTCTCATTCTAGTGTTTGTTTTTATGCTGCACTCACTGTTGTTCCTGAGGCCACTGATGGTTTACGGCATTCTATTCTGCCAGCAAACCCAACAGTGCCCTCTGGTTCAACACTGACTGCCCTGTGTATGCTATTGCAATGTGTTCTGCATTCTAGTGTTTGTTTTTATGCTGCACTCACTGTTGTTCCTGAGGCCACTGATGGGTTTACTGGCAGATCTATTCTGCCAGCAAACCCAACAGTGCCCTCTGGTTCAACACTGACTGCCCTGTGTATGCTATTGCAATGTGTTCTGCATTCTAGTGTTTGTTTTTATGCTGCACTCACTGTTGTTCCTGAGGCCACTGATGGGTTTACTGGCAGATCTATTCTGCCAGCAAACCCAACAGTGCCCTCTGGTTCAACACTGACTGCCCTGTGTATGCTATTGCAATGTGTTCTGCATTCTAGTGTTTGTTTTTATGCTGCACTCACTGTTGTTCCTGAGGCCACTGATGGGTTTACTGGCAGATCTATTCTGCCAGCAAACCCAACAGTGCCCTCTGGTTCAACACTGACTGCCCTGTGTATGCTATTGCAATGTGTTCTGCATTCTAGTGTTTGTTTTTATGCTGCACTCACTGTTGTTCCTGAGGCCACTGATGGGTTTACTGGCAGATCTATTCTGCCAGCAAACCCAACAGTGCCCTCTGGTTCAACACTGACTGCCCTGTGTATGCTATTGCTATGTGTTCTGCATTCTAGTGTTTGTTTTTATGCTGCACTCACTGTTGTTCCTGAGGCCACTGATGGGTTTACTGGCAGATCTATTCTGCCAGCAAACCCAACAGTGCCCTCTGGTTCAACACTGACTGCCCTGTGTATGCTATTGCAATGTGTTCTGCATTCTAATGTTTGTTTTTATGCTGCACTCACTGTTGTTCCTGAGGCCACTGATGGGTTTACTGGCAGATCTATTCTGCCAGCAAACCCAACAGTGCCCTCTGGCTCAACACTGACTGCCCTGTGTATGCTATTGCAATGTGTTCTGCATTCTAGTGTTTGTTTTTATGCTGCACTCACTGTTGTTCCTGAGGCCACTGATGGGTTTACTGGCAGATCTATTATGCCAGCAAACCCAACAGTGCCCTCTGGTTCAACACTGACTGCCCTGTGTATGCTATTGCAATGTGTTCTGCATTCTAGTGTTTGTTTTTATGCTGCACTCACTGTTGTTCCTGAGGCCACTGATGGGTTTACTGGCAGATCTATTCTGCCAGCAAACCCAACAGTGCACTCTGGTTCAACACTGACTGCCCTGTGTATGCTATTGCAATGTGTTCTGCATTCTAGTGTTTGTTTTTATGCTGCACTCACTGTTGTTCCTGAGGCCACTGATGGGTTTACTGGCAGATCTATTCTGCCAGCAAACCCAACAGTGCAAAATGGTTCAACAGTCAATGACATGTGGATTCTTGAGCTATGTGTTGTGCTTTATATTCATTTTTTTATTGTCCAGTCACTCTTGTTCCTCATGTTAAGGTTGTTTTTGCTGCCAGATATATTCTAACAGCAAACATAGCAGTGTCATGTGGTTCAACAGTCACTGACATGTGGATTCTTGAGCTTTTTATAATGCTGCATTAACAGTTTTAAATTTTCATTCAGGTATGTGTGTTGAGAGTGATTTTGCAGACTCCATTGTATAAATTTATTTTTTTTTTTTTGGTCAACAGTGAACAAAATCCGCACACGATGGCGCTCGATGAAGGACCGCTTCAACACTGATGTTCGAGCAGAGGGACAGGTTCGCAGTGGTTCTGCAGCAAGGCCCAGAAATAAATATCGCTATTATCGCGAGTTGGCGTTCCTGAGACCGGTCCTTGCTAGCAGAGCGTAAGTTTTTTCGATTTTCTTTTTTTTTTAAAAGTTTTTTCTTTATTTTATTTTCTACAGCTGATGCTTCTTGTTCATGCATTATAGTAATGTTTTGTTTTTCTTTCAACAGCACCTGGAGCAGCACCATGCAGCCTGTCCCTGAAGCGGTCCTTCCTCGGACAACCTTGGACTCGTCCCAGCCATCCGACAGCCTGGAAGCAACTTGCAGGTCAGCAACACGGACAGCTGGTGACCAGGAAGCTGGTCCATCAGGTGTTCCCCTCTCCCAGGTCTCTGCCACTGGTTATGCGGGCACTTCCCGCCAGCGGCAGAGGGCCATGGAGAGGAATGTCTTGCCCGAGTTTGTTCACTTGAGCGAGTCCTTTCAAGGCAATATCAAGACTAGTGTTGAGCGATACGATACCGCAAGTATCGGGTATCGGCCGATATTAGCTCTATCGGACTTTCGATACTTAGTTCCGATATTTTCGTCTTATCGGATACCGGAATCGGATTTGTCACTGTCACTGTCAGTGTCCGTCGGTCGGGTCTGTCAGGAGTCAGCGGCACTTACCTGGCAGAAGATCTCCGGCGGTCACGGGCTGGACTGCTTGATGGCCGCCATCATCTTTCCCCGGCGGTCACATGCAGTTTCTCGCGATAACTGCAGTGACTGCTGGGTAATCCCGGCCGTAAAGCAGTCAGTCCGATGACGTCACCGCCGGGGAAGCAGGTAATCAGCTGTGCTGCGTCGCGATGACAGGCTCTGCCTGTCATTGCGATGTAGCAGAGCTGGATCGTCGTGGGACAGTCGTTACTATGGACTGCGTCGGACAGGTGGTATACTGTTGGTTTGTTTTTTTTCTTTTTTTACAGGAGATCGATGGCGTCGCAGGAATGAGTGTATAATAAAATTAATGAAAACGGTGTTGTCTCTTTTATTTCATTAAAATACTTTTTTCTTGCTGTGTCTTTTTTTTTATACATTTAAAAACTTTGGGATTAATAATGGATCGGTGTCTTATTGACACCTCTCCATTATTAACCGGGCTTATTGTCACCGTGCAATCAACGGTGACATTAACCCCTTATTACCCCACTTGCCACCGCTACAGGGCAGTGGGAAGAGCCGGGTAAAGTGCCACAATTGGCACATCTTTTGATGCGCCAAATGTGGGGCTGCTGTAGCCTGGTATTATCAGGCTGCTGAGGGCCAAAATCCATGGGCCTTGACAGTCTTTTAATACCAGGCCGCAGCAGTCTGCATTTTACTTGGCTGGTTAACAAAAATAGGGGGACCCCTACGCCGTTTTTTTTTTCGAGGGTATCCCCTATTTTTGTTAACCAGCCAAGCTAAGCAGACTGCTGTGGCCTGGTATTATCAGGCTTGCAAGGTCCATGGATATTGGATCCTTACCAGCCTGAAAAAACAGGCCTCAGCAGTCTGCTTCATCTGGCTGGTTAACAAAAATAGGGGGGACCCCACGCCAATTTTTTTTGAGGGGATCCCCTATTTTTGTTAATCAGCCAAGATATGCAGACTGCTGTGGCCTGGTATTATCAGGCTGGCAAGGTCCATGGATCTTGGCTCCTTAACAGCCTGAAAATCCAGGCCTCAGCGGTCTGCTTCATCAGGCTGGTTAACAAAAATAGGGGGGACCCCACGCCAATTTTTTTCGAGGGGATCCCCTATTTTTGTTAATCAGCCAAGATATGCAGACTGCTGTGGCCTGGTATTATCAGGCTGGCAAGGTCCATGGATATTGGCTCCTTAACAGCCTTAAATACCATGCCTCAGCAGCAGGGGCGTACATAGAAATCATGGGGCCCCATAGCAAAAGTCTGAATGGGCCCCCCCCAAAAAAAAAAACCCAGAGCCATTGTAAATGTAAAGTGCCAGCACAGTGAGGGGACACATTAAACAAAAAAATGTATTATGCCCCCATAGATTGTGCCCCATAGATGCTCCATAGTATAGGCCCTTATGCTGCCGCAGCTGCTGCAACCAAAAAAAAAAAAAGACATACTCACCTTTCGTCACTGGGGGCCAGGTGCCGGTTTCCTGAGCAGGGGGTGACACCAGGTGCCGATGTCACCGCTCGCTCAGGGCCCCGGCACCTGAGATATTTACCTGTCCTCTCTCCACTGCTGAGTGCCGCTGTCTTCGGGGTCCTCCAGCAGTGAATGATCAGGCAGAGGGCGCGGCGCG
Source organism: Oophaga sylvatica (assembly GCA_033576555.1). NCBI lineage: Eukaryota > Metazoa > Chordata > Amphibia > Anura > Dendrobatidae > Oophaga > Oophaga sylvatica. Next base: position 432,504,077 of record JARQOD010000002.1, read on the forward strand.
CACTAACGACGTCATCGCGCCCTCTGACCTGAACATTGCAGCAAGAGGACGCGAGCAACGGTGGAATGGGACAGGTAAATATCCCTTATACTCACCCTTCCGCCGGCGCGGTCTGTGCAGCCCCTGCTCTTCTCCCACGGTCTCCGCCGCCAGTGTTCAGCGGTCACGCGGGACAGCTCATTAAAGTCATGAATATGTGCGTATTCATGACTGTAATGAGAGGTACCACCTGACCGCTGAACACAGGCGTCGGAGACCGTGGGAGAAGAGCAGGGGCTGCAGAGACCCTGGAGGGGTGAGTATATAGAAGAGCTGCGCTCCCCCTCCCCCGCCGACCCCCTGGTAGTACTGTGTCAGCACAGCTACCCGACCGTCGAGGGCCCCCTCACCTGTCCGGGCCCCATAGCAGCTGCTTGGTCTGCTTCATTCACGGTACGCCACTGCTCAGCAGTCTGCTTCATCAGGCTGGTTAACAAAAATAGGGGGGACCCGACGCCATTTTTTATTCGAAGGGAACCCCTATTTTTGTTAATCAGTTCCCTCTGACGTCACTGATTGTGTCCCTGGCTGACCTGAAGTGAAAGTGGAAAGCAATCAATTAAGCTTTCCACTTCCTCTCCTGTCAGCCAGGAGAGGAACTCATTCATTTGGGGGTTTACTGTGAGGCTGCAGCATTAGCTGCGGTCCCTTCAGTAAACATTAACCCTTTCTGAAGGATTACACCGTGGGACCTGACTGTGCATGGGATAGGTAAGAATAATTTTGCTTTTTTATTTTATTTTTATTACAGGAAATGGTTTTTGCAGTCAAATAAAAGATGGTCAAAAACATGTGTCTTTATTTCATTAAAATGATTTTTAATTAAAGTGTGTGTGTTTTATTTTTATTTCATGCAATAGGATTAATAATTGATAGTTGTCTAATTGACAGCTCTCAATTATTAACCTGGCTTAAGGTCACCTTTCAATTGCAAGGTGGCTTTAACCCCATATTAACCCATTCGCCACCGCTACAGGGCAATGGGAATAGACGGGCAAAGTGCCAGAAAGGGCGAATCTAATTATAGATTTGTCTTTTCTGGGGTGTCTGGGGGCAGATGTTAGTAGCCAGGGGGGGGCCAAAAATAATGGTCCCTCTCTGGGCTATTATTATCTGCCCAATTCGCTGGCTTTGTCTGTCTGGTTGCGAAAATAGGGCGGGAGCCCACGCATTTTTTTAAAACAATTTTACACCTCATATATATATATATATATATATATATATATATATATACATGTCATTGAATTTGTGACACATATATATATATTTATAGTTCATACACTTCTACATAGTATAATAGCCGCTAATTCAATTGCCGGCTTTTGTGAAAATGCAGAACCCGACATGAAATGACACTTGGTGTACATAGGGTTAACCATGTCTTTTCATGTCCTTTGCTATCTGATTTGCACAAACAATTACATCAGTCTATGTGTGCAAAATTTCACACCTGTAGGGGTTAATTAAAGGTGTAAATTTGTAGCAAAAAAGTCCGTTTTTTTTACAACGAATTTACACCTTTAATTAACCCCTACAGGTGTGAAATTTTGCACACATAGACTGATGTAATTGTTTGTGCAAATCAGATAGCAAACAACATGAAAAGACATGGTTAACCCTATGTACACCAAGTGTCATTTCATGTCGGGTGCTTCTGTCTTTTCACTGAAGCCGGCTTTACCCGGCAATTGAATCAGAGGCTATTTTACTATGTAGAAGTGTATAAACTATACATATATGTATATATATATATGTCACAATGACATGTATATATATATATATATATATATATATATATATATATATGTATTCTATGTGTGTATATTTTGTGTTTACAACGAAAGAAAGGGTTTTTTTAGTTGCGATATTTTGTTCCCATAGACTTATATGGGACTTCCGGTATCGGAATCGGATATCGCCGATATTTAGTGATATCGGCGATACCATTCCGATCCGATATTTTTAGATATCGAGCAGTATCGCTCAACACTAATCAAGATGCTTGGAGGCAGAGTTGGAAGCGGTTTTTCACTGAAGGAACGTGGTTTTACCCACATGGATCACCGCTTCAACAGTGTCGAACAGCGTCTTGATCGCCTGGAGGCCGACCTCAACAGACCAGCGCACCATTTTTTCAGTAAAATAGAACGGGGCATGGCGGAACACCTTACTCCTGAGCAACAGCTGGGTGTGATGCAGGCCTGCAACAATGCTTACTTGCAGGCTATGCAGCAGAATCGGTACGTGCAGCAGTCAGTGGTTGCATATCCAACAGTGCCACCACTGATTCGCCACACATCACTACCGACTTCTGTTGCATACCACTGCACGGCCACCAGCATTCCGAGTCACCACTACACCACCACAAGTCGAGTACTGTTGGACACTCCACCGTCGCCACCACCATGTCAAGCGCTGCTCCTGTGTGGAGCAACACCACCACAGACACTGGTCCACAGTCATGGACTCAAGCTAGCGCAGTACCTGCTTGGGCCAACACACCCACTTCTCCTTCTAGGAGTACCGCCACCAGTCAACAATTTCCCGCCACAGCACCCACTGATCCTATGAGTACCGTCACCAGTCAGCAACAATCCATTTCAAGGGCACCAACTTCTCCTTCTAGGAGTACCGCCACCAGTCAACAATTTACCGCCACAGCACCCACTGATCCTATGAGTACCGCCACCAGTCAGCAACAATCCATTTCAAGGGCACCCACTTCTCCTTGGAACACCGCCAACCCTTTAGTTACTCCGAGCACTGCCAACACTTCCACCGCCACTGCCACCACCGAGCATGAGAGCGTTGACCCACATTCATGTCTTTTTTGCTTCAAGGCCAAGGTCAACCAGCTCAAGGCGGACACGGAGAAGTCGGTCCATGCATGGTACTCCTGTCCCCAAGAAGAAAAATAAAAAATCTTTGTTTGTCCATCCACCCTCTCCTCCTAATGTGTCTCAAAGTGACTCTCATTTGATGTGTGATCTTCCTTCACCCACTACTTTTGTTGCCCCTTCCCCTCGAACCCCTTCATCGGTTTCCAGCCGCTCTTCATCTCTGCACACCCCCAGAGTATCGAAATCACCACCAAAACGTCAGTAGCACTAAAAATTTGTAATAAAAAAGCACATTTCTATACAACTTCTGTGGCAGTGACGATACATATGGCATCTTGTACACACATTGTAATAATCTGATTTTTCTATTACTACTGGGGCAGTGACTAACAATTGCATCTTGGACAAACATTGTACTAATCTGATTTTTCTTTACTACTGGGGCAGTGACTACAAATTGCATCTTGTACAAACATTGTACTAATCTGATTTTTCTATTACTACTGGGGCAGTGACTACCAATTGCATCTTGTACAAACATTGTACTAATCTGATTTTTCTATTACTACTGGGGCAGTGACTACCAATGGCATCTTGGACAAACATTGTACTAATCTGATTTTTCTATTACTACTGGGGCAGTGACTACCAATTGCATCTTGGACAAACATTGTACTAATCTGATTTTTCTATTACTACTGGGGCAGTGACTACCAATTGCATCTTGTACAAACATTGTACTAATCTGATTTTTCTATAACTTCTGGGGCAGTGACTAACAATTGCATCTTGGACAAACATTGTACTAATCTGATTTTTCTATTACTACTGGGGCAGTGACTACCAATTGCATCTTGTACAAACATTGTACTAATCTGATTTTTCTATTACTACTGGGGCAGTGACTACCAATTGCATCTTGTACAAACATTGTACTAATCTGATTTTTCTATTACTACTGGGGCAGTGACTACCAATGGCATCTTGTACAAACATTGTACTAATCTGATTTTTCTATTACTACTGGGGCAGTGACTAACAATTGCATCTTGGACAAACATTGTACTAATCTGATTTTTCTATTACTACTGGGGCAGTGACTACCAATTGCATCTTGTACAAACATTGTACTAATCTGATTTTTCTATTACTACTGGGGCAGTGACTACCAATGGCATCTTGTACAAACATTGTAATAATCTAATTTTTCTATTACTACTGGGGCAGTGACTACCAATGGCATCTTGGACAAACATTGTACTAATCTGATTTTTCTATTACTACTGGGGCAGTGACTACCAATTGCATCTTGTACAAACATTGTACTAATCTTATTTTTCTATAACTTCTGGGGCAGTGACAATACCATGCTCATGTTGGACACAAATTGTACTAATGTGATTTATCAAAAACCTTTGTGTGAATAGAAATATTTTCTTTTTTTGTTAATAAAAATAAATTATAATGTGATCTATACAAATGTAATCAAAAAAATCATTGGCAATTCAAATGTTGTTTTCCTGTTGTACAAAATAAATGTGCCAATCTTCTTTTAGTAATTTTGGTTTGCTTTGTGTTTATTTCGCCACCTACACACTGCGACGTACACACACTGCGATGTACACTTTGCGTTTTTGACTACACATAACTACAGGAATGACACAAGTTTGTGTACTTCATGGAGATATGTTTAGTCCAAAACACAAATATATTACTTTTTTTGCAACAACAGTCTGTCTGTCTGCTAATATTGCACAGACTGAATAGAGGATGGTGTTGAGTGCAAGGCATATCTATTTAACCTTGCCAGATATACTAAAAAATTAAATGAGTGTGGTGTGTTTTTGACATTATTTCACTTTGTGATACAAGGCCATGTATTCTAGATATAGCTTGTAATTGAGCACATCCTCTATTCAGGTGTGTGTGAAGAAACAGAGGAGATGATGGTGAAAATACACTTTATATGTACAATACCCTGACCTTGTATCATTACTATCACACCTGGCCAGGTGAATAGACATGAGTTTTAACCAGATGCGTTTCTTCAGTATGCATATATTTGAAGCATACTGTAGCGATGCTGCTGTTTAGAACTCATGTGTACTCACCTGCCCAGGCCTGATAGATTCTGAAGTGACGATGCGTTATTTGGGGCATCACCACTTCAGCATGCCACCAGGCATTGGTATAGAACAAGATGTATAATCTTTATTATCTCTGCGTTCCAAATCAAGTCACAGTGACACAAATTAATTGTTGTGTTAAATAAAGGTCATACAACTTGTGTGCATGTATATTTAACTACATAGTCAGGATTACAAATAAATTCATGATGCACCCAAAAATATGCATCATGAATTCACTGGTAAACCTGGCCATTTCATAATTGTTTTTTAATTTAAAAACAGACTGCACGTGGTACAGGTATAAACAGAGGTATTTTATTTAAGTAAAAAAAAATTATATTTTGATTAACATACAGACAAGAACATTATTTTACACCATTTGTTCTTGCCAATCCACCCGTCCTACATCTGAGATGAAGTAGGCCGCAAATTGGTCTCTCATTTGGCTGACTTCAACAGAAGACCTGAGAGGGTGCTGAGTGAACTCAGTCAATGGGTTAGGAGCTGCATCATCAAGTTCAAAGCTTGGGTGCTCTTTCGCCATGACAAAGTTATGTAGCACCACACAGGCCTTCACAACTTCATACACTGTTTGCACTTTCAGATGAATAGCTGTGCCCAGAATGCGCCACCTGGAAACCAGTATACCGAAGGCACACTCTACAGTTCTTCTTGCCCTGGTCAGCCTGTAATTGAAAATTTTTTTGTTGTGGTCCAAGTCCCGGCTGGAGTAGGGTTTAAGTAGGTGTTGGCTCATCTGGAATGCCTCATCCCCAACCATTACAAATGGCATTGCTGGACCTTCGGTGTGGGGAAGAGGCCGTGGCATGGGGAAATTAAACTGGTTGCCATACAACCTCCGTCCCATGTCAGAGTTCTTAAACGCCTGTGAGTCATTCCCACGGCCAAATGCCCCAATGTCCACCGCAACAAACATACAGTCTGCATCTGCAATGGCCATAAGAACTGTAGAATAGTACTTCTTGTAATTGTAGTACTCCGAGCCTGTTCTTTTAGGTTTGATGATGCGGATGTGTTTCCCATCAACTGCTCCCAAACAGTTGGGGAAATTGCATGTTGTCCAGAATTTTTCTGCTATTTCTAGCCACTTTTCGGTGGTGGGCAGGGGCATAAATTCCGGACAGAGAACAGTCCACAATGCCCGGCAGGTGTCAACAACGATTCCTGACAACGTGGAGATACCAATCCGGTACTGGAAGTGAAGTGAAGAGAGGCTCTCTCCAGTAGCAAGGAATCTATAGAAAGAACAAAAAAGAAAATGCAAAGTCTGTGGCAATTATGTATAGTGTAGCTAAAAATACCGCATGTACATTCAGAGCCCTGTCCAACGTCTGTCTGAGTAATAGTGCCATCTATACTGCCGTTTAGTTCATTTTTCACTTGCAGATTGCTGATGAGTTTTATCTTTTATAATGGCTTCAGTCCCATTTATGCCTTGTCAGGCCAGTGACAATTTACATTTAGAGCAATGCTATTGATACAGCATATCTTCAGGCTGTTGTGAGTATAGGAGGATGGGGAATTGCTTCCTGTGTTATCTTACGATCCTCCACCCATAACATTCTTCTCACTGAACACTCTTTGCCAGGGACAAAAATGGGAGGGATAGATCTCCTTGTGACACTCAGGAACTTATAAAGGATTTTAAAATAACAATACTCTGTCAATCTTTGATGGGAATTCCACTATGTGCTTGAAACACTGCTGAAATCTTTAGGGATTATCTGGCTTTGAGCCATTTGGCTGGCAGCAATCACGCCTTATTCTCCCATATACAGGAGAGCTTGCTCTGCCAAGCATTCCTCTAGGAGCCAGCCATGGCCAAATGTCACTGGTGTTGGCTTATCACTTAGGGTGCTTTCATATTGTGTCTAGAACACGCTCAGTAGCCCCGTCGGGGCATATGTCCGAACCCCCCTCTAGTTTTTAGGGACATACAGCTTGTAACAGTAATTTCATATATATATATATTGTGAGACAGTGAAGGAATATGTGGTGAATGAGGTGTATATTTCACCTAAGTACCTTGCTGACTGGTATGAGCGAAATGTGTGGCTTTGTAAACCTGGTGGTAAAGAAAGGTCACTACACCTGCCATTCAGTACACGCTTGCAGCTCAGACCTGAATCCACTCAGGTGTTGATTAGGAAGCCAGAAGTAGGTGCTTGGGAGCACAGTCAGGGAGCTCATTCAGTCTGGGCAAGGGGTCCAGACACAGAAGGTGTCTCCAAGAGTGTGGGAGCTGTCTTTAGCCCGGACACAGGGAGGTGTCCTGGCACAAGGAAGCAGTCTCTAAGAGTGTGAGCTATCTCAGTCTGGGTGCAGGAAGTACCCCGGACACAGGAGTAGTCGCAGTGAGAATCCGTGCGAATAGCGACTGAATAGGAGGTGACCTCTCTCAAGTCTGGACATTGGAGTTGCCTTCGGACATAAAGAGGAGTGTCTGTGAAACTCCATACTGGTAACATATGTGATATGTGTTGTTTTGGGCACAGACTGGTAGAGTCTGGGTCCCGGATAGAGAGGGCCATCTATCTAAGTGTAATTTAGTGGCTAGACAAGCCCAGGTTTTCTGTTTATGATTTGTTTTTATCTGTGTGCTGTGGACTTTAATAAAACTGGTTGCGGCCAGTTTTCACCAAACTGCTGTCTGAATGAACTGTTTCCGTGCCATTCTGTCTACCCAGACAGCGATCCTAGAGCTAAACCCCCCGGAAAGGCTACAATTGGCGGAGAATGCTGGGGCAGCGCAGGGCCTGGTACAGTTAGTGCTGGAGTGTGCATGCAGCACAGTGGCGAGAGACAGCATTAAAGGTGAAGTCTATTGAAATAGCAACAGAAAAAAAAAAAAAAAAGTGTGTCAGCAGAAACGTCTGTTTGGAGCAGTCTTGGAGAGACAGTGGCCCTGATAGGGTCTGGAGAGAGAAAATGTATGCACAGCAAAGCTGAACTTGTTGTGAAAATGACTGTGGAATGTGCAGCAACAAAAGAAAAGTTTGTGGAGCAGTCTTAAAGAGACAGTAGCCCTAATAGACTTTGCAAAGAAAAAAAAAAAAAAAGTGGTTGCACAGCAAGGCTGAATTTTCTGTGGAAAAAAAGCTGTGTAGTGTGTATGCCTTGACTGAAGTCTGCCGTTGTGAAGAGAGAGAAGTGTGACAGCATGGATGACAGCATGGAGGCGCTGTTTGAACAAATGGCGCAAGTTAATGTGCAACATAAGACTGCTGTGATTGAGACAGATGAGTCCGGCAGTATGGAGGAACTCGTTGAGTACCTGGTGCAGGCCCAGCGAAGCATGGAGCAGCAGCGCCTGCAGCACCAGCAGCACATGCAGCAGAGCATGGAGCAGCAATTCCTGCAGCACCAGCAGCGCATGCAGCAGGCCCAGCAGCAATTCCTGCAGCAGCAGGAGAATAACCGGTTATTTGTTGAGCAGATGACAGCACCAAAAAAGGATTTCGGTGCCGCGTCCCGAAGTAATGTTGTGAAGGCACCGGCGTTGTCCGCTATAAAGAAGGCGGTAAGACGGTCCTTGAGAAAAATGACACCTCGTGATGATGTGGAGGTATATCTTACTAGGTTTGAGAGACTGGCAGAGAAGGAGAATCTGCCACTATCTGAATGGGCCATGGCGGTCGTACCCTATCTGATTGGGGAACCCCAAAAAGTCTGGGCTGACCTGAGCAAGCAGGACAGCGAAGACTATGCCAAGTTGAAAGCGGCGATTCTTACCCGGCTGGGTGTTACGGTGACAGCCCGTGCCAGGGGAGTTCGTGACTGGAGATACAGTTGGGAGTCTGCAGTCAGCAGGCCTGATTATGGAGTTGAAAAGGTGATAGTGGACCGCTACACCCAAGCACGTCCTCCTGAGGTACAGCCGTCTGAGAGGTCATCACTTCGGAGTTCCCGGACGCTGAACTCTCGCGGTAAGAGCGTTCCAGCTGTTGGGGACATGGGGTATGCTGATAAGCGGGTTCAGGCCCGAGGGGACATGTGGGTGGGAGAGTGTGATGGACAGTGTTGGAGCTGGCGTGAAATTGCAGCCAACTGTCCAATAGAGGGGGAGCCTATGTGTTGTGATGTTGGCAGATCCCTCTCTCCCTGCGCAGAGCCTGTGTGTGTGTCCACCTCAGCCGAAGAGACTGGACCACAGGGGTCCCCGGTGGTTGTAAGTGACTGCCCAGCACAGGCCCTCTTGGACTCAGAGAGTCCAGTGACTTCCGTATGTGACAGCCTGAGTGATAGGGACTTCATCCCTGATAAGCACCTGAGTGTGGTGTACATCCATGAAGACACCAAAGTCTACCCAGAGACTGCCGTGGACTTGGTCCCCAAACTCGGGGAGGTTTCATATGAAGTGGGGGTAGTGAAGACCCTGGTGCACCCCGTTATATTGGGTAATGACTTTCCCCGGTCTAAGGATCTCTGGGGGAAAAATGTTTCTGATGGACAGTGTGATGAAGCTCCTACTGAGGGTGTGCAGTCCCGAGGGGCGGAACACAATGCTAGTGGGCCGTTAAACTTATGTGATAATGATGATGACCATGATAATATTGATAATGATAATGATGATCATGATGAGGATGCTGATATTGATAATGATGATAATGCTAATCATAATAGTGATAATACTGATGATGACCGTGATAAAGATGACATTTCTTTGCAGGTGATGTTGGGAGACGAGGATGGTGGTTCTCGGGAACCGAGTGTCCCTGACCTGCCTGGCTCCTGTGACAATTTTGGGAGTGAGCCGGTGCGAGACCCCACTCTTAAAACGGCACAGGAAAATGTAATTGTTCTGAATGAGGTTCCCAAGAGCCTGGCTCTGAGGAGAGGTTTCCTCATGCTGCCATGAACAATAACCTATTGTATAGGGACACTGAAGTCCAGGGAGAGGTCGTAAGTCAGCTCCTGGTATCTGAGCTATATGGAAGTATAGTGCTGGGGTTATCACATAGTCACATACTTGAGGGACCACCTGAGGGAAACCAGGGACCAGATGGTGAAGTTAATGTTGTGGATGACATGTTAACTAAGGTTCCAGATCAAGATGTGAATGAGAATGAATTGTATAACCCTGACAGTGAGCCGGATGTGAATGAAAATGAAGTGTCTAACCCTGGAAGTGAGCCAGATGTGGCTGAGAAAAGGGGGTCAGACAGGGATAGTGGTGGTGATAGTGAGTCATCTGATGACAATAAAGCAACCAGTGCAAGTGAGGAAGGCATGGTAGCAGAGGAGATTGAGAGTCCTGAGAGGAAGGCTGAGGCTGACCTTGCAGTCGGACGGAGGATGGCATCTGAAGATGTTGTACCGTTGGCCGGTTCCCTGGCGAAGACTAAGGTGAAAGACAGGACTCTGAGACTGAACACAGCACAAGTGGATGCTGTTGAAAATGAGAAGTTATCAATGTATGGTGTGGATCTGCATCAGGCCAAGGACTCGGAAAGTGAAGCTATGAGGAACAAGACTGAAGATGTGGGGAATGACTCTGCCCCGGAATATGTTTCTGCTGGAGACAGCGGCGTGGACGGTGTACTGTCCGGATCCGTGGCTGCGACTCGCGAAGCTCGGGCCGGAAGTTCGGCGCCCGCTGCGCCATCGGAGTTCCCGAGCGACCCAAAGGATCTGGATAAATCCCAAGATGAGATTTTGAGACCTCGGGTTGGCCTTGGTGAGCTCAGGCGCATTTTCATGGAGTCTACACTTGAACCACGTCCCAGTGAGTGGGAGGGGCGATGTGTCGCTCCGTTGCCGCTGCAGATACACGGGAGCTCAGATGGGATGCAGAACGTGGTGGAAAAGAAGACTGATGGTAGGGCTTCTGAGCATGTCCTACCAGAAGAGCCTGAAGAAAGGGCCGAAGACGTAAAGGACGTCCAACAACTACAGGAGAAGATGCGTAGCCATGAGGATCTCCTGGAGAAAGAAGTAAGAGCTCTGAGTCTTATGCAAAGTGAGCCTGTACCAGAAGAGGATAAATTATGTGTACCGACCAAGAAAAACGATCAGCTCCCTCTACAGTGCCAATCGTTTGAACAGTGTGGCTCGGAATGGGCAGAGACCATGACAGAGGCGCTTGGGTTCTGTGAGGTAGAATTTATGAATCAACTGATATTTAAGAAAGTAGATGTGCTAAAGAAAGTTCAGGGGGAATTAGAGAAAACCCCTATACCTCCTGTGACAGTTGGTGACACAGGGTCAGTGCCCCAAAAACAGGAGGTACGAAAGTTTCTGAGGAAGAATCAGCAGAGCTGTTCTGACGTGCCTGGTCGTACTTATCTGGTGAGCCACTATACCGAGACTGAGGCTGGCACTAAAGTCAAGATGAAACCGTGCAGGATACCCGAGGCCCGCAGAGAGTATAGGCCTGGGAGGGTACAGGGTAGTGCGGATGCTTCAGATGAAGAGAAAACTGATGTTGGCTATGACAGTGGTGAGGATGAAGCTGATGAGGGCCATGACTGGTCCAGAGTTCACTGTCTCTGTTGGATTGTTGACCAGCCCTCCGGTCTGGATGACCAGCCCTCCGGTCTGGAGAAGAGGGAGGGGATATGTGAGACAGTGAAGGAATATGTGGTGAATGAGGTGTATATTTCACCTAAGTACCTTGCTGACTGGTATGAGCGAAATGTGTGGCTTTGTAAACCTGGTGGTAAAGAAAGGTCACTACACCTGCCATTCAGTACACGCTTGCAGCTCAGACCTGAATCCACTCAGGTGTTGATTAGGAAGCCAGAAGTAGGTGCTTGGGAGCACCGTCAGGGAGCTCATTCAGTCTGGGCAAGGGGTCCAGACACAGAAGGTGTCTCCAAGAGTGTGGGAGCTGTCTTTAGCCCGGACACAGGGAGGTGTCCTGGCACAAGGAAGCAGTCTCTAAGAGTGTGAGCTATCTCAGTCTGGGTGCAGGAAGTACCCGGACACAGGAGTAGTCGCAGTGAGAATCCGTGCAATAGCGACTGAATAGGAGGTGACCTCTCTCAAGTCTGGACATTGGAGTTGCCTTCGGACATAAAGAGGAGTGTCTGTGAAACTCCATACTGGTAACATATGTGATATGTGTTGTTTTGGGCACAGACTGGTAGAGTCTGGGTCCCGGATAGAGAGGGCCATCTATCTAAGTGTAATTTAGTGGCTAGACAAGCCCAGGTTTTCTGTTTATGATTTGTTTTTATCTGTGTGCTGTGGACTTTAATAAAACTGGTTGCGGCCAGTTTTCACCAAACTGCTGTCTGAATGAACTGTTTCCGTGCCATTCTGTCTACCCAGACAGCGATCCTAGAGCTAAACCCCCCGGAAAGCTTACAATATATATATATAGTGCCATAATCTGCAGAATGTTACAATTCAGAAGATACGTCTACAAAAATGATCAGACATTACAGAGGAACATATCCTGTAATTCAGAATTCCAGACAAGAGCTTATAGTCTATGAGAAGATGGGGGAGACACAAAAGGTAGAAATTGCTTGTTTAGTAGTGTCCTGCCATGTGATTATAACAACACATCTAGCCATACACATTACGTGGCTGTCAGCTAGACGATGCTTTGGCAGATCATACAGGCGACAGCCATCTCAGCCGACTTTCCCATAGACAGAAGTCGTTCTTCTGCCCAGCGCTCCTGTGTTCTCTATGAGAAAGCAGGGAGATCATAAATACGGGAGAGTCATCACTACCCCTATGAAAAGATGACATGACTCCCTGGCCTACCATTATGGATTGGTACTGGATATCACCCTCTTAATCATAGATTTTCTCAGATAAAATCCAATGCCTATGGGGTTATAGTGGAGGTCTCATGCACATTTATGGGAGCTCAAATATGGGAATGTATGAAACAAAACTGTGACACGCCCCATGTAGGAACCCTTAATTGTCTGATGAATGAACAATTGCTAAGCCTTGACAATAAGCTTCTAGATACTTGTTAAAAGCTTGGCAATACACAACATGCAGTAAACACAGCACAGTAAGGGCCCTGTCACACATAGCGACACACCAGCGATCCCAACAACAATATGAACTTGTCAGGATCGCTGGTGTGTCGCTACATGATTGCTGGTGAGCTTCCAAACAGGCAGATCTCAGCAGCGATCAGGACAGCGACTATGCGGGTAACAAGCGACGCACGTCGCATAGTTACCCGCAGTGTACGTTAGATACCAGCGCTCTGGTGCAGGGAGCTGGTAACCAAGGTACACATCGGGTTTCTAGGCACCGCCCGGCGCTTAGAAACCCGCTGTGTACCTTGGTTACCAGCTCCCCTGCACCAGCGCGCTGGTATCTAACGTACACATCGGGTTCCTAGGCATCGCCCGGCGCCTAGAAACCCGATGTGTACCTTGGTTACCAGCTGATCGCTGGTCTCCCGCCTGCCACACGCAGCAATGCGTGCTGGCCAGCGGGAGACCAACGATCAAAAAAATGTCCAGGACATTCAGCGACGATCAGCGATACCCAGCAGGGGGGCTGATCGTCGCTGAATGTCACACACAGCGATATCGCTGGGGAGATCGCTGTTGCGTCACAAAGCTTGTGACTCAGCAGCGATCTCGCTAGCAATCTCGCTATGTGAGACGGGGGCTTAAGTTATACATTGCACCCCAGTTCAGGTGACAGCATTTCACAATTACAAACAACCTCCTCCATAAAAATAGGAGCTAAGAACAAACACTTAGCCAAGTTTCCTATACTGAGCACATCCCCCACCCAAACTATGGGGCAAGTTGAGGCATATCTATGCTCTTGTATGTTGTGGGATTATGTATGTGTGAATAGATTTGCCTTACAAAAGGACAATATTTAAGTATGAAGGGTATGCCACACTAAACAACATCGCTAACGGGATCGCTAAAAAACGTCACTATTTAGCGATCCCGTTAGCGATGTTGTTGTGTGCGGCAGCTGCCAGCGACGAGCTTCCTGCTGTGATCTCGCTCGTCGCTGGAATCGTTCCGGACCCTATTTTCGTCGCTGGCGCCCCGCTGGGTAAGTATATATCGCTAAGTGTGGCACCTTTTTTAGCGATTTAGCGGTACTTTTGTACCGCTAAAGTCGTTAAGGAGATCGCTAACCGCGATAGCGTCCTTAACGATATCGCTAAATGTGGCCGACACTAGCGATATAGAAACAATCCCGCTAGCGATCGCATTAGTATGCGTCTTTATCGCTATCGCTAGCGGAATTGTTTAGTGTGGCAGTACCTTTAGAATGTGTAGGGAAATAGGTTCACAACGTAGGCTGGTGCTGTGCCTCCGATATTATAAGGAGACAGGGGCTGCTTCTTACTGATTATGTTATGCTATGTACATGGTGTATTACGTAAGCAGAATTTGTTCCTCAGGGAGTCACACTTCCGAAATACATAGTGGTGAGGGTGGGACAGACATACCATACATGCTACCTCTACAGCTGTCCAAGGGCCATATAGATTGGGGGCCCAGTACGACTTTCACAGAAGCTCCCCACTTATCTATTACAACATGTGTAAAGGACTGAGAAAACAATCAACAAATTGAACCAAATATATGAAATTTCCTGTAGTTCATACCAAAGAATCCTAACTCAAGATTTGAACAAGAGACGTGTCACGACAAAGGTTGTTTCCACGACTGCTTACCGATAACCAGAGGGAGAACCATCTGAGAGTGCGTCAGGAATTGAAAGAACAAGCACAAACTGACTGATATTTTGTTAAAAGTCATCACAGGGGATAAATCTTGTTGTTACACCTAAAATTCTGGAACACAACAGCAGTCCAGCTAGTGGAAGACAGCTTCATCGCTCAGACCAAAAAAAGCATGGCAAGTTAAATCAAATTTGAATTCCATGATGGTTTGTTTTATCGAAATCAAAGGAGTCGTTCACATTGAATTTGTTCCTCAGAGCACAATAGTGTACCAACATTACTCTCTGCAAGTGCTGAAATGGTTGTGTGAGGAAATGAGAAAAAAACAACCTGAATTCGGGGACTGGCTGATTCATCATGACAATGCGCCTGCCCACACATCTTTGAAAATCAACCAGTTTTTGTTGAAAAATGGCATGACAACGGTTTCTAACACCACTTGCTCGCCCAACCTAGCTCCCTGTGACTTCTTCTTGTTCGCAAGAATGAAGAAAAATCTAAAGGGAAAGAGTTTTCAGGACGAAGAAGAGGTTACGAAAAATTACTGGAGGCACCTAACAGCATTAGTTCTGAAGAATATAAAAAATGTTTCCAATAATAATAATAAACATTTTATTTATATGGCGCCAGCATATTCTGAAGCCCTTTACAATTAAGCAGGGACATGTGCAGACAATAAAAACAATAAAAAACAATACAATGTAGCACATTTCACCAGTCACAGGAGCAAGGAGGAGTGTGGACCCTGCTCGCAAGCTTACAATCTACAAGGAAATAGGGGGACACAATAGGTAGAAGGTTTGAACACAGGAAAAATGTAGGGACAAGTGCATATCATCTACTGGACAGTATATTGAAGGGGATTAATGTTTTTAAGATGAAATTTTGAATAATAAAAAAAAGTAATTCTCATTTTTTGGGGTACCCCCTTGTATTTGAGGGGATACTTGTTGTGAGACATTAGACAAAAAGCAAAGATTCTGTTATTTCACATGGGCCTTCTGTTGTGTCTGACCCAGACGCAGACTCCATATACAGATAGACAAAATCAGTGTCACCAGTAGACCTGTCATCATGTGGAAAGTGACCACTTCTTGCATTTATTCTAATCTCGTGCCCTCCTGAGTCATTTTTTAATCATCTGTACAGTTCCAGTGATAAGAGGATTTTTACATAGTGCTAATGTTTATGCTCTTTACAAGGGTGTGTGACTTGCAGTTTCTCTGTGGACATATCTTTAGGGTCTTCTGGATTACCACTCTGTGAGGACCACTCCCTTGTCAAGACCATAAAAAGTAGCACTGACTATAAAGACCAAAAATATAAAAAAACAGAATACTCAGAGGACCAGTGGGAATAAAATAAGAGTAAAAACTGGCCACTTTTCACCTGGTGACACGTCCTCTTTAAAGGGGTTATACAACATTTTCCAATATCTAATACAGCTGCCAATGTAATAAAGAAGTAACATTGTCCTACCTATTGTCTCCATGCAATCTCAGCATTGCCCCTACTGCAGTGCTGCTGGATTTTACATGGAGTCAGAGTCTTCTGCATTCATGTGCGTAGTACTGGCCTTGCTATTCAGCGATGGCAACCAGAATGACAATAGTACGGCAAGCGACCGCTGCAGCCACTAATAGAGGGAAATCTCATACTATTGTTGTCAGTCTAAGGCTATGTGCACACGTTGCGGATTGTTAGCGTTTTTGCCGCGTTTTTTCGCGGTGAAAACGCGGCAAAAACGCTTACCCAACGCAACACATTATATCCTATGGGATTCCGCAATGCTGTGCACATGCTGCGTGTTTTTCCGCGGCCAAATCGCATCGCGGAAAAAAAACACAGCATGTTCATTGTTTTTCTGGAATCGCGGCAATTCCACCACCATAGGAATGCATTGAGCCGCTTACTTTCCGCATGTGGCTATGCCCACCATGCGCAAAGTAAGCAGTTCATGTGCGGATGGTACCCAGGGTCTGGAGAAGAGGAGACTCTCCTCCAGGTCCTGGGTACCATATCCCTGTAAAAACAATAATTAAAATTAAAAATCGTGATATTCTCACGCTCCGGCGGCCCCCGCAGCCTTCCCGCCTCTCAGCGACGCTCCCGGCAGCTCCCGTTCCCAGGCGTGCTTAGCGACAATAACCCCAGATGACGTAGCGGTCTCGCGTGATGCTACGTCATCTGGGGTCATGGTCGCAAAGGACGCCAGGGAACGGGATTGGCCGGGAGTGTCGCTGAGAGGCGGGAAGGCTGCAGGGGCCGCCGGAACGTGAGAATATCACGATTTTTTTTTTTTAAATTATTTTTAACATTAGATCTTTTTACTATTGATGCGACATAGGCGGATATATACGCATACCTATAAAAATGCGTATTTCCTGCTGCAGGGAGGTGCGGGATTGCCACTGAAATTTCTGCAGCAATTCCGCAATGTGTGCACATAGCCTTAGGCCTCTTTCACACATCCGGTGTGCGCCTGACGGCGCCCCCGGCATTTAGCCGCAGCGCCGCATCAGAAAACATGATGCGCCGCTTGCGGGTTTTTTTGCATTGACTTGCATTAGCGCCGGATGGCGCCGCATGTCAATGCGTCGTATGCGATTTTGTCCGGATGCGTCGGAAATGTACATTCCGGCGGCCGGACAAAACGCAGCATGTAACGTTTTTTTTTTTTTGCCGATTCCCCTGATGTCTCCGGGCATCAGAAACCATCCGGCAAAAAAACGCATGCGGCGCATCAGGTTTTCTGATGCGGCGCTGCGGCTAAATGCCGGGGGCGCCGTCAGGCGCACACCGGATGTGTGAAAGAGGCCTTAGGGTATGTTTACATTTATTTATTTTACTCAGTGATATATGGCCATTATTAATTCCACAGCGCTTTACAGACATTATATGCTGTCTTTGTTAGGTGGGCAGGTTCTTTAACCCGCCTGACATGGAGGCAAAGACGTGTTAAAAAGAATAACCATATCATGCATTGCAATGTAAAAGTACTTGCAGCGCACAAGTGCAGTATTGAACACTGCCACTGTTGTGCACACATTATCAGTGCTGGGGCACACAGTATCAGTGTCGGGGCACACATCAGTGCTGGGGCACACAGTATCAGTGTCGGGGCACACATCAGCGCTGGGGCACACAGTATCAGTGTCGGGGCACACATCAGCGCTGGGGCACACATTATCAGTGCTGGGGCACTCAGTATCAGTGTTGGGGCACACATCAGTGCTGGGGCACACAGGTATCAGTGTTTGGGGGCACACAACAGTGCTGGGGAACCACATCAGTGCTGGGCCACACATTATCAGTGGTTGGGCACTCAGTATCAGTGTCAGGGCACACATCAGTGCTGGGGCACACCGTATCAGTGCTGGGGCACACAGTATCAGTGCTGGGGCACACATCAGTGCTGGGGCACACATCAGTGTTGGGGCACACAGTATCAGTGTCGGGGCACACATCAGTGCTAGGGTACACAGTATCAGTGTCGGGGCACACATCAGTGCTAGGGTACACAGTATCAGTGTCGGGGAACACATCAGTGCTGGGCCACACATTATCAGTGGTTGGGCACTCAGTATCAGTGTCAGGGCACACATCAGTGCTGGGGCACACCGTATCAGTGCTGGGGCACACAGTATCAGTGTCGGGGCACACATCAGTGCTGGGGCACACAGTATCAGTGTCGGGGCACACATCAGTGCTGGGGCACACATCAGTGTTGGGGCACACAGTATCAGTGTCGGGGCACACATCAGAGCTAGGGTACACAGTATCAGTGTCGGGGCACACATCAGTGCTAGGGTACACAGTATCAGTGCTGGGGGCACACATCAGTGTCAGGGCACACAGTATCAGTGTCGGGGCACACATCAATGCTGGGGCACACAGTATCAGTGTCGGGGCACACATCAGCGCTGGGGCACACATTATCAGTGCTGGGGCACACAGTATCAGTGTCGGGGCACACATCAGCGCTGGGGCACACATTATCAGTGCTGGGGCACTCAGTATCAGTGTCGGGGCACACAGTATCAGTGTCGGGGCACACATCAGTGCTGGGGCACACAGTATCAGTGTCGGGGCACACATCAGCGCTGGGGCACTCAGTATCAGTGTTGGGGCACACATCAGTGCTGGGGCACACAGTATCAGTGCTGGGGCACACAGTATCAGTGCTGGGGCACACACAGTGCTGGGGAACACATCAGTGCTGGGCCACACATTATCAGTCGTTGGGCACTTAGTATCAGTGTCAGTGCACACATCAGTGCTGGGGCACACAGTATCGTTGTCGGGGCACACATCAGTGCTGGGGCACACATCAGTGCTGGGGCACACAGTATCAGTGTCGGGGTGACGCGCACCAAATTGGTGGTACCAGGGCTATGGGGTACTCGGAACCGAGCCCATGGAAGTCTATGGGGAATATTTACAGGGGATTGTAGTTATAGTAGTTCGTGACGCCACCTGTGGTTTCTGATCTGATTGACCAGCGCTGCAGGGTAGATCTCTGAGGGGATGTTATGGCAGCTAGGTGTTAAGTCCCCCACAGGTGGAACTAGGTCCCTCAAAGTCTATGGTGGTGTTGCAGGGTGCAGATAAGAATTCAGTCACACACCATGCAGTCTCTTTCCATACCTTTACTTGTAGATGTTGCAGGTATGTCCCGGGAAGCTGGTCAGGTTGGAGAATGCACATTCAGGAAAACTGTTGAGCAGGTTAGAGGCCTCCTTTCTCCTTGTAATGTGTGTGAGTACAAACTTGCATAAAGTCAAGTGCAACTCTTTCAATAGCAACTACGCCCGGCCAACATTGTGGTAGAGCCTTTTCATTGGTAAAACTAAGTCTATATTTGCTGATCAGGCTAGACTCCTGTTCTCCTGACTCCAGTTACGTATCGACACATTGGGCTACCTTCTGTGACTTGAAGTCCAGCAAGGCCTCCGGTTTTCTTATCACTAGACATAAAGTACTAGCAATGCTTCGGACCCCGGTGTCCGGTTTAATTGAGTGAGGGTGATTTGTCCCTTTGTCACTCTTACTTCTCCACTCGCCCTTCGCCCTGCTCTCGCCCTTAACATAAGCACGTGTAGCAATGGTGTAAAGGTCAGCTTTCCTTCAGTGCTCACTGACCTGTTTTCAGTTGGCTCGTTGGTATAACTGCTGTGATTCCTTTCCTTCCTTCTTTCTTAGACCCCACTTCGAGTGGCTATCAGGAACTTCTGTCAACTGATTTCAATGCACGCTCTGAGAGTCACTTTCCACCTTCTTAGGAACACAGGCAGCTTGTTCTGAGTAGCAGGTTAAGGGGTAGCTCTGACTAGGCTAAGATGATTCACTTCACCCTGTAAGCTTTTCAGGGGATATAGCTCTGGGATCGCCGTCTGGGTAGACGGAGTGGCACAGAAACAGTTCATTCACAGACAGCAGTTCTGGTAAAAACTGGCCGCAACCAGTTTTATTAAAGTCCACAGCAAACAGAACATAATCAAAACCAAATCATAAACGTAAGCCCTGGGCTTGTCCAGCCACTTACTACACTTAGATAGATTTCCCTATCTATCCGGGTCCAGACTCTAACAGCCTGTCCCCAAAACAACACATATGTTCAGCATTTACCAGCATGGAGTTTCACAGAGTCTCCTCTTTGTGTCTGAAGGCATATCCAACGTCCAGACTTGAGAGAGCTCCCCTCCTATTCAGCAGCTATCCGCATGGATTCTCACAGAGACTACTCCTGTGTCCGGGGTACATCGAGCACCCAGACTGAGACAGCTCATACTCCTGGAGACTCCTTCTTGTGCCTGGACTCCTTGTCCAGACTAAGCGAGCTCTCTGTCTGTGTTCGCAGACACCTACTTCTGGTCTCCTAATTAACAGCTGAGTGGTTTCATGCCTGAGCTGCAAGTGTGTACTGAATGTAAGGTGTAGTGACCTTTCTCTACCACTAGGTTTACAAAGCCATACATTTCCCTTATACCAGTCAGCAAAGTATCTAGGTGAAATGTACACCCCATTCAACACACATACTCTCACTGTCTCACATATCCCCCCCTCTTCTCCAGACCGGAGGGCTGGTCATCCAGACCGGAGGGCTGGTCAACAATCCAAAAGAGACAGTGAACTCTGGACCAGTCATGGCCCTCATCAGCTTCATCTTCACTACTGTCATCTGTATCTTCACCTGAGCCATAGCCAACATCAGCTTTCTCTTCATCTGAAGCATCCGCACTACCCTGTACCCTCCCAGGCCTATGCTCTCTGCGGGCCTCGGGTATCCTGCACGGTTTCATCTTGACCTTAGGGCCGGGCTCAGTTTCGATATAGTGCCTGGCCAGAGAAGTACGACCCGGCACATCAGAACACTTCTGCTGACTCTTCCTCAGAAACTCACGTACCTCCTGTACTTGGTGCACTGACCATGTGTCACCAACTATCACAGAAGGTATAGGGGGTTTTTCACTTTTCTCTAGTTCCCCTTGAACCCTCTTTAGCACATCTATTTTCTTGAATATCGGTTGACTCATAAAGTCTATTTCACAGACCTTAAGCTCCTCTGCCATGGTCTCTGACCATTTTAAGCTACACTGTTCAAATGATTGGGACTGTAGAAGGAGCAGATCGTTTTTCTTTTGCAGTACATATAATTCATCCGCTAAGTCTCCAGCTGAATTGTAATGTTCTACCGTGACAACAGCACTCTTATATAGAGCCTTAGACTTATTGAGCAGCATTTGCTCTTGCAACGAAGAGATTCCCTGTATTCTTCCTTTTACTTCATTGACTTTCTCACGAAGATGCTCATGGCTTTCATCACACTCCTTCATCACAGTTTGGAGTTTTTTCTGAGAAGTAATCAATTCATCTGGTACCTGTTGGACGTCTTTTATGTCTTCGGCCCCTTCTTCAGGCTCTTCTGGTAGAACATGCTCAGAAGCCCTACCGTCAGTCTTACATTCTACCTCTTCAGTCACATCATTATGGTCTCCAATATTTCCATTTATTCCGGCTTTCAAGTTCTCCTTGATAGCTGCATCTGTATACTCAGAACCCGCCAGATTCTTCTCTTCCACCACGTTCTGCATCCCATCTGAGCTCCCGTGTGTCTGCAGCGGCAACGGAGTGACACATCGCTTTTCCCATTTGTTGGGACGTGGCTCCGATGTAGACTCCATGAAAGTGCGCTTGAGCTCACCAATGCCAGCCTGATGTCTCAAAATCTCATCTTGTGATTTATCCAGATCCTTGGTGTCACTCCGGAACACTGCTGGGGCTCCGGGCGCCGAACTTCCAGCCTGAGCTTCACGAGTTGCAGCTACTGATCCGGACCGTAACCCGTCCACGCCGCTGTCTTCGGCAGAAACAGATTCCTGGACAGAGTCAGTCCCCATATCTTCAGTCTTGTTCCTCACAGCTTCACTTGAGACCTCAGCTTCTGATGAGGCATCTGGCTTGGTGACCACCACTTCCATGGCTTTTTCCACCTCTGCAGCATTACCTTCAGAGTCCTGGGCATGATGCAGCTCCATACCATACATTGATAACTTCTCATCTTCAGCAGCATCCACTTGTGCTGTGTTCAGTTTCAGAGTCCTGCCTTTAAAGCTCAGCTCTCCTCCTTTCACCCTAGTCTTTGCCAGGGCACCGGCCAACTGTAAAACATCTTCAGATGCCATCTTCTGTCCGGCTGCAAGGTCAGCATCAGCCTTCCTCTCAGGACTCTCAACCTCCTCTGCTACCATGCCTTCCTCATTTGCACTGGTTGCTTGATTGTCAACAGATGATTCACTATCACTACCACTATCCCTGTCTGACCCCTTTTTCTCAGCCACATCCGGCTCACTTTCAGGGTTATACAATTCATTCTCATTCACATCCTGATCTGGAACCTTAGTTAACATGTCATCCACAACATTAACTTCACCATCTGGTCCCTCAAGTATGTGACTATGTGACAACCCCAGCACTATACTTCTATATAGCTCAGGTACTAGGAGCTGGCTTACGACCTCTCCCTGGACTTCAGTGTCCCTATATAACTGGTGAGTGTTTATGGCAACATGAGGAAACCTCTCCTCAGAGCCAGGCTCTTGGGAAACCTTATTTAGAACAATTATATTTTCCTGTGCCGTTTTAAGAGTGGGGTCTCGCCATTGTTCACTCTCAAAATTGTCACAGGACACAGGTATGTCAGGGACACTCGGTTCCCGAGAACCACCATCCTCGTCTCCCACCATCACCTGCAAAGGAATTTCATCTCTATCACAGTCATCATCACTATCAATATCATTATCATGATTATGATCAGTATCATCATCACTATCATGATCATCATCATTATCATTATCAGCATCAGCATCATTATCATGGTCATCATCATTATCATGATCATCATCATCATTATCATTATCATCATCATCATTTATTATCATTATCAGCATCATTATCACATAAGTTTAACGGCCCACTAGCATTGTGTTCCGCCCCTCGGGACTGCGCACCCTCAGTAGGAGCTTCATCACACTGTCCATCAGAAACATTTTTTTCCCAGAGATCCTTAGACCGGGGAAAGTCATTACCCAATATGACGGGGTGCACCAGGTTCTTCACTACCCCCACTTCACATGAAACCTCCCCGCGTTTGGGGATCAAGTCCACGACAGTCTCTGGGTAGACTTTAGTGTCTCCATGGACGCACACCACACTCAGGTGTTTATCAGGGATGAAGTCCCTATCAATCAGGCTGTCCCATACGGAAGTCACTGGACTCTCTGAGTCCAAGAGGGCCTGTGCTGGGCAGTCATTTACAACCACCGGGAACACCTGTGGTCCAGTCTCTTCGGCTGAGGTGGACACACACACAGGCTCTGCGCAGGGAGAGAGGGATCCGCCAACATCACAACACATAGGCTCCCCCTCTATTGGACAGTTGGCTGCAATTTCACGACATCTCCAACACTGTCCATCACACTTTCCCACCCATATGTCCCCTCGGGCCTGAACCCGCTTATCAGCATACCCCATGTCCCCAACAGCTGGAACGCTCTTACCGGGAGAGTTCGGCGTCCAGGAACTCTGAAGTGCCGACCACTCAGACGACTGGTCACGGAGGCAGTCTTTGCTGGCGAAGGCCTTCTCCATCTGGCTGACCAGACGATTGGCGTCCTGGTGGTCTCCTTGTCCGACCTCAGGCTGTACCTCAGGAGTACGTGCGCGGGTGTAGCGGTCCACTATCACCTCCTTGATCCCATGAGCAGGGTTGCCGACGGCAGACTCCCAACTGCATCTCCAGTCATGGACTCCCCTGGCACGGACTGCCACCGTAACACCCAGCCGGGTAAGAATCTCCGCTTTCAGCTTGGCATAGTCTTGGCTGTCCTGCTCGCTCAGGTCAGCATAGGCCCTTTGGGGTTCTCCAATCAGATAGGGTGCGACCATCATGGCCCATTCAGATAGGGGCAGATTCTCCTTCTCTGCCAGTCCCTCAAACCTAGTGAGATATGCCTCCACATCGTCACGAGGTGTCATCTTTTTCAGGGACCGTCTTACCGCCTTCTTTACAGCGGACAATGCAGGTGACTTTGCAACATTACTTTGGGACGATGCGCTGCAAGTCTTTTGTAGTGCTGCAACCTGCTCAAAAAACAACCGGTTATTCTCCTGCTGCTGCTGCAGGAATTGCTGCTGGGCCTGCTGCATGCGCTGCTTGTGCTGCAGGCGCTGCCGCTCCATGCTCTGCTGCATGCTTCGCTGGGCCTGGACCAGGTACTCAACGAGCTCCTCCATACTGCCGGACTTATCTGTCTCAACCACGGCAGTCTTATGTTGCACATTAACTTGCGCCATTTGTTCAAACAGCGCCTCCATGCTGTCATCCATGCTGTCAGACTTCTCTGTCTCAACAACGGCAGTCTTCACTCAAGACATACACACTCCACAGTCTTTTCCACAGAAAATTCAGCCTTGCTGTGCAGACACTTTTTTTTTTTCTCTGCAAACTCTATTAGGGCCACTGTCTCTTTAAGACTGCTCCAACAGACGTTTTTGCTGACACACTTTTTTTTTTTTTTTTTTTCTGCTGCTGCTTCAACAGACTTTTCTCCTTTATTGCTGTCTCTAAGCCACTGTGCTGCACGCACATTCCAGCACCAATTGTAAGCTTTTCAGGGGATATAGCTCTGGGATCGCCGTCCGGGTAGACGGAGTGGCACAGAAACAGTTCATTCACAGACAGCAGTTCTGGTAAAAACTGGCTGCAACCAGTTTTATTAAAGTCCACAGCAAACAGAACATAATCAAAACCAAATCATAAACATAAGCCCTGGGCTTGTCCAGCCACTTACTACACTTAGATAGATTTCCCTATCTATCCGGGTCCAGACTCTAACAGCCTGTCCCCAAAACAACACATATGTTCAGCATTTACCAGCATGGAGTTTCACAGAGTCTCCTCTTTGTGTCTGAAGGCATATCCAACGTCCAGACTTGAGAGAGCTCCCCTCCTATTCAGCAGCTATCCGCATGGATTCTCACAGAGACTACTCCTGTGTCCGGGGTACATCGAGCACCCAGACTGAGACAGCTCATACTCCTGGAGACTCCTTCTTGTGCCTGGACTCCTTGTCCAGACTAAGCGAGCTCTCTGTCTGTGTTCGCAGACACCTACTTCTGGTCTCCTAATTAACAGCTGAGTGGTTTCAGGCCTGAGCTGCAAGTGTGTACTGAATGTAAGGTGTAGTGACCTTTCTCTACCACTAGGTTTACAAAGCCATACATTTCCCTTATACCAGTCAGCAAAGTATCTAGGTGAAATGTACACCCCATTCAACACACATACTCTCACTGTCTCACAACCCGTACTAGCCTCCACTTCCATATCAGATGAGCTACACAAGCTCTGTGTGGATTCAGTCTTCTCTCCTCTCCCTCCAAGACTAAAAACTGATCTTCTCTGTCCACAGACAGGAACTTGAATCACTTCTGTCTAGCTCAGGCTGAGCTCTGACTAGAATGAATCACTATTGCTACGTCACACTATGTAAGGTTCTGTGTACATGTTCC
>JARQOD010000002.1:432529909-432583823 GCA_033576555.1 Oophaga sylvatica
TTTGAAAAGCCGGCAATTCATCCCCGTCTACTGTAAAATCACACTGACAGCTCACAAAACACTACATATATACACATAGAATACATATATATATATATATATATATATATGTCATTGTGACATATATATATGTATATATTTTTATAGTTCATACACTTCTACATAGTCTAATAGCCGCTAATTCAATTGCCGGCTTTTGTGAAATTACAGAACCACCCGACATGAAATGACACATGGTTTACATACAGTTAACCATGTCATTTCATGTATTTTGATATATGGTTTTCACTAACAATTACATGAGTGTATGTGTGCAAAATTTCACACATGTAGGGGTTAATTAAAGGTGTAAATTCGTTGTAAAAAAACACATTTTTTTTCTACGAATATACACCTTTAATTAACCCCTACATGTGTGAAATTTTGCACACATACACTCATGTAATTGTTAGTGAAAACCATATATCAAACTACATGAAATGACATGGTTAACTATGTAAACCATGTGTCATTTCATGTCGGGTCTGTAATTTCACAAAAGCCGGCAATTGAATTAGCGGTTATTATACTATGTAGAAGTGTATGTACTATAATATATATATATAATTCACAAAGAACCTTTTTTATCAAAAAAAATGATAAAGGATGCTGATATAAAAAAATACAAATTTTATTGAAAAAGTATATATTAAAAAGTAACATGGAATATCGAATCAGCAAAAAAACAGAAACAAAAAGCCATAGACATCACACGAAAAAAGCAACAATAATGACTCAAGAGGACCCACAGCCTTTGGATGCCTACCTACTTATAAATACCTAGCATGGAGGTAGCACTGATAGAGATATACAGACATCTAGTGCCTATGGTATAATACGCTAGTTGTGCAATGACATGAATTCGGGAGGTCACGAAACGCGCGTCGGGGCAGCAGAAACGCCAGGACACCCACGGACAACACATAGGTATGGACTCCTGCTGACCTTAGTAGCCTTTTTGTATGGGCATTGGCCCGCTTTGCTATGCCAATTCTTATTCATGTCGTTGCACAACTAGCGTATTATACCATAGGCACTAGATGTCTGTATATCTCTATCAGTGCTACCTCCATGCTAGGTATTTATAAGTAGGTAGGCATCCAAAGGCTGTGGGCCCTCTTGAGTCATTATTGTTGCTTTTTTCGTGTGATGTCTATGGCTTTTTGTTTCTGTTTTTTTGCTGATTCGATATTCCATTTTACTTTTTAATATATACTTTTTCAATAAAATTTGTATTTTTTTATATCAGCATCCTTTATCATTTTTTTTGATAAAAAAGGTTCTTTGTGAATTGTATTGTCTTTAAAGGATGTTATCCCCAACAGGATAGGGGAATGAATTACTCTTGGACCCTATTGTGATTAAAATATATATATATATATATATATATATAATATATATATATGTGTCACAAATTCAATGACATGTATATATATATATATATATATATATATATATATATGAGGTGTAAAATTGTTGAAAAAAAATGCGTGGGCTCCCGCCCTATTTTCTCAACCAGCCAGACAAAGCTAGCGAGTGGGGGCAGATAATAATAGCCCAGAGAGGGACCATTATTTTTGGCACCCCCTGGATGCTAACATCTGCCCCCAGACACCCCAGAAAAGGCAAATTTATAATTAGATTCGCCCTTTCTGGCACTTTGCCCGTCTATTCCCATTGCCCTGTAGCGGTGGCGAATGGGTTAATAAGGGGTTAAAGCCACCTTGCTATTGAAAGGTGACTTTAAGCCAGGTTAATAATTGAAAGCTGTCAATTAGACAACTATCAATTATTAATCCTATTGTATGAAATAAAAATAAAACACACACTTTAATTAAAAATCATTTTAATAAAATAAACACACAGTTTTTGACCATATTTTATTTTACTGCCATTCCTTGCGAAGCCCTTGTTCACCTGTAATAAAAATAAAATAATAAAGCAACATTATTCTTACCTATCCGATGTTCAGTCAGGTCCTCCGATTTAATCCTTCTGAAAGGGTTAATGTTTACTGCAGGGACAGCAGCTAATGCTGACAGCCTCGCAGTAAACCCCCGACTGAATCATCTCCTCTCCTGGCTGACAGGAGAGGAAGTGGTTAGCATAATTGATTGCTTCCCACTTTCACTTCAGGTCAGCCAGGGACACCGCACTGCATCAGTGACGTCAGAGGGAATCCCGACTGACCTGAAGTGAACTGATTAACAAAAATAGGGGATCCCCTCAAAAAAAAAAAATGGCGTGGGGTCCCCAGCCTGATGAAGCAGACTACTGAGGCCTGGTTTTTCAGGCTGTTAAGGAGCCAATATCCATGGACCTTACCAGCCTGATAATACCAGGCCACAGCAGTCTGCTTATCTTGGCTGGTTAACAAAAATAGGGGATCCTCTCGAAAAAAAAAATGGTGTGGGGTCCCACCTATTTTTGTTAACCAGCCAGATGAAGCAGACTGCTGAGGCCTGGTTTTTCAGGCTGGTAAGGATCCAAGATCCATGAAACTTGCAAGCCTGGTAATACCAGGCCACAGCAGTCTGCTTAGCTTGGCTGGTTAACAAAAATAGGGGATCCCCTCGAAAAAAAAATGGCGTGGGGGTCCCCCTAGTTTTGTTAACCAGCCAAGTAAAAAGCAGACTACTGGGGCCTGGTATTAAAAGACTGTCAAGGCCCATGGATTTTGGCCCTCAACAGCCTAAAAATACCAGGCTGCAGCAGCCCCACAATTGGCGCATCCAACGATGCGCCAATTGTGGCACTTTACCCGGCTTTTCCCACTTGCCCTGTAGCGGTGGCAAGCGGGGTAATAAGGGGTTAATGTCACCTTTGAATGAACGGTGACAATAAGCCCGGTTAATAATGGAGAGGCGTCAATAAGACACCGCTCCATTATTAATCATAAAGGTTTTAAAAAAAATACACAGCCAGAAAAAAGTCTTTTAATGAAATAAAACACAACAGTTTTCATTATTTTTATTTCACGCTCATCCTGCGACGCCATCGTTCTCCTGTAAAAAAACAAAAATAACAAACCAACACAAATACTCCCTGTCCGAAGCAGTCCAAAATCAAGAGTGTCCCACGACGAGTCTAGCTCTGCTACATCTGGATGCCAGGCTGAGCCTGACATCCACATAGAGCAGAGCAGCTTACCAGTGCAGATTCCCCAGCGGTGACGTCATCTGTGTTTCTCACGGCTAGCTGTCGCGAGAGTACAGCTGGCCGAGATTACCAAGTACATCTCAGCCAGCTGTACTCTCACGACAGCTGGCCGTGAGAAACACAGATGACGTCACCGCCGGGGAATCTCCACCGGTAAGAAGCTCTGCAGGCCACAGATTACTCCCTGGAGCTCTTTTCACATACCATGCCTGGGTTATCAAGTCAAATCCTGAATTCCTCAATCCAACATGAATCTGACATGGAGTGCACTGATGCACAGCCACTGCTAGATGTTCTGCTGGTACATTCACCCAGAGCACTACATTGCACTCGCTGTTTTCTGAGCCAGAATCTTACCCTGAAGAAACTCAGGTGCCCCTTCCCGCATACTATACCACCTTACACGGTAACACAGAGGAAGGTGCAGATGTAATTGAAAAGGAGGTGATGGATGACGCAGTTGTTGACCCGGATCTGCAGTAGGCATCAACATCGCAGCAGTGGTTATCTGGCAGGCCCGTTGCAGTCCAAAAACATGTTAAAAAACAAAAAGAGTTGCAGGACAGCTTGGCCAGACGGTCAAATTAGCACAGCGTGCAAGCCCTGAAAATTTATACCATAGTAGGAAGAGTGCAGTGTGGCACTTTTTTGACCAAAATCCTATTGATGAGGCAAAGGTTATCTGTAAGAAGTGTGGAAGGACCTTTAGCCAAGAGAAAAATCTCAGAAATTTGAATACCAGTTGCAAGCTTAGATATTTAATGAACATGCACTTGCATGCGTGGACGGACTACAAAACCTCAGCTAGCACATGTGCACCTGCTCCGACTGAAGGTAGCCAGCAACGCTCCATTGCTTCCCCCACTGTAAGCCCACTGGTTAGTACTTCACCAGCAATAAATGTTGAGGTGTCGTCGCAAGGCCAAAGCAGTCAGGGAATCCCAATGCTTTTCCAACAAAAGATTAAATCCAGGCCATCACCCACCACCACCATCACCATCACCAACCCACTCTCAGTCCAATATGCAGCTTTTAAGTACAGCTCACCATAGCAGACACTCTGAGTAGGACAAGAAAGTACTCATCCTCTCATCCGCGTACACTGGTTTTGAACGCCTACATTGCCAAACTGATCTCATTAGAGATGATGACCTTCCGTTTGGTTGAAAGTGCAGCGTTCAGAGAGCTCATAGCCTACGCTGTCCCACGCTATGACCTACCCAGTCGGCACTTCTTTTCTAGAAAAGACATCCTGCTCTCCACTCCACCTGCATATGAAAGACCGCATTGTCCATGCACTCAAACAATCAGTGAGTGGAAAGGTGCACCTCACAACAGATGCATGGGCCAGTAGGCATGGCCAGGGCCGTTACATGTCCATCACTGTGCACTGGGTTAATGTGGTGGATGCAGGGTCCACAGGGGACAGCGGCGGTGGGACAGGGCTGCCTAACCCACGGTATAGGCAACAGTTGGCTGAAGGCGTTCAACACTCCTCCTCCTCCAGAATCGAAAGCTCGTCGACAGAGCGCAGTCGTACAAGCACTCCATCCGCCGCTGCCAGTGTTGCACACGAGGTGTCCCACTATCGAACAGCTAGTGGTAAGCGTCAGCAGGCTATTTTAAAAATGATGTCTTTGGGCGACAACAGACACACCGCGGAGGTACTGGTCGACTTCTTGCAGCGAGAAACTAAGTCATGGCTGGGCAGTCTACATCTTGCGCCAGGCAAGGTAGTCAGTGATAACGGCCGTAATTTTGTGGCGGCCATAGCCCTGGCAAAACTCAGACACATTCCTTGCCTGGTGATGCAGTGCTTCCTAAATAATTATCCAGAGTTAGCAGCCCTGCTCCATAAGGTGCGAAGACTGTGTCCTCGCACATCCGTCGCTCGCCCATAGACTCCAGTCGTATGCAGAGGCTGCAGCGATTGCTCCACCTCCCCAAGCACCGCCTAATCATAGACATTGCAACAAGGTGGAACTCCACCATGCACATGGTTGAGAGGCTGTGCGAACAGAGGCAGCCTGTAATGCATTTGTGGGAGGATACACGGGCAGGTAGCTTGAGGGCAGACATGGAGTTGTCAGGTGTGCAGTGGTCAAAGCTGAAAGACCTCTGTAAAGTCCTTCAGTGTTTTGAGGAATGCACACGGCTGGTAAGCGCAGAAGACGCCATCATAAACATGAGCATCCCACTTATGCGTCTGCTCATGCAAACTTTGACGCATATTAAGGATCAGACGACTGCAGCAGAGGAGGAAGAGGAGGAGGAGGAGAGAAGCCTTGATGACAGTCAGGCATTGTCTGCTCATGGAACTGTCCTGGACGAGGTGGAGGAAGAAGAGGAGGAAGAGGGGGATGATTATTTTGGGGAGGAGGATGCTTCTCAGGGGGCAAGAGAAAATGTTGGCTTGCCAAGGTCAGGTACAGGGTTTGTGCATGACTGGAGGGATGTGGATTTGGCAGAAAGTGCACCTCTACCCACCACTGTCAGTGCATCATTGACACCTGAAACGTTGGCCCACATGTGTGATTATGTCTTGCGGATCCTAAAAAGGGACCCCCGCATTGCCAAAATTATGAAGGATGACGACTACTGGTTGGCCAGCATACTCGATCCACGCTATAAAGGCAAATTACAGCACATTATGCCACAAGAGAACCTAGAGGTAATATTGGTGAACAAACAAGCAACTCTGGTAAACCGTTTGTTAGAGGCATTCCCAGCACACAGCAGCGGTGCAGGTTCTACCACGAGCCGTACTGGGCCAAACGGAAGAGGTGCTCATGGTGCACACAACCGAAGTGGCGTTGGAGACAGGGGTTTCATGACCATGTTGTGGACTGATTTCTTGAGTAACGCTCACAAGACTGGTAATACTGAATCGATTGCAACAGACAGGAGACAGCAGTTGTCAACTATGGTTCAAAATTACCTCTCCTCCCCTATCGATGTTCTCCCTCACAGTTCATTCCCCTTTGACTACTGGGCCTGTAAACTGGACACCTGGCCTGAATTGGCCCAATATGCTTTACATGAGCTCGCTTGCCCTTGTGCTATCAGAAAGGGTTTTCAGTGCAGCGGGATAAATCCTGACAGAAAGAAGGACCCGGCTGTTGACCCAAAATGTTGGTGATCTCACCTTCATAAAAATGAACCATGCCTGGGTTTCAAAGGATTTTCTACCACCTGCCCCTGATGATACATAGGTTGACAGCAAAATGGCTTACTTTGTCCTCCTCTTCCTCCGACTTCTCCAATTCCTGCATTTGCAGCTGCTGAACATCCAGCCTACACCTCAACATATGCCAGTTTTTCCACCTCCCTAACTGGGCTGTCCCCCCCTGGGCCGGCGTCAGCACCTGGCGCACCCGGGCAAGTGCCGGTTCCGTGAGCAGGTGGGGGGGCTGACTCGTGGGCGACGGCACTTGCACAGGGCCCCTCATAGTATGCAAAAGTGTCTCTGACGGTGGGGGGCCCACTCGCCGTCAGACACACTGGCATACTATGAGTGGCCCTGTGACAGTGCCGTCGCCCACGAGTGGGCCCCCTGCTTGCTCAGGGCCCCAGCACTTGCAATACTTACCTCTCCCTGCTCCACCACTGTGACGTCTTCCGCGTTTCCTGACAGTGACATTCAGGTCAGAGAGCGCGATGACGTCACGTCTGTATGCCCTCTGCCTTAACAGTCCAAGTGCAGAGAGCTGGAAGATGGTGACACTGAGGAGTCCAGAGTAGAGCAGTGCACAGCGAGGAGAGGTATTTCATTTTTTTTAATGTTTGTAGCAATATATGGGGAGCATTATACACTGGAGAATGATATATAGGGGCCCATCATACACTGGAGCATCATCCATGGGGCATATCATATACTGGAGCATTCTAAATGGGGCACATCAGACACTGGAGCAGCATATATGGGGCCCCTTATACACTGGAGCATTATAAATGGGGCCCATTATATATGGAGCATTATATTGGCCCATCATACACTGGAGCATCATCCATGGGGCCCATCATATACTGGAGTATTCTAAATGGGGGACATAAGACACTGGAGCAACATATATGGGGCCCCTTATACACTGGAGCATTATAAATGGGGCCCATTATATATGGAGCATTATATTGGCCCATAAGACACTGGAGCATCATCCATGGTGCCCATCATTTACTGGAGCATTCTAAATGGGCCACATCACACACTGGAGCAGCATATAAGGTCCCATTATACATTGGAGCATTATAAATGGGGCTCATTATATATGGAGCGTTATTTTGGCCCATAAGACACTGGAGCATCATCCTTGGGGCCCATCATTTACTGGAGCATTCGAAATGGGCCATATCAGACAATGGAGCAGCATATACGGGGCTCATTATACACTGGAGCATTATAAATGGGGCCCATTATATATGGAGCATTATATTGGCCAATAAGACACTGAAGCATTATCCATGGGGCCCATCATATACTGGAGCATTCTAAATGGGCCACATCAGACACTGGAGCAGCATATACGGGGTCCATTACACACTGGAGCATTATTAATGGGGCCCATTATATATGGAGCATTATATTGGCCCACAAGACACTGGAGCATCATCCATGGGGCACATCATATACTGGAGCATTCTAAATGGGGCACATCAGACACTGAAGCAGCATATAAGGGGCCCATTATACACTGGAGCATTATAAATGGGGCCCATTATATATGGAGCATTATATTGGCCCATAAGACACTGGAGCATCATCCATGGGGCCCATCATATACTGGAGCATTCTAAATGGGCCACATCAGACAGTGGAGCAGCATATACAAGGCCCATTATGTTGCACAGCTTCTGAATCCACACCTTTGTAGTAGAAAACTTCACAGAGCAGGCTGCATGGGATAACAAGCTTTTACTTCTAACAGCATGAGGTAAAAGAATAATGCACAGTCATTTTAGCATTGCATCAGGAAACAGGAACAGAACTAAAGTGAAACTACAGTTGAGACTATTTCTTATACAATACATTAAACAGAAGAAAACGTTACACAATATCGCCATCTACTGTCAGGTCAGCATAAAGTCCTCCTTTTACTTATAATAAGTCCTGATCTGTTGCATATGCCAACACCCTTTCTCAACAATAAGGACTTATTCAATCAAACCCAACTTTTTTATTAGTCTCTGATGTTTATCAGCATTCAACACCTTTGTAAAAATGTCTGCTGTCATTTCTTCAGTAGGGCAATACTCCAACTTCAAGACTCCTTGATCATCTTTTAGTTTTGTTGGTTCCAAGTGTGGTTGTCCTAATTCTGTCAACAATTGTCTTAACCACAGTACTTCTTGTCTTTTTGTCTGTATTCCTAGGTACTGTTTTACATTTCCCAAGTGTTTGATTTCAAAATTTTGTTTCAGGATTTTTAAAATGTTTTCTTTATCCCTTTCTTGTTTAAAACAAATCAAAATGTCGTCTACATATATGAGTACATAAATCCATCTATTACTCATCCTTTTGTGTACAAGCATGGATCAGCTTTGCTTCTTTGAAATTTTTCATTTGTTAGTACTTCCGTGATTTTGTCATTTCACGCTTTAGCTGCTTGCTTTAAACCATATATGCTTTTCTGTAGTTTACAAACTTTGTTTGGATTTCTTTCATCTTTGAATCCTGGAGGTTGTTCCATGTAAATTTCTTCTGTTAAATCTCCATTCAAAAAAGCTGTCTTTACATCCAGATGTCTTAGTTCCATCTTTTCCACTGCTGCAACTGTAAGTAAAGTTCTTATTGTAGTGTGTTTGACAACTGGAGCAAATGTTTCATCATAGTCTTCTCCATATTTTTGAGAAAACCCTTTAGCTACTAGTCTTGCTCGATATCTTTCAGGTGTGCCATCTGTTTGGTATTTTACTTTAAAAATCCATTTACATCTTATTGCTTTTCTTCCTTCTGGCAAATCTGTTAGTGTTCATGTATTTGAATCATGCAAGGATTTAATTTCCGTTCTGTTGCTTCTATCCATTTATTAGCTTCTTCTTCAGGAAGTTTAGATATGTCTTCCCAAGAGGTAGGTCATGGATTT
Organism: Oophaga sylvatica; assembly: GCA_033576555.1. Taxonomy (NCBI): domain Eukaryota; kingdom Metazoa; phylum Chordata; class Amphibia; order Anura; family Dendrobatidae; genus Oophaga; species Oophaga sylvatica. Next base: position 432,539,191 of record JARQOD010000002.1, read on the forward strand.
TTCTTATACTTGTCTTGTATGAGAGACGTTTTGGTGGTTTTCCTTTGTTCTCTCTTATTGAACGTCTTGGTTCTGTGTCTGTTTGTAGTTGTGATTCTTCACTTTCAGTATTTTGCTCTTCATTAATTTCTACTTCTTTCTCATTAGATATTTCTTCAGTTATGTCACTATTGTTTTTCTCATTTCTTGTTTCAACTGAAATCATAATGTCTTCATTTAAATCTTCAATGAATGTCACACTGTAACTCTGTCTGTTTTGGGATCTAGGATTCTATATCCTTTGCAATTTTCACTATATCCAACGAATATTCCTTCCATGGATCTGTTTTGAAGTTTGGAACGTTTTTCTGTTGGAATGAATATAAAAACTTTACATCCAAAAACTTTTAAATGATTGACACTTGGTTTCATACCTTGCCACAGTTCATATGGAGTTTTCGTCAGTTTTCTGGAAAAAAGTCGGTTCTGTAGATATGTAGCTGTCATTGCTGCCACACCCCAATATTTCTCTGGTAGTTTAGAATCTGTCAGCATACATCTCATCATTTCTGTTAGAGTTCTGTTTTTCCTTTCTGCTACTCCATTTTGTTCAGGTGTGTATGGAACAGTTTTCTGATATTCTATTCCATTTTGTCTTAAGTAGTCTTCTATTCTGTGACCTGTAAATTCACCTCCATTATCACTTCTGATGACAATTGGCTTCCTTTGAAATTTGTTACTTGATCTTGTTACATAGTCTACAAGTTTATCAAAAACTTCACTTTTGTTCTTAATCAAGTATGTGACTGTGTATCTTGAGTAGTCGTCTATGAAAGTCAACATGTATCTATTGCATCCTAATGTAGTCACTTTCATGGGTCCACATACATCAGTATGCACCAAATCAAGTGGTCTTTCGCTTTTCATCTCACTTTCTTTTGGAATAGATATCCTTGTGGCTTTGGATTTTATACAACATTCACATCTTATGGTAATTGAGCAATCTGATATCTTTAAATCTTTTGTCAATTCTTTTCCCTGTAGTTCCCTTATACTGTCCGGGTGTCCGGGTGTCTATGTCCTAGACGTCTATGCCACATGTGAATACAGTTTTTGTGATCATGTGTACTTACCTTCATCTGTTCCTTTGGTTTGCCTTGACTTTGGTTATCATCTTGTTTCCTGCAATAATTGCACACTCATTGTCTTTGAATTTTACTGTAAGTCCTTAGGCTGTTAAACATTTCACAGATAATAATCCGCCTTCCAATTTTGGAACATACAACACATCCTGTACAAGTATCTTTGAATCTTGTCCACACTTGTTTGAACAATTTAGCATACATTGTCTGATACCTTCTGCAGTTATTTTGCTTCCATCTGCAAGATAAATGGCTTCTTTCTTATTTAAAACAAGATCAGTAAAGAAATTCTTGTCACTTGTCATATGACTCATTGCTCCTGAATCAATAAGCCAACCAAGTGATTTCTTGTCTGTTATTTTGAATGTGCCATTCCATTTATTCTCACACAAATCAGAAATTGTGTTTTTTACTTTCTGTGTATGCTTTTTATGTTGTAATTTTTGTTGTTCTGCTTTCCATATGGTACAGTCTTTCTTAAATGACCTTTTTTCTTACATCTGAAGCATTCTCTTGTCTCTTTATTATAGTGTTTTTTTAAATTCTGTAGCTTTAGGAGCATTTTCACTGTCCTTATCAGTAGAAGAATCATTGCTTTGTTCTTTTCTTCTCTGATATTCATCTTTGAGTCTGGTCTTCACAAACTCTAGTGTAATGTCTGTTTCAGTTCTTGTCTCTAGAGCATTTATTAAAGCAGTATATGAATCTGGTAAACTGCACAATAAAATTGCTGCTATATGGCTTTCTTTAATATCTTCACCAATAGATGATAGCTGTGATATCACTTCCATCATAGAGAATATATGCTTCTGCATGTCACTGTCTGCAATTAGTCTCATACTGTAAAGCTTTCTTAATAAAAATAATTTGTGATTTAAGCTGGGTCTCTCATATAGCTTTCTTAATGCTTCCCACATTCCTTTCACTGTTTCTTCATTTCTTATATGTATTAATTGAGCATCATCCACTAATAAGCCAATGGTGGTTCTCGCTTGTCTATTTTTCTTATCCCATGTCCGATTATCTTGATCAGGTCTATCTGTAGTGATTACTTCCCATAAATCATCTTTAGACAATATTATCTCTACCTTGAACTTCCATAGCTGATAGTTCTCATCATTCAGTTTAGCTACTGCGAGTTTTAGCTCTGTGTTACTTGTCATTTTTAACTTATCTTACTTGTTTGGAGAGTCTTGTACTGAAGAATTCTTCTGCATTCACCAGGGTCTTGCTGAGAGTTCCAATGTCCTGGGTATCTGGTATTCTTGGTGCTTGGGATCTGTGGTGTTTGGATTCTCTGGGGTCTGGATGTCTGGGTGTCTGGGTGCCTGGGCCCATAACCTGTTGCACAGCTTCTGAATCCACACCTTTGCAGTAGAAAACTTCACAGAGCAGGCTGCATGGGATAACAAGCTTTTACTTCTAACAGCATGAGGTAAAAGAATAATGCACAGTCATTTTAGCATTGCATCAGGAAACCGGAACAAAACAAAAGTGAAACTACAAGTGAGACTATTTCTTATACAATACATTAAACAGAAGGAAACGTTACACAACATCGCCATCTACTGTCAGGTCAGCATAAAGTCCTCCTTTTACTTATAATAAGTCCTCATCTGTTGCATATGCCAACACATACACTGGAGCATTATAAATGGGGCCTATTATATATGGAGCATTATATTGGCCCATAAGACAATGGAGCATCATCCATGGGGACCATCATATACTCGAGCATTATGTGGAGCTCATCATATACTGTATGGAACATTATATGGGACAAATTATGTATGGAGCAACATATGGGGCTCATTATTCTGTATGGCGCACTATGTGGTGGCCATAATACTGTATGGAGGAATATACTGTCCGGTTTTTCAGCTATTGTAGATTTTAAAATAGATATCAGTCATGTCTTGCAAGAAGTGAAGTATTTTTCATTTTAATATACCTATATTTCTGTGCCGTATCGGAGCATCATGAATTGTGGTATGTGTTAAAGGGGCCCATTGACACTCTGTCGTCCAGGGCACACGAAAACCTGAAGCCAGCCCTACCCCCCTCCCACAACTTTAGCCAAATAACCCCCAGTTTTCAATGCATAACTATTATTATAAAGTAAATTAAGGTTGCCAAGCTTAAGGAATAAGAATTGATGTCGTTGGTATTGAAATGGGCACTGTAGGTGTGTTTACTGTCCTCCACTCCCTGCCGACTTTGCTTCCCCATTTACTTGCATTGGGTTACGTGTTTCAGTCGGACCACCGACTTTTCCCGATAGTCGGCCGATTTCGTTCGACTCGACTTTTGAGAAAGTCAGTTTTTATGAAACCCGACCCGACCCTAAAAAAGGCAAAGTCGCTCATCTCTAGTCCCCATACATAATGCTCCATATATAATGGGCTCCATGTGATGCTCCAGTATATAATGGGCCCAATATATGATGTTCCAGTGTATAATGGGCCCCATATATGATGCTCCAGTGTATAATGGATCCGTATATGATGCTCCAGTGTTTGATGGCCCTATTTATAATGCTCCAGTGTATGATGGGCCCCATATATAATGCCCCAGTGTATAATGGGACCTATCTATGATGCCCAAGTGTATGATGGGCCCCATATATAATTCTCCAGTGTATAATGCTCCCCATATATAGCTCCAAACATTAAAAAAAATGAAATACCTCTCCTCGTTGGGCACTGCTCTACTCTGGACTCATCAGCGTCGCCATCTTCCAGCTCTCTGTACTTGGACTGTTCAGGCAGAGGGCGCACAGACGTGACGTCATTGAGCTCTCTGACCTGAATGTCACTGTCAGGAAATGCGGAAGACGTCACAGCGGTGGAGCAGGGAGAGGTAAGTATTGCAAGTGCTGAGGCCCTGAGCAAGCGGGGGGGGCCCACTCGTGGGCACTGGCACTGGCACAGTGCCCCTCATAGTTCGCCAGAGTCTCTGACGGCGAGTGGGCCCCCCCACCTGCTCAGGGCCCCGGCACTTGCCTGGGTGCGCCAGGTGCTGACGCCAGCCCAGGGGGGACAGCCCAGTTAGGGAGATGGAAAAACTGGCATATGTTGAGATTAAGGCTGGACGTTCAGCGGCTGCAATGGAGGAATTGGAGAAGTCGGAGGAAGAGGAGGACAAAGCGAGCCATTTTGCTGGCCACCTATGTGTCATCAGGGGAAGGTGGTACAAAGTCCTTTGAAACCCAGGCATGGTTCATTTTAATGAAGGTGAGTTCACCTACATTTTGGGTCAACAGCCGGGTCCTTCTTTCTGTCAGGATTGATCCAGCAGCACTGAAGACTCTTTCTGATAGCACACTACCAGCAGGGCAAGCGAGCTCCTGTAAGGCATATTGGGCCAATTCAGGCCAGGTGTCCAGTTTACAGGCCCAGTAGTCAAAGGGGAATGAACTGTGAGGGAGAACATCGATAGGGGAGGAGAGTTAATTTTGAACCATAGTTGACGCTTACCACTAGCTGTTCGATAGTGGGACACCTCGTGTGCAACACTGGCAGCTGCGGATGGAGTGCTCGTGTGACTGCGCTCTGTCGACGAGCTTTTGCTTCTGGAGGAGAGGAGTGTCGAACGCCTACAGCCAACTTTTGCCTATACCGTGGGCTAGGCAGCACTGTCCCACTGCCGCCTTCCCCTGTGGACCTTGCATCCACCACATAAACCCAGTGCGCAGTGATGGACATGTAACGGCCCTGGCCATGCCTACTGGCCCATGCATCTGTTGTGAGGTGCACCTTTCCACTCACTGATTGTTTGAGTGCATGGACAATGCGGTCTTTCATATGCAGGTAGAGGGCAGGGATGGCTTTTCTAGCAAAGAAGTGCCGACTGGGTAGGTCATAGCGTGGGACAGCGTAGGTCATGAGCTCTCGGAGCGCTGCGCTTTCAACCAAACGGAAGGGCATCATCTCTAATGAGATCAGTTTGGCAATGTAGGCGTAGAAAGCCAGTGTATGCGGATGAGAGGATGAGTACTTTCTTGTCCTACTCAGAGTGTCTGCTAGGGTGAGCTGGACTTGAGAGCTGCATATGGGGAACTAGCGGTGGACATGGCGGACTGAGAGGGGGTTGGTGATGGTGATGGTGGTGGTGGTGGTGATGGCCTGGATTCAATCTTTTGTTGGAAAAGCATTGGGATTCCCTGACTGATTTGGCCTTGCGACGACACCTCAACATTTGTTGCTGGTGGTGTGCTTACCGGTGCTTACCGGTGGGCTTACACTGGGGGAAGCGATGTAGCATTGCTGGCTACCTTCAGTCGGAGCAGGTGCACGTGTGCTACCTGAGGTTTTGTAGTCCGTCCACGCTTGCAAGTGCATGAGTTAAATGTCTAAGCATGCAACTGGTATTCAAATTTCGGAGATTTTTCCCTCGGCTAAAGGTCCTTCCGCACTTCTTACAGATAACCTTTGCCTCATCAATAGGATTTTGGTCAAAAAAGTGCCACACTGCACTCTTCCTACTATGGTATAAATTTTCAGGGCTTGCACGCTGTGCTAATTTGACCATCTGGCCAAGCTGTCCTGCAACTCTTTTTGTTTATTTTTAACATGTTTTTGGACTGCTACGGGCCTGCCAGATAACCGCAGCTGCGATGTCGATGCCTGCTGCGGATCCTCCTCCTCTTCTGAGCTATTGCCAGCGGCACCCTCTTCCCCCAATGGATGCCAATCCGGGTCAACAACTGGGCCATCCATCACCTCTTCTTCAATTTCATCTGCACCTTCCTCTGTGTCACCGTGTAAGGTGGTATAGTATGCGGGCACCTGAGTTTCTTGAGGGTCAGAATCTAGCTCAGTAGACTGCGAGGGCAATGCAGTGCTCTGGGTGAATGTACCAGCAGAATCATATAGCAGTGGCTGTGCATCAGTGAACTCCATGTCATATTCATCCCTGGCATGGTATGTGAAAAGAGCTCCAGGGCGTAATCTGAAGTGTGGCCTGCCACATCCTTCACTTGTGGTGGGGTGAAGGACACAAGGAAAGGTGTTGTTCCTAACCAGGAGCCTGCACTGATGACTCAGTGCTTGCATTTTTTGAAACTTCAGAAGAGGAGGCGATAGAGCAGGAGGCTGTTCCTGCAATGTAAGCCAAAACCTGTTCCTGATGCTCCGGCTTTAAAAGCGGTTTACGTACTCCCAGAAAAGAGAGCCTTCCAGGCCTTCTGGAGCCAGACGATAACGCAGGCTCAACACCTCCTGCCTTAGGTGCTATTGTGCTTTTGGCGCTACCAGCAGATGCACCACCACCACCATCAGTGCCAGCTGGCCCCCCGCCCACGTCCGCGGTCTTTTCCACCATACTTCCTCATGTTTGGGAAAATGTATGAAAAATACCAGCAGATATATGGTACTGTGTGAGGAGCGTACAGCTGTATATGGTGTAGGAAAAAATTTAAATCTCCGTATATATATTTCCGGAGTCACACACAGACGCTCCCTCAGTATGGATTTGACCGTAATACAAAGAGCAGATATACGGTACTGTATCAGAAGCGGACAGCTGTATACGGTGTACGGGAAAATTTCAATCTCCGTATATATTTCCGGAGTCACACACAGACGCTCACTCAGTATAAATTTGACCGTAATACAAAGAGCAGATATACGGTACTGTATCAGAAGCGGACAGTTGTATACAGTGTACGGGAAAATTTCAATCTCCGTATATATTTCCGGAGTCACACACAGATAGTCAGCATGTATTTGTCCGTGATACCAGCCGGTACACGGTAGTGTGTGAGGAGCGTACAGCTCCATACGGTATGGGAAAAAATGAACACTCGGTAACTGTGCAGAAAAAAAGACTAAAAGTATTAGTACTGTGTAAAAAGCAGTCTGCACAGCAGTGTACACACAGCAATACAGCTTACAGGCAGCCTATTAACCAGCGCTGCTACACACAAGAAAATCCTACCCTGTCACTCGCAGGCAGCCTAATAACCAGCGCTGCTCCACACAAGAAAATCCTCCCCTGTCACTGCACACTAACTGTACAGCACAATTGCTATCAGCACAAGCACAGAAGAACTTCTCTTTACAGCCCTAACTCTCTCTCTACTGATAAACAGCGTCAGCAACCTCTCCCTACTGTTAAGATCGGCAGAAGTAAAATGGCGGTCGGCGCTCAGGGCTTTTATAGACACTATGATGCCCCCCAAAGCAAGCCAATCACTGCAATGCCCTTCTCTAAGATGGTGGTGGATGCTGCATATGTCATCTCGTTGCCCACAGTGTACATCCTTGCTCATTGGCTGAAAAAAGGCACCTGAAAGCATTCTGGGAAAACCGACTTTGGCGCTCGTTTTGCCGACCACATGGCCCACTGCACGCTATGGTCGTGTTTCAGCCAACGAAACCCGACTTTGGAGAAAGTCGGCGACTTTTGAATCTGACCAACCTGTTTCGCTCAACTCTAGTGGCCACCATCTTCCCCTGATCTCAACCCTATAGAGAACATTTGGAGTATCATCAAGCAAAAGATCTATGAGGGTGGGAGGCAATTCACATCAAAACAGCAGCTCTGGGAGGCTATGTGACTTCATGCACAGAAATACAAGCAGAAACTCTCCAAAAACTCACAAGTTCAATGGATGCAAGAATTGTGAAGGTGATATCAAAGAAGGGTTCCTATGTTAATGTAAGGAGGTCAAGGGTATTAACCCTTGAAAAGTTTCATACTTTATATGTGTGTTAATGTATGCCTTTTATATACTGTATGATGTCTTCTTCTAGCGTTATGTCTGGTTAGTGGGGGTATGGATATAGGTAGACAGTGCATCCTTGGTGACATTAGAGGAGGGCACTAGCAGTGTAGTATATACAGGTCCTTCTCAAAAAATTAGCATATAGTGCTAAATTTCATTATTTACCATAATGTAATGATTACAATTAAACTTTCATATATTTTAGATTCATTACACACCAACTGAAATTTGTCAGGTCTTTTATTGTTTTAATAGTGATGATTTTGGCATACAACTCCTGATAACCCATAAAACCTGTCTCAAAAAATTAGCATATCAAGAAAAGGTTCTCTAAACAACCTATTACCCTAATCTTCTGAATCAACTAATTAACTCTAAACACATGCAAAAGATTCCTGAGGCTTTTAAAAACTCCCTGCCTGGTTCATTACTCAAAACCCCCATCATGGGTAAGACTAGCGACCTGACTGATGTCAAGAAGGCCATCATTGACACCCTCAAGCAAGAGGGTAAGACCCAGAAAGAAATTTCTCAACAAATAGGCTGTTCCCAGAGTGCTGTATCAAGGCACCTCAATGGGAAGTCTGTTGGAAGGAAACAATGTGGCAGAAACGCTGTACAATGAGAAGAGGTGACCGGACTCTGAGGAAGATTGTGGAGAAGGACCGATTCCAGACCTTGGGGGACCTGAGGAAGCAGTGGACTGAGTCTGGTGTAGAAACATCCAGAGCCACCGTACACAGGCGTGTGCAGGAAATGGGCTACAGGTGCCGCATTCCCCAGGTAAAGCCACTTTTGAACCATAAACAGCGGCAGAAGCGCCTGACCTGGGCTACAGAGAAGCAGCACTGGACTGTTGCTAAGTGGTCCCAAGTACTTTTTTCTGATGAAAGCAAATTTTGCATGTCATTCGGAAATCAAGGTGCCAGAATCTGGAGGAAGACTGGGGAGAAGGAAATGCCAAAAAGCCTGAAGTCCAATGTCAAGTACCCACAGTCAGTGATGGTGTGGGGTGCCATGTCAGCTGCTGGTGTTGGTCCACTGTGTTTCATCAAGGGCAGGGTCAATGCAGCTAGCTATCAGGAGATTTTGGAGCACTTCATGCTTCCATCGGCTGAAATGCTTTATGGAGATGAAGATTTCATTTTTCAGCACGACCTGGCACCTGCTCACAGTGCCAAAACCACTGGTAAATGGTTTACTGACCATGGTATTACTGTGCTCAATTGGCATGCCAACTCTCCTGACCTGAACCCCATAGAGAATCTGTGGGATATTGTGAAAAGAAAGTTGAGAGACGCAAGACCCAACACTCTGGATGAGCTTAAGGCCGCTATCAAAGCATCCTGGGCCTCCATAACACCTCAGCAGTGTCACAGGCTGATTGCCTCCATGCCACGCCGCATTGAAGCAGTCATTTCTGCCAAAGGATTCCCGACCAAGTATTGAGTGCATAACTTAACATTATTATTTGATTGTTTTTTTGTTTGTTTTGAAAAAACACTTTTATTTTATTGAACGGTTGAAATATGTTAATTTTTTGAGACAGGTTTTTTGGGTTATCAGGAGTTGTATGCCAAAATCATCAGTATTAAAACAATAAAAGACCTGACAAATTTCAGTTGGTGTGTAATGAATCTAAAATATATGAAAGTTTAATTGTAATCATTACATTATGGTAAATAATGAAATTTAGCACTATATGCTAATTTTTTGAGAAGGACCTGTATATATATATATATATATATATATATATATATATATATAGGGTTAGGTATAGTTTGTGAGGCATTACTAATGGGGGCATGTTAGAAATCCAGTTAGGAAGTTATAAAAATATGTCAATGCAGTTCTTGGGTAGGACTCTAGATGGGGGCACTGAGCACATCCAGTCCAATAGGGACAAACAGTTAGGGACTTTTTATCAGGGAAGGATTCCCTTGTAGCGGGAGTCTGTCAGGAAGATTTCCTCATAGCGCAAGTCAGTCGAGGGTAGACCTTGCTAGAGTAAGGACGTCCACGTTCCTGGGCCCTGAAGCAGAGACAAGTAGAGTGGAAGGTACCAGCAACCAGAGAGCAGCCGGTGAAGGATTCACCGTGATAACGTGAGCCCAAAGTCTGTGGCTTGACATAGCAGAGGCCAGTGGAAGATCCACTGTGGAAACGCTCAGCAGAAGAGTGCATGCATGAGCGTAGTAGTGAGTGGGCCACCAGCAAGTATCCGGGCAAGATAACCAGAGAGGGGTGGACGACCTAGTAGATGAGTATTTCTATACTGGATTGAAGTGTCTCCAGGGAAAGAGATCGAAGTGCCGTTTTCACCGGGTTCCTCGTCCCGTCAATACTTAGTGGTCCATTCTGGTGTAGCAGAGGAGAAGAAAAGGAGTCGTGGAAAATGTACTGCTGGTACCGTATAAGACGTGCTAATGGTGTTTTGGTTGTGCTCTGTCCGGAGGAAAATAAAGCAGAACTGTTTGACGTGATTCTGGACTCTGATTCTAATTATTCTATTTACTCTGTCACGGGAGAACAACACCACAGGAAAATAGAGGTAACCGGAGTGAAGAATGCAGCTGCTCCCAATAAGTTCACCCCTCGGCCAACCCTTTACATTAACATGTAACTTGGCCTGTTAGATGTTTTGGAGTTAAATAGCTTTTTTGTTCAGTGAATGTGACCTCCTAATGCTGCAAATTCCACAAATGAGCATTTTCAGTTCTTTAACCCCTTAGTGACAGAGCCAATTTGCAGCTTAATAACCGGGCCAATTTTTACAATTCTGACCACTGTCACTGTCATGTTGTGACATGCATGTGTATGCTTTAACCCTTTTCTCCTTTTCCCCCTAATATAGCTGGGATACTGATAGCTGTTACCTGTATGGATGATGGTCAGTTCCCAGCTCCGCTGCGTAACCGTGCATGCGTGGGTGTCTCCGCTGCGCTGCATGACCACCCGCATGTGCGGTCCCTGGCTACTGCTGTGAAAGCTACCCGCAGGTTGCAAGGTCCTCTGCACTGGTGCATGACTTGCTACGTGTGTTTGGGCTGCAGCCATTTCCAGGTGCCCTTGCTGTGCTTATGTCTGGCTCTCATAGGGTGCGCAGGCCACACCTGCCCTGCTTTTATCAGGGTTAGTGTGTGTACCTGAAATTCTGTCCCCAGCCAATTGCTGAGGGGCAGCTCATATATAAAGGCTCCCTGCCCTATGGGCGGGGCCTTAGCTACTCACATAGCTTCTGAACCTAGCCGTGTGTGTGTGTGTGTGTGTGTGTGTGTGTGTGTGTTCAGCTTCTGCTCGGAGTCTGATCAGCTCTGGAGAGCTGATTCCCTTGTCCTGTTTGGTGTTGCTGAACTCGTTCCTGTGCCTTTCCTAGAGGCGGTAATTCTAGGCTCGTATTCCTGATCCTGAACTCGTTCCTGTGCCTTTCCTAGAGGCGGTAATTCTAGGCTCGTATCTCTGATCCTGTACCTGTCCTGTACCTGACAGTCTGAACTGTGTCTGCTGTGCTATGTTCCTGAATCCTTCTGTGTCCTGAACCCAGTGCCTAGTGACTGTGAGACTTTGCTACTGACTTCCTTTGATACTACCTGGGTTCATCTTGGAAGGAGGAGTCTGGTGTGGGTGTGCTGAGTTTCTGTTACTCTGTGCTCAGCTTGCTTTTGGTGCAATCCCCGCCCGGCTCCAGTTGAGCCTGGTGGGACTTGCACCAGACCGCTTGGGTTCCTTTTTAGATCGCTTCCAGATGTCCAGTCTGTGTTCCGGTGTCCGTGTTCCTGATGTCCAGTCCGTGTTCGTGTGTTCGTGTTACTGAGATCCAGTCCGTGTTCCTGATGTCCAGTTCGTGTTCCTGATTCGATGTTCCTGAGTTCGTGTTCGTGTGTTCGTGTTACAGAGATCCAGTCCGTGTTCCTGAAGTTCAGTTCGTGTTCCTGAGTTCGTGATTCTGATAACCTCGTCTCATGTTTGAGTTATGTACTGTGTGTCTTCACTAGTGTTGAGCGATACGATACTGCAAATATCGGGTATCGGCCGATATTGGCTGTATCGGAATTCCGATTCCGAGTTCCGATATTTTCGTCATATCGGATACCGGAATCGGAATGTCACTGTCACTGTCAGTGTCCGTCTGTCGGGTCTGTCAGGAGTCAGCGGCACTTACCCGGCAGAAGATCTCCGGAGGTCACGGCCTGGACTGCTTCATGGCCGCCATCCTCTTCTCCCCGGCGGTCACATGCAGTATCTCGCGATAACTGCAGTGACTGCTGGGTAATCGCGGCCGTAAAGCAGTCCGATGACGTCACCGCCGGGGAAGCAGGTAAGCAGCTGTGCTGCGCCGGGATGTCAGGCTCTGCCTGTCATCCCGATGTAGCAGAGCTGGATCGTCGTGGGACAATCGTTACTATGGACTGCGTCGGACAGGTGGTATACTGTTGGTTTGTTTTTTTTATTTTTTTACAGGAGATCGATGGCGTCGCAGGAATGAGAGAGTAATAAAAAAAATGAAAACTGTGTTGTCTCTTTTATTTCATTAAAAGACTTTTTTCTTGCTGTGTTTTTTTTTTAAACATTTAATAACTTTGGGATTAATAATGGATCGGTGTCTTATTGACGCCTCTCCATTATTAACCGGGCTTATTGTCACCGTGCAATCAACGGTGACATTAACCCCTTATTACCCGCTTGCCACCGCTACAGGGCAAGTGGGAAGAGCCGGGTAAAGTGCCACAATTGGCACATCTTTTGATGCGCCAAATGTGGGGCTGCTGTAGCCTGGTATTATCAGGCTGTTGAGGGCCAAAATCCATGGGCCTTGACAGTCTTTTAATACCAGGCCGCAGCAGTCTGCATTTTACTTGGCTGGTTAACAAAAATAGGGGGGATCCCCACGCCGTTTTTTTTTCGAGGGGATCCCCTATTTTTGTTAACCAGCCAAGCTAAGCAGACTGCTGTGGCCTGGTATTATCAGGCTTGCAAGGTCCATGGATATTGGATCCTTACCAGCCTGAAAAACCAGGCCTCAGCGGTCTGCTTCATCTGGCTGGTTAACAAAAATAGGGGGGACCCCACGCTAATTTTTTTCAAGGGGATCCCCTATTTTTGTTAATCAGCCAAGATATGCAGACTGCTGTGGCCTGGTATTATCAGGCTGGCAAGGTCCATGGATCTTGGCTCCTTAACAGCCTGAAAATCCAGGCCTCAGCGGTCTGCTTCATCTGGCTGGTTAACAAAAATAGGAGGGACCCCACGCCATTTTTTTTTCGAAGGGAACCCCTATTTTTGTTAATCAGTTCCCTCTGACGTCACTGATGGTGTCCCTGGCTGACCTGAAGTGAAAGTGGAAAGCAATCAATTAAGCTTTCCACTTCCTCTCCTGTCAGCCAGGAGAGGAACTCATTCATTTGGGGGTTTACTGTGAGGCTGCAGCATTAGCTGCGGTCCCTGCAGTAAACATTAACCCTTTCTGAAGGATTACACCGTGGGACCTGACTGTGCATCGGATTGGTAAGAATAATTTTGCTTTATTATTTTATTTTTATTACAGGAAATGGTTTTAGCAGGTAAATAAAATATGGTCAAAAACTGTGTGATTATTTCATTAAACTTCTTTTTTATTAAAGTGTGTGTGTTTGATTTTTCTTTCATACAATAGGATTAATAATTGATAGTTGTCTAATTGACAGCTCTCAATTATTAACCTGGCTTAAAGTGACCTTTCAATTGCAAGGTCATTTTAACCCCTTATTAACCCATTCGCCACCGCTACAGGGCAATGGGAATAGACGGGCAAAGTGCCAGAAAGGGCAAATTAATTAGAGATTTGCCCTTTCTGGGGTGTCTGGGGCAGATGTTAGTAGCCGGGGGGGGGCCAAAAATAATGGTCCCTCTCTGGGCTATTATTATCTGCCTCCACTCACTGGCTTTGTCTGTCTGGTTGCGAAAATAGGGCGGGAGCCCACGCATTTTTTTTCAGCAATTTTACACCTCATATATATATATATACATGTCATTGAGTTTGTGACACATATATATATATATATATATTTATAGTTCATACACTTCTACATAGTATAATAGCCGCTAATTCAATTGCCGGCTTTTGTGAAAATGCAGAACCCGACATGAAATGACACTTGGTGTACATAGGGTTAACCATGTCCTTTGCTATCTGATTTTCACAAACAATTAAATCAGTCTATGTGTGCAAAATTTCACACCTGTAGGGTTAATTAAAGGTGTAAATTCGTAGCAAAAAAGTCCGTTTTTTTTACAACGAATTTACACCTTTAATTAACCCATACAGGTGTGAAATTTTGCACACATAGACTGATTTAATTGTTTGTGAAAATCAGATAGCAAAGGACATGAAAAGACATGGTTAACCCTATGTACACCAAGTGTCATTTCATGTCGGGTGACCCGACATGAAATGACACTTGGTGTACATAGGGTTAACCATGTCTTTTCATGTCCTTTGCTATCTGATTTTCACAAACAATTAAATCAGTCTATGTGTGCAAAATTTCACACCTGTAGGGGTTAATTAAAGGTGTAAATTCGTAGCAAAAAAGTCCGTTTTTTTTACAACGAATTTACACCTTTAATTAACCCCTACAGGTGTGAAATTTTGCACACATAGACTGATTTAATTGTTTGTGAAAATCAGATAGCAAAGGACATGAAAAGACATGGTTAACCCTATGTACACCAAGTGTCATTTCATGTCGGGTGCTTCTGTCTTTTCACTGAAGCCGGCTTTACCCGGCAATTGAATCAGAGGATATTTTACTATGTAGAAGTGTATAAACTATACATATATGTATATATATATGTCACAATGACATGTATATATATATATATATGTATTCTATGTGTGTATATTTAGTGTTTACAAGGAAAGAATGGGTTTTTTTTAGTTCCGATATTTTGTTCCCATAGACTTACATGGGACTTCCGGTATCGGGTATCGCCGATATTTTAATGGTATCGGCGATACCATTCCGATTCCGATACTTAGGGATATCGGAAAGTATCGCTCAACACTAGTCTTCACGTATTTACTTTAGTAAACTTTACTTCACTATACCTGAAGTTGTGCGGTGTGATCAAGTCCTACGTGTTTCTATTCTGTCCACATGCTCAGCTGCCACAGAACCCCGGTCTCTGCCCTTCCCTAGTATGGGTAGGACCGGGTCCCCCTCTGTGGTATGGAGGGTCCAGATTTCGTACCCGAGGGATGCCCGCCCCACACCATGGTGGGCGGTTGCGATCCCCAAACGTGACAGTCACTTTATGCGGTTATAACTCTGGAACGCTTTAACGAATCCAGCTGATTCTGAGAATGCTTTTTCATGACAAATTGTACGTTAGTGGTAAAAAAATTTTTATATGACTTGCTTATATTTATGAAAAAAACGGAAATATGGTGGAAATTTAGAAAATTTAGCAATTTACAAACTTTCAATTTTTATGCCCTTAAATCAGAGAGATATTGTTAGGGTCTGCGGAACGCACCTAATAGATATAATATAGAGGTGCGTTCGCAGCCCGGGGTCCACCGTGCAGGCGAAGCCCGCTGCTAATAAGATGGCGAAAGTAGCGAACTCTGTTATCCCGCAGAGTCGCTAAAATAAACGCCGTAGCGCGTTGTGGCAGTAAATGCGAACTCTGTTAATCCCCAGAGCCACTAACGGGATGCCACAGCGCTATATGGCGATAGGTGCGAACTCACTTAGCTTTAGTGAGCCGCAAAGTAAAACGCTAGGGCACTGTCTAGCATCTAAAGCGAACCCTGTTACGTCACAGAGTCGCTGAGAAAAGGTACCGTGTCCTGTAAGGCTCTCAGGTACACGGTAAATTGCTAAGCGAGCATAATACGTGGTCATGCGCTAATGTCCTCGCGGGAGTCACCCGCAATCTATGGCGTCTGAACGCCAGACCCTGAATACGGCAATCAAACTCCTCACCGGTTATGCCGGTAATCTAGGGCATCTAGGACACCGACCCTGACCAGCTAGCACACCAAACTCCTCACCGATTAAGTCGGTATTCTAGTGGCTTATTTCAGCCGGGTCCCTAACCACACACACGCATGACCACACTGGCGCATAGCATACAATGGTTGATATTAGCGCATGGCGGCCCAGCCATGCTACCCTTTTATAGCAACAGCTACAGGACCTTCCAGGAACAAGGACCAATGAGAAACCTGTTCCAGAAGACTAGTAGTAACAAGGCCTTCCTGGCGGGCCAATAGGAGCTGCTGCAGTACCTGAGCATGTGACCCCTGATCTCCAATGAGAGATCTCACTCTGGGCATGCTCAGAAGGGAAAATGCAGGACTTTGTCCCAAAGACGTCTGCTCCAGCACTGGCTATAATAGCAGATCCAGGAAAAGCGACAGCAAGTCACTGCCCAGTAGTGGAGTGGGCAAGACGCCTGGACCGACGTCTCTGCCGAGCAGGCTCCACTGCAGCCGGAGATGAATGGGAGACCGCAGCGGGATGGGTTCGAGACTCCCTTTGTGCAGCAGCGGGAAATCGAACCGTAACATGGCCCCCCCTTCTTTGGGCCTCGCTGCGCTCGGCAGGCTCCCAGGTTCTATCCTCAGGCCCATAACCCCTCCAATCCACCAAATAAAATTTTTTGCCTCGTACCACCTTGCACCCAACAATGGCGTTCACCTCATGATCGTCGGTAGATGAACCCGACGTCCCGGCAGATGACTCGGAAAACCGGGAAATGGCCACGGGTTTCAAGAGGGACACGTGAAAGGTGTCAGTGATACCAAGGCGAGGCGGAAGGGCTAGGCGGTAAACTACCGGGTTCACCTGCTCAAGAACTTTAAAGGGGCCCAAAAAGCGAGGTGCCAACTTGGTGGACTCTACCCGTAGCCTGATGTTTCGGGCAGAAAGCCACACTAGGTCACCCGGAGCAAACGTAGGAGCGGGGCGCCGATGGGTATCGGCCGAAGACCTCATCCTCTCTTTGGAGGCCTGAATGGCATCCTGAGTGCGGTCCCAAATGTCCCGTGCCTCCACAGCCCAGTCTGCCACCCTGGAATCGGCGGAAGACACGGGCATAGGCACTGGTACCCGCGGATGCTGACCGTAGTTCAGGAGAAATGGGGTCTGTCCGGTGGAATCAGCCACAGCATTGTTTAATGCAAACTCAGCCCATGGTAGCAAGGATGCCCAGTCATCCTGCCTGGCTGAGACAAAATGTCGTAGATAGGTGACCAAGGTCTGGTTGGCCCTCTCTACCAACCCATTCGTCTCAGGATGGTACGCTGAAGAGAGATTTAACTCAATGCTGAGTAGACGACAAAGCTCTCTCCAGAACCGAGACGCAAACTGGGGACCTCAGTCACTGACAATTTTGTCCGGCATGCCGTGTAGACGGAAGACATGCCTAACGAACAACGCTGCCAGAGCCCGTGCAGAAGGTAACCGTGGTAGCGGCACCAGATGCACCATTTTGGAGAAATGGTCGGTGATTACCCAAATGATGGTGCAACCCCGAGACTTGGGCAAGCCCACCACAAAGTCCATCCCAACCATCTCCCAGGGCCTGTCTGCCACCGGCAAAGGGTAAAGTAACCCAGCTGGCCGTTGTCGTGGAGACTTATTCTTGGCGCAGGAGACACACGCCCGAACATAGTCCCCAACATCACGGACCATATGCGGCCACCAATAAGTCCTCGCCAGCAATTCAGATGTCCTCTTTGCCCCAAAGTGTCCACCAACCCTGGACGAATGTGCCCAAGAGAGCACCTCCGGTCGTAAATTGGTAGGTACAAAAGTCTTGCCTGGGGGCACAGACTCTAATGAAACCGGGGCCACTGTTCTCAGGCTCTCTGTGGGGACAATAAGCCGAGGTCCTCCACCTCCTCCTCAGAGGACACCACAGAGCGAGAGAGAGCGTCGGCACGAATGTTCTTCTCTCCCGAGAGGAAATGGAGTGTGAAATTAAACCGGGAGAAGAACAAGGACCATCTGGCCTGGCGAGAATTAAGCCGCTGGGCTGTCTGCAGATACACCAAATTCTTGTGGTCGGTGAAAACTTGGAAGGGAAAGCGGGCCCCCTCCAACAGATGTCTCCACTCAGAGAAAGCCAACTTCATGGCTAGCAACTCCCTATCCCCGATGGAATAATTCCTCTCCGCTGATGTGAAGGTCTTAGAGAAGAAGAAGCAAGGATGCTTCCGACCTTGAGCATCCTTTTGGAAGAGGACTGCTCCAGCACCAACGGATGAGGCATCCACCTCCAATAAAAATGGCTTATCAACATCGGGGCGATGTAGGATGGGAGCGCTGGCAAAATGAGACTTAACAGAAGAGAAAGCCGTGGAGACCTCTTCCGACCACAATTTGGGATTTGCTCCCTTCTTGGTGAGGGCTACCAAGGGAGCTACCAAGGTAGAGAAATGAAGAGATACAGCTGCATGGGTATATCAGAAACAGTGGGTCACACAGATACGTGTGACCAAATCACCACTCATATAAATACAATAGGGAGGAGGAAACAAAGAGTCACTGGTGACGAGAATCCATAATGCAAAAGGTAAATATTTATTTAAACATATCAAAAAGTGACACAAGAATATATGAACAATGAAAACACATTAAAAGGACAGGTGCGAATACAAGGGGAGAGATCTCCCAGCAGTAAGGCAAAGATACATTTGTGGCAGAGATGATAGTATAATACATTAAAGCTCATAACACATAAAGTGTCTCCCCCACAAAGAAGGTATGAAAAATAACAGAGCTACACATAGTATTGCCACATAAAATAGAGCATGCTTTTCACAAAACAGTGTGCATGGGTAAAAAACGCCAGTAGAGGTAAGTACAATGCTGGTCGGTCTGTCACAAGAGCATGCTCACCAGATAAAGTATAAAGCCACACTGGGAGAAGTCACCCCCAAAGGAGATGCGACCCGCTGATGTGAAGGTCTTAGAGAAGAAGAAGCAAGGATGCTTCCGACCTTGAGCATCCTTTTGGAAGA
Source organism: Oophaga sylvatica (assembly GCA_033576555.1). Lineage (NCBI taxonomy): Eukaryota > Metazoa > Chordata > Amphibia > Anura > Dendrobatidae > Oophaga > Oophaga sylvatica. Next base: position 432,558,050 of record JARQOD010000002.1, read on the forward strand.
GGACTGCTCCAGCACCAACGGATGAGGCATCCACCTCCAATAAAAATGGCTTATCAACATCGGGGCGATGTAGGATGGGAGCGCTGGCAAAATGAGACTTAACAGAAGAGAAAGCCGTGGAGACCTCTTCCGACCACAATTTGGGATTTGCTCCCTTCTTGGTGAGGGCTACCAAGGGAGCTACCAAGGTAGAGAAATGCGGAATGAACTGGCGATAGTAATTAATGAACCCCATAAAGCGCTGCACCGCTTTAAGGGAGTGAGGTTCCTGCCAGTCCATCACAGCCTGTAGTTTGGCCGGATCCATAGCCAATCCCTGGGTTGAGATGATATAACCAAGGAAAGGTAAAGACTCCAGCTCAAACATACATTTCTCCAACTTAGCATAAAGGGAATTAGCCCGTAAGAGGTCGAAGACTCTGCAAACATCTCTCCGGTGGGAGTCAATATCTGGAGAGAAGATGAGTATATCATCCAGATAGACTACGACCGAGGTGGAGAGCATATCCCGGAAGATGTCATTGACAAAGTCTTGGAAAACGGCTGGAGCATTACAGAGCCCAAAGGGCATCACCAGATATTCGTAATGTCCGTCCCTGGTATTGAAAGCCGTCTTCCATTCGTTCCCCTCACGGATGCGAATCAGGTTATACGCACCGCGCAGATCTAACTTAGTGAATACCCTTGCTCCCCGAAGCCTATCAAATAGCTCAGAAATCAAGGGCAACGGGTACTTGTTTTTAACGGTGATGGCGTTAAGACCCTGGTAATCAATACACGGACGCAATTCTCCATTTTTCTTCTGTTCGAAGAAAAATCCCGCCCCAGCCGGTGACACCGACTTCCTAATAAACCCTCTTGCCAGGTTCTCCTGAATATATTGCGACATGGCCTCTGTCTCAGGAAGAGAGAGGGGATAGACCCTTCCCCGAGGAGGTTCTGCGCCTGGCAAGAGGTCGATAGGACAGTCATAGGGACGATGAGGTGGAAGAGTCTCCGCAGCCTTCTTGGAGAATACATCTGCATATGACCAGTAGCACTTGGGGAGTGGAGTAAGATCTGCGGGTAACTCAGTAGTGGTAACCTGAACGCAACTCCTGACACATCTGCCTCTACATGCATCACTCCAACCCAGTATCCTACCCGAAGTCCACTCTATATGTGGGGAGTGAAAACGGAGCCAAGGTATACCTAGTAGGATCTCGTCTAATCCCTCGGGAAGGACGAGTAGGGAAATAAGTTCCTGATGGGAAGGAGATACCAACAATGAAAGTGGAACAGTCTGGTGTGTAATTTGTGAGGGCAATGTCGACCCATTCACTACCCGGACAGTCACTGATTTGTCAAGAGCCACCAGAGGTATTGCATGACGGCGAGCAAAGTCAGAGGACATGAAGTTCCCCTCTGCTCCTGAGTCCACGCAAAGATCGGCGGCGATAGTGGAAGTGCCTACAGTGATTGTCCCTTTAAGTGTCAACTTGGAGGAAAATGCTGCTGTCTCTAGTGAACCTCCTCCCAGGACCACTAGACGCGATCGCTTCCCCGATCGCTGTGGACATTTGTTGGCATAATGTCCTGTCTTTTGGCACACTCTACAGAACATGGATACTCGAGTGGTCCGAGACTTAGATCTCACTCGAGAAATCTCCATGGCCTCAGGGGAATCGGACGCCTGAATGGAAGATTCCAGAGGTCTGGCGAAGGTGGGTGCCAGCCGGAACCTCTGCCTACACTGGGCCCGCTCCAACCTCCGCTCGTTAAAACGAAGGTCGATGCGGGTAGATATGGTAATTAGCTCCTCCAGTGTGGCAGGAATCTCCCTGGTGGACAAGGCGTCCTTCACATGGTCTGCCAGTACCCTCCAGTACATGGGTATAAGGACTTTATCTGGCCAATCCAGCTCAGAGACCAGAGTCCGAAATTGGACGGCAAACTGGCTGACCATGGATGAACCCTGGGTGATAGTCAACAGTTGAAGAGCCGTATCGTGGGTGACACGAGGTCCTAAAAAGACCTGTTTAAGAGTGTCCAAGAAGAGAGGAGCACTCTGCACCACACGATCATCGCGCTCCCATAACGGCGTTGCCCACTCCAACGCCCTGCTCGACAAAAGGGATATGATAAAACCCACTTTCGCCCGCTCCGTGGGATAACGTGCAGCCAGAAGCTCTAGATGTATGGAGCACTGACTGACGAAACCCCGACATTGTTTACTGTCACCGGTAAATTTGTCTGGAAGTGGGAGGCGGGAAATAGTCGGAGCAGGGGTGGCAGAGGACAACCTGGCTGCAGCCACGCTAGCAGCCTGAACAGCGACTGCGGTAACATCCACAGCTGAGGTTGTGCGCTCAAGAGCCGCCAACCTACCCTCCAGCTGCTGGATGTACTGCCTTAGACGCTGGTCATCCGCCATTTTACTAGCCAGACCCTGGCACTAATATTATGTTAGGGTCTGCAGAACGCACCTAATAGATATAATATAGAGGTGCGTTCGCAGCCCGGGGTCCACCGTGCAGGCGAAGCCCGCTGCTAATAAGATGGCGAAAGTAGCGAACTCTGTTATCCCGCAGAGTCGCTAAAATAAACGCCGTAGCGCGTTGTGGCAGTAAATGCGAACTCTGTTAATCCCCAGAGCCGCTAACGGGATGCCACAGCGCTATATGGCGATAGGTGCGAACTCACTTAGCTTTAGTGAGCGGCAAAGTAAAACGCTAGGGCGCTGTCTAGCGTCTAAAGCGAACCCTGTTACGTCACAGAGTCGCTGAGAAAAGGTACCGTGTCCTGTAAGGCTCTCAGGTACACGGTAAATTGCTAAGCGAGCATAATACGTGGTCATGCGCTAATGTCCTCGCGGGAGTCACCCGCAATCTATGGTGTCTGAACGCCAGACCCTGAATACGGCAATCAAACTCCTCATTGGTTATGCCGGTAATCTAGGGCATCTAGGACACCGACCCTGACCAGCTAGCACACCAAACTCCTCACCGATTAAGTCGGTATTCTAGTGGCTTATTTCAGCTGGGTCCCTAACCACACACACGCATGACCACACTGGCGCATAGCATCCAATGGTTGATATTAGCGCATGGCGGCCCAGCCATGCTACCCTTTTATAGCAACAGCTACAGGACCTTCCAGGAACAAGGACCAATGAGAAACCTGTTCCAGAAGACTAGTAGTAACAGGGCCTTCCTGGCGGGCCAATAGGAGCTGCTGCAGTACCTGAGCATGTGACCCTGATCTCCAATGAGAGATCTCACTCTGGGCATGCTCAGAAGGGAAAATGCAGGACTTTGTCCCAAAGACGTCTGCTCCAGCACTGGCTATAATAGCAGATCCAGGAAAAGCAACAGCAAGTCACTGCCCAGTAGTGGAGTGGGCAAGACGCCTGGACCGACGTCTCTGCCGAGCAGGCTCCACTGCTGCCGGAGATGAATGGGAGACCGCAGCGGGATGGGTTCGAGACTCCCCTTGTGCAGCAGCGGGAAATCGAACCCTAACAGATATGTCACTCAAATTTCTTAATAAATAACATTTCCAACATGTCTACTTTACATCAGCACAATTTTGGGTACAAAATTTTTTTTTTGTTACGAAGTTATAAGGGTTAAAATTTGACCAGCGATTTCTCATTTTTACAACACCATTTTTTTTAGGGACCACATCACATTTGAAGTCACTTTGAGGGGTCTATATGATAGAAAATACCCAAAAGTGACACCATTCTAAAAACTACACCCCTCAAGGTGCTCAAAACCACATTCAAGAAGTTTATTAATCCTTTACGTGCTTCACAGGAACTGAAGCAATGTGGAAGGAAAAAATTAACATTTAACTTTTTTGCAAAAGCTTTACTTCGGAAACAATTTTTTTTTATTTTCATAAGTGTTAATAGAAAAAATGAACCACAAAATTTGCTGTGAAATTTCTCCTGAATACGCCGATACCCCATATGTGGGGGAAACCACTTTCTGGGCGCTCGGCAGAGGTCGCAAGGGAAGGAGCGCCGTTTGACTTTTTCAACGCAGAATTGGCTGGACGCCATGTCGCGTTTAGAGAGCCCCTGATGTGCCCAAATAGTGGAAACCCCCATCAAGTGACCCCATTTTGGAAACTAGACCCCTTAAGGAACTTATCTGGATGTGTGGTGAGCACTTTGAACTCCAAGTGCTTCACATAAGTTTATAACGTAGAGCCGTGAAAATATAAAATCATATTTTTTCCGAAAAAAACGATCTTTTCACCCCAATTTTTATTTTCCAAAGGGTAACAAGACTCCAAAAGTTTTTGTGCAATTTGTACTGAGCATGCTGATACCCATATGTGGGGGTAAACCACTGTTTGGGTGCATGGCAGAGCTTGGAAGGGAAGGAGCGCCTTTTGACTTTTTCAACGCAGAATTGGCTGAACGCCATGTCGCGTTTGTAGAGGCCCTGATGTGGCTCGGACGGGAATTAGTGACGTTTTGCATTGCAGACTTTGATGGAATAGTCTGCGGGCGTAATGTCGCATTTGGAGAGCCCCTGATGTGCCTAAACAGTGGAAACCCTCCACAATTGACCCCATTTTGGAAACTAGACCCCCTAAGGAACTTATCTAGATGTGTGGTGAGCACTTTGAACCCCCAAATGCTTCACAGAAGTTTATAACGCCCGGGGATGAAAATAAATAATCATATTTTTTCCACAAACCTGATCATTTAGCCCCCAATTTTTTAATTTCCCAAGGGTAACAGGAGAAATTAGACCACAAAAGTTGTTGTCCAATTTGTCCTGAGTACACTGATACCCCATATGTGGGGGGGACCACTGTTTGGGCGCATGGCAGGACTTGGAAGGGAAGGAGTGCCGTTTGACTTTTTCAAACCAAAATTGGCTGGAATTGAGATTGGACGCCATGTCACGTTTGGAGAGCCCCTGATGCCCCTAAAAAGTGGAAACCCCCCACAAATGACACGATTTTGGAAACTAGACCCTTAAGGAACTTATCTAGATATGTGGTGAGCACTTTGAACCCCAAATGCTTCACAGAAGTTTATAACGTAGAGCCGTGAAAATAAAAAATAATTTTTTTCCTCAAAAATGATTCTTTAGCCCGCTATTTTTTATTTTCCCAAGGGTAACTGGAGAAATTGGACCCCAAAAGTTGTTGTGCAATTTTGTGGCAGTAAATGCGAACTCTGTTAATCCCCAGAGCCGCTAACGGGATGCCACAGCGCTATATGGCGATAGGTGCGAACTCACTTAGCTTTAGTGAGCCGCAAAGTAAAACGCTAGGGCGCTGTCTAGCGTCTAAAGCGAACCCTGTTACGTCACAGAGTCGCTGAGAAAAGGTACCGTGTCCTGTAAGGCTCTCAGGTACACGGTAAATTGCTAAGCGAGCATAATACGTGGTCATGCGCTAATGTCCTCGCGGGAGTCACCCGCAATCTATGGTGTCTGAACGCCAGACCCTGAATACGGCAATCAAACTCCTCATTGGTTATGCCGGTAATCTAGGGCATCTAGGACACCGACCCTGACCAGCTAGCACACCAAACTCCTCACCGATTAAGTCGGTATTCTAGTGGCTTATTTCAGCTGGGTCCCTAACCACACACACGCATGACCACACTGGCGCATAGCATCCAATGGTTGATATTAGCGCATGGCGGCCCAGCCATGCTACCCTTTTATAGCAACAGCTACAGGACCTTCCAGGAACAAGGACCAATGAGAAACCTGTTCCAGAAGACTAGTAGTAACAGGGCCTTCCTGGCGGGCCAATAGGAGCTGCTGCAGTACCTGAGCATGTGACCCCTGATCTCCAATGAGAGATCTCACTCTGGGCATGCTCAGAAGGGAAAATGCAGGACTTTGTCCCAAAGACGTCTGCTCCAGCACTGGCTATAATAGCAGATCCAGGAAAAGCAACAGCAAGTCACTGCCCAGTAGTGGAGTGGGCAAGATGCCTGGACCGACGTCTCTGCCGAGCAGGCTCCACTGCTGCCGGAGATGAATGGGAGACCGCAGCGGGATGGGTTCGAGACTCCCCTTGTGCAGCAGCGGGAAATCGAACCCTAACAGATATGTCACTCAAATTTCTTAATAAATAACATTTCCAACATGTCTACTTTACATCAGCACAATTTTGGGTGCAAAATTTTTTTTTTGTTACGAAGTTATAAGGGTTAAAATTTGACCAGCGATTTCTCATTTTTACAACACCATTTTTTTTAGGGACCACATCACATTTGAAGTCACTTTGAGGGGTCTATATGATAGAAAATACCCAAAAGTGACACCATTCTAAAAACTACACCCCTCAAGGTGCTCAAAACCACATTCAAGAAGTTTATTAATCCTTTACGTGCTTCACAGGAACTGAAGCAATGTGGAAGGAAAAAATTAACATTTAACTTTTTTGCAAAAGCTTTACTTCGGAAACAATTTTTTTTTATTTTCATAAGTGTTAAAAGAAAAAATGAACCACAAAATTTGCTGTGAAATTTCTCCTGAATACGCCGATACCCCATATGTGGGGGAAACCACTTTCTGGGCGCTCGGCAGAGGTCGCAAGGGAAGGAGCGCCGTTTGACTTTTTCAACGCAGAATTGGCTGGACGCCATGTCGCGTTTAGAGAGCCCCTGATGTGCCCAAATAGTGGAAACCCCCATCAAGTGACCCCATTTTGGAAACTAGACCCCTTAAGGAACTTATCTGGATGTGTGGTGAGCACTTTGAACCTCCAAGTGCTTCACATAAGTTTATAACGTAGAGCCGTGAAAATATAAAATCATATTTTTTCCGAAAAAAACGATCTTTTCACCCCAATTTTTATTTTCCAAAGGGTAACAAGACTCCAAAAGTTTTTGTGCAATTTGTACTGAGCATGCTGATACCCCATATGTGGGGGTAAACCACTGTTTGGGTGCATGGCAGAGCTTGGAAGGGAAGGAGCGCCTTTTGACTTTTTCAACGCAGAATTGGCTGAACGCCATGTCGCGTTTGTAGAGGCCCTGATGTGGCTCGGACGGGAATTAGTGACGTTTTGCATTGCAGACTTTGATGGAATAGTCTGCGGGCGTAATGTCGCATTTGGAGAGCCCCTGATGTGCCTAAACAGTGGAAACCCTCCACAATTGACCCCATTTTGGAAACTAGACCCCCTAAGGAACTTATCTAGATGTGTGGTGAGCACTTTGAACCCCCAAATGCTTCACAGAAGTTTATAACGCCCGGGGATGAAAATAAATAATCATATTTTTTCCACAAACCTGATCATTTAGCCCCCAATTTTTTAATTTCCCAAGGGTAACAGGAGAAATTAGACCACAAAAGTTGTTGTCCAATTTGTCCTGAGTACACTGATACCCCATATGTGGGGGGGACCACTGTTTGGGCGCATGGCAGAACTTGGAAGGGAAGGAGTGCCGTTTGACTTTTTCAAACCAAAATTGGCTGGAATTGAGATTGGACGCCATGTCACGTTTGGAGAGCCCCTGATGCCCCTAAAAAGTGGAAACCCCCCACAAATGACACGATTTTGGAAACTAGACCCCTTAAGGAACTTATCTAGATATGTGGTGAGCACTTTGAACCCCCAAATGCTTCACAGAAGTTTATAACGTAGAGCCGTGAAAATAAAAATAATTTTTTTCCTCAAAAATGATTCTTTAGCCCGCTATTTTTTATTTTCCCAAGGGTAACTGGAGAAATTGGACCCCAAAAGTTGTTGTGCAATTTTTCCTGAGTACGCTGATACCCCATATGTGGGGTAGAACCACTGTTTGGGCGCATGGGAGAACTTGGAAGGGAAGGAGCGCCATTTTGTAATGCAGACTTTGATGGAATGTTCTGCGGGCGTCATATTGTATTTGAAGAGCCCTTAATGTGCCTAAACAGTAGAAACTCCCTGCAAGTGACACCATTTTGGAAACTAGACCCCACAAGGAGCTTATCTAGATGTGTGGTGAGCACTTTGAACCCCCAAGTGCTTCACAGAAATTTATAAATGTTGGGATAAACCACTGTTAGGGCGCACGGCAGGGCTCGTAAGGGAGTGAGCGCCATATGACTTTTTGAACGCCACGTCATGTTTGGAGACCCCCTGATGTGCCTAAATAGTGGAAACCCCTCAATTCTAGCTCCAACCCTAACCCCAACACACCCCTAACCCTAATACTAACCCTAATCCTAACCCTAATCCTAACCCTAATTCCAACCCTAATTCCAACCCTAATTGTAACCCTAATCCTAATTGTAACCATAACCCTAACCCTAATTCCAACCCTAACACTAATTCTAGCCCTAACCATAAGGCTAGGTTCATTTTGCGTTTTACCAGCCCATTCAACACATAGCGTTGACGGGCTGGTAACGGTATAGCATAACGCGTTATGTTATACCCGCTAGCGCAGAGGAATCAGCAGATGATTCATCTGCGCTAGTGGTGACGGAGCCCAGACGCTGCAGGCCGCATCTGAGGCTCCGTCACTGATTGACGGCACGTCGCGAACGCATGCCGCTTTACGGCATGCGTAGCGATGCACCCTCAAATGGGGGTGAATGGCAGCGTTAATGGACTGCATTACACCGCGTTATACTGCGGTGTAGCACAGTCCATATAACGGACTGCTATAACTCAGTATGAACCCAGCCTAACCCTAACCCTAATGCTAACCCTAACCCTAATTATAACCCTAACCCTAGCTCTAACCCTAACCCTAGCCCTAACTCTAACCCTAACGGAAGAATGAAAATAAATATAATTTCTATATTTTATTATATGTCCCTAACTAAGGGGGTGATAAAGGGGGGGGTTTATGTACTGTTTTTTTTATTTTGATCACTGTGATAGTTTATCACAGTGATCAAAATGTACTTTTAGAGAATGAACGAAATTATTTTTTGAATGTGCCGCCAGGCAGATTAGGCGGGCGCACTGCTCATGCGCCCGCCATTTTTTTTTACAGCAGAAGACGCCGGAGGATTGGAGGACAGAGGAAGGATCGGAGGACACAGAGGGACACCGTAAGGTACAGGGGGGGGTCTGGGGACCCTAATTCTCACCCCTCGGATGTGCGATCACAACAGAGGGGAGAGAAATCATTTTTTTTTGTTGCGGTCGCCGTTATACTGTTATAACAGCGATCGCAACACAGGGGTTGATAAATACCGACCCGGATCATGTTCTCTGGGGTCTCGGCTACCCCCGGCAGCCGAGACCTGGAGAAAATTGCCCAAGCCCCCGGCACATTGCGGCGGGCGCACTACCCATGCGCCCGCCATTTTCTCGCCATTCAAGATGGCGGCGCCCACCGGAGGAAGCAGAAGGGCCCGGGGGCCACAAGGGGGTATTGGGGGCTGCAAGGGGGTATCGGGGACCCTTTTTCTCTCTCCTCTGATGTCCGATCACATCAGAGGAGAGAGAAATTAAATGGCATATCAGATTTTTTTTGTTGTGATCGCCGTTATAGGGTTAATAACGGCCATCGCCACACCGGGGTTGGTAAAAACCGACCCAATTCATGTTCTCTGGGGTCTCGGCTACCCCCGGCAGCCGAGACCCCAGAGAATATCCAACTGCAGGGGGCGCTATTCACTTTTTCCACAGCGCCGTTAATTAACGGCGCTGTTGCTTAAGTACCCTTAAACCGCCGTTAAAAGGCGTATCGGCAGTCGTTAAGGGGTTAAGCTTTAATAACGGTCATCTTCCCAAATGGATTCTTAATATCCCATATGGGCAGTATTGGAGAATCAGAAAAAATTGTACAAAGGACAATGATTTTCATAATGAAGCAAATATTTTGAAACAAAGGTTTCAACAAAGAGGGTACCCAAAAAAAATTGGTTCAGGATGCTTTTTTGAAAGCTAAAACATTCTCTCAGCAAGATTGTTTAGATAAAATCAAAAATAATAAGGTCAATGGTTCCTTTGTTTCTGACATTGGTAGATGGAGTTTTGTCACCACATTCAATCAGTCTCATGGGTTTGCTACAGAAGCTTCTTACTAATTACTGATTTATTCTGGGTGATCCTATACTTTCAGGACAGATTCCCACCCGGCCTAGAACAGTCTTTAGAAGAAATCACACGCTTCGCAACCTTGTTGCACCAAGTAATATGTCTCTGAACCCACGTTCTTTGTCCCTGGCTCAAACTGTTTTGAGTCTTGGCTGTTTTGCGTGTAGAACCGCTAAATGGCTTTGTTGTGCATCCATTTTAAATGGGGTTAAATAATTTAGATCTAATACTACAGGCATTAGCTACAAAATTAATCACCATGTTAACTGCCAGTCTATATATGTAGTATACTTAATAGAGTGTGGTTGCGGTCTACAATACGTAGGTCACACTATAGAAACTATGCACGTATGTTTAAACAAGCACTGCCAGAATATTCGAAATGGCTTTTTACTGCATAGTTTATCCAAACACTTCCTGACCATACACCAGAAAAGTTTAAAATCTCTAAAATTAACAATTATCGATCACATACCGGATAATGTTTGTAATCGCAATAGCAGTTTAATCAAGAGAGAAAGATTTTGGATATTCAAGCTAGGCACACTGGCCCCTGAGGGATTAAATTTGACCATTGAAAAATTGACCAGATAATTTAATTTTTTTTATTGCAGCATATTTATATATTTTTATGTATTTTATTCATTGTATTTTATTTTAGAGTGTTTTATATTTTATGTTTTATATCATGTGTTCTTATTATGCCCGCACCATTCCCTTATAACTTCATTCTATCATGTGATTTGTTAATTGCACTTATTTTCTCATTGATTGTTAGATGGTTAAATACTCCTTCCTGTTTGCCATTAATAAACTGCCACCTGATGAAGACGGTGTTACCGTCGAAACGCGTTGTGACTGAAGAAAAACCTTGTCTTGATGTTCCTAGCGCTCCTTTGACCATGTTTTTATTCACCAATAACTAGGCTAAGACACAGCAAAACAAATCCAATGGAGGCCTGAAATGTCACAATATTGAGCGCACTGATATGTGATGCCTGTGATGGAAATACCCCACTTTCAAATATCTGGCCTGTAGTTTTTTTTATTTTTTTGCAGCAAACTGGTGTCAATAACTAGGTGAAGACACAGCAAAAAAAATTCAATGGAGGCCTGAAATGGCACATTTTGAGCGCACTGATATGTGATTCCTGTGATTGAGATACTCCACTCTCCACTTTCAAATTTCTGGCCTGTAGTTTTTTTTTTTTTTTGCAGCTAACTGGTGTCAATAAGTAGGCTAAGACACAGCAAACAAAAATGCTGAAATGCCTGAAATGGCACAATTTTAAACATATTGATATGTGATGTGTGTGATGGAAATACCCCACTTTAAAATATCCGGCCTGTATTCCTTTTTTTTTCCAGCAAACTAGTGTCAATAACTAGGCTAAGACACAGCAGAAAAATGCAATGGAGGCCTGAAATGGCACAATTTTAAGCACACTGATATGTTATGCTTGTGACAGAGATATCCCACTTTAAAATATCAGGCCTGTATTCCTTTTTTTCTTTTTTTTTTGCAGCAATTTGGTGTCAATAAGTAGGCAAAGGCACAGCAAAAATAAAATGCAATGGAGGTCTGAAATGGCACAATTTTATGCACATTGATGTGTGATGCGTGTGTTGGAGATACCCCACTTTAGAATATCTGGCCTGTATTCCTTTTTTTTGCAGCAAACTGGTGTCAATAACTAGACTAAGACACAGCAAAAAAAATGCAATAGAGGGCTGAAATGGCACTATATTGAGTGCACAGATATGCGATCCATGTGGCGGACAAAACCCAGTGTGAAATATCTGCCCTGTAGGTAACTATTTTTTTTCAACAAACTGGTGTCAATAACTTGTAATAAACACTCCAGCAAAATTGTACAGTAGCACAGAAATGGCAGAATTTTCTGTGCACCCAGATGTGATCGCTGTGACGACCAAACCCCGTTTTAAAATAGCTGGATTTTCACGCTGTACTATGTACAGGATCTGGCTGTATTTTGCAGAGCCAGCAAGCAAATGGAGCAAAAAAATGTGTGCTCTGGATTGGTTTTGAAGAAAATAATCAGGATTAAGATGCAAAAAAAATATTCCTGTCCACTGGTACCTGGGGCTATGTATATACGGTAAATCTGTGTAATAGGAATCAGCAGACAGTAAGTAATGGAATGGACCCTCTTGCTGTATGCTATGAAGTATGCCACGTACAATGACTGCCTACCTAGCACTGATATGTATATATACCCACATACACTGCCTACCTGCCTAGCACTAATATCTATATACCAACATATACTCCCTGCCTGCCTAGCACTGATATCTATATACCCACATATACTCCCTGCCTACCTAGCACTGAAATCTATATACACTGTTATTAGTCCTCAGAAGGACTGTTCGCTTAACTGGATTTGTATATTCAATATGGTATTACCCACACTAACTTATACACCACCAAGTCTTTCTCTATGTCTGCAGCAACTCTCCCTATACTGTCTAAGTCCGGAGCAGACTGTGACGAGTAGGCTTGCGCCAGGTCTAAAATAGACCTGATGACGCTGTGCGGCCAGCCAATCACTGTAATCCCACAACCAACATGGCTGCAGCATTACAGTGTGTGGCAGACAATCCCTGCATGTTGACTGGTGCTCTAAAGAGCGCCAAACATGTAGGGCGGGGACCCGAGCTCCCTCCGAGCAACCCTGAAAATACTCTGCGCTCGCCGAGCATCGCAAGCAGCGAGATGCTCTGGCGAGCACCGAGCACTTCTGAGTATGCTCGCTCATCACTAGTTATGAATTTTTTTCCTGTTTGTTTCTTTTAATCACTTTCTTACACCACAGTCTTGCATGCATCCTAGAGCAATTGAGCGCTGATCAGTGATGCATATCCCTGTTCGAGATCTGGTTGTTGTTTTTTTGTGTGTGACAAAAGAATCCATAGTAACATAGTAACATAGTTATTGAGGTTGAAGGAAGACTTTAAGTCCATCTAGTTCAACCCATATCCTATCCTAACCTGCCCTAACATGTTGATCCAGAGGAAGGCAAAAAAAACCATGTGGCAACAGTAAGCTTCACATTGGGGAAAAAAATTCCTTCCCGACTCCACATACGGCAATCAGACTAGCTCCCTGGATCAACGCAATATCTAGGAAACTAGTGAATATGGCCTGTAATATTATACTTTTCAAGAAAGGCATCCAGGCTCTTCTTAAATTTTAGTAGAGAATCACTCATTACAACCTTATACAGCAGAGAGTTCCATAGTGTCACTGCTCTTACAGTAAAGAATCTGCATCTGTGATTATGACTAAACCTTCTTTCCTCCAGACGTAGAAGATGCTCCCTTGTCCCAGACACAGGTCTAAGAGTAAAAAGATCATTAGAAAGGTCTTTGTACTGTCCTCTCATATATTTATACATTGTAATAAGATCACCCCTAAGCCTTCGTTTTTCCAACTAAATAACCCCCAAGTGTACTAACCTGTCTTGGTATTGCAGACCCCCCAGTTCTCTAATAACCTTGGTCGCTCTTCTCTGCACTAGCTCCAGTTCAGCTATGTCTTTCTTATACACCGGAGACCAGAACTGTACACAGTATTCTAAGTGTGGTCGCACTAGTGACTTGTATAGAGGTAAAATTATGTTCTCCTCATGAGCATCTATGCCTCTTTTAATGCATCCCATTATTTTATTTGCCTTTGCAGCAGCTGCCTGACACTGGCCACTAAATGTGAGTTTGTTGTCCACCCATACACCCAGGTCTTTTTCAGTGACAGTTTTGCCCAGTGTTTTACAATTAAGCACATAATTATACATCTTGTTTGTTCTACCCAAGTGCATGACCTTACTTACCCCATTAAAGCTCATTTGCCATTTATCAGCCCAAGCTTCTAGTTTACATAAATCCTCCTGTAATATAAAATTGTCCTCCTCTGTATTGATTACCCTGCAGAGTTTAGTGTCATCTGAAAATATTGAAATACTACTCTGTATGCCCCCTACAAGGTCATTAATAAATATGTTAAAGAGAAGCGGCCTCAATACTGACCCCTGTGGTACCCCACTGCTAACCGGGACCCAGTCCGAGTGTGTTCCATTAATAATCACCCTTTTTTTCCTATCCATGAGCCAGTTCTTAACCCACTTACACATATTTTGCGCTATCCCCATTGTTCTCATTTTATGTATCAGATTTAGATTAATTGATTACATAAACTTATGTAAAATGTTGTAAATGGGTTGAAAGTAAGTATCAGAAGATCTACTGACAATTTTTTAGAATGAATGAAAATGTGAATGATGCGCACAGAGCAATCTGTAATAAATCACACAGTGCACAGTGGCTGTAACCACGGCTCCAGCACTGACTGACAGCTGGCCCAAATGTTGAGCCTGTCATTCAGTACTTTCCTCCCGGCAGCAGAGCTCTCTGTGTGAGTGCTAGGCATGTTGAGAACGCTATTGTCGTCGCTGTTATCTTGTTAACCCTTTCCTCCTCTGAATGTGGTACCAGAGAGAATAAGACACAGACCAAAGTGTGCGTCAATAGACTCTATAGTTTATTTCTAACAAAGGGGCTTATATACACCCCTGAAGCAGGAAGCGGAATTACCATATATGGTGTTTACACAACTTGTTACTAAATAGATAGAATACTAGTTTTACCTTGAAAACTTCATCCTTCCCTTAGCTCCCAGCACAGAGTGTCTTTTAATAACTGGGGGGGGGAAGGTTCTGTATTGTACAAAAAAGGAACATTTTATCTCAACTTCTAGTATGCATCAGCCTTTCTGACAAACCAAGGTCTTCTGAAGAAATGCTGATTTAGCTCTAACATTCCCTCCTTTTGTTCCTTCATTTGATCAACACACATCTTCATACCTCCTCTGTGTCCTAGTACATCGTTTAATACACATCAAACAGATTTTAAAAAACTAAATAGATAGCAAGACATATTAATAAAACCTGTAGGCCAGCTTGTATTATCCCAGTCAGCCATCCCCCTATGCCTTTGAACCAATTTGCGGGGTTAAGAAAGGAGAAAGTATTTGCCCACCATGAATCTTGATTCTTCAGATTTGCCTCATCATATAGTTTCCTTAACTTTATGACATCCTCTAGCTTATGTTTAAGGGTTAAAACACAAGAATTATCAATATAATGACAACATGCAGGTCCAATAATCTGGCACATCCCTCCTTGAGCTGCAGTTAGGTAATCTAACACGAGGGTATGTTGGTTAGTAACAATAATTAGCTGGTTCTGTACTGCAAGGGACCCATTGAGGATATCTAAAATATCCCATATTTGATCATCTAGGTAGTCTGTGGATTCTACCAACTTATCCCACGTCTGAGTTATCATAGGGTAGATGAATAATGCACTGAAAAATTTATTTGCTATCCCCATCTCCACTATGTGTGGTCTCCCATTCGGGCGAGGTCTATTGTCTGCAGATCGTTTATGTAATGTGTATTTTGGAATAGACAATGGATTTAATCTATCTGGAGTGATGAGATAGGTGGCTGGTGTCAATCTAGCTAGGGTGCATTTCCCGGTGACTCCTATTGGAAGCCACTTAAATGCCTTGTCCCCACATACCCAATACATTGATGGTGGAAGGTTCCATATAGCTGAATGCTGTAATACTAATCGGTGTGCCAAATCTATAAACTTTTAAATATTACTCATCATGCACCATCCGGGCTTTTGTCCTAGTGGGGAGCAGTATCCTGCGGTAGGTTCTCCGCAGGTGGGAGTGTTCTTCTGATACCCTTCATCTTTATTACACCTCAGGTTACCTGGTTTGTTAGCACAAGTTTCATCATTTCCATTCTCAAAGAAAACATTATTTTTCCATCTATCAGTGTGTAGATATCGTTCTAATAGGGAGGGTTTGAAAGCATCTAAGCTTCCTGTAGTGACCCCAAAACTTATCTTTAACCCCTGTGTCGGTATTTCTCCCAAAGAGGTTATGCTAGTTCTATTTCTGGGTACCCATGCCCCACCTTTAAAAGATAGATACCGTCTTGGAATTATCTGCCCTGTTAGATTTCCCTGACACCATGGAAAATCAGTCCAACCCACTACCGGTATTCCTACCGTAGTGTTCCAAAGTTTTTGAGTGGCATTGCTGCTTAATGTGTCTGCACAGTATCCCCAAGAGTTAATTTCTTCCCACGAGACTGGGACTGCAAGAAATGGTAGACTGGTGGATGTCACCGGCGCGTGTGTACAAATCCAACAGTTTGCAATATTTTGGTTTTGTTCTTTCAGTCCATCCACTAAAGCTAAGTGGTGTCTAATGAACCTGTTATCATCACCATCTACACGGCTAAGTCTGTTCCAAGCATCCGTTACTGCAAGGATGCAAGCAAATGTCATTAGTAGCATCATTCCTCTTCTGGAGGCTCTCCAAGGATCTTCTTACAATGCGATGCGTGAATCCAAGTTTCCTTGCCTTGTAGCTTGACTGCAGTACTTGTCGTCAGTAGAACTTGAAAAGGTCCATCAAATCTCTGATCCAGACTCTTTCTCACGTGTCTTTTAATGACTACCCAGTCTCCAGGCTGCAGGCTGTGACTCCCAGGATCCTGGTTCGGATCTGGAAGAGAACTGAAGACATTATCATGTACTTTCTTAAGTCTTTTATGCAAATCCCTTACATATGAGCTTAATACATGGTTACTCATTTCCAGTGCTTGGGGAAAGAAACATCCTAAGCTAGGCACTTTGCCAAATAGTACTTCATACGGAGAAAGTCCAGTTTTTCTATTTGGAGTGTACCTTACTGAGTATAGGGCTAATGGTAAACATTCAGGCCAAGATTTCCCTGTTTCAGCCATGGCCTTTTGGATTTTTAACTTCAATGTCCCATTTAGTCTTTCTACTTTTCCACTGCTTTGTGGATGATATGGGGTATGAAAGGCTTGTTGAATTCCCAGAGCTGTCAAGACTTCATTCATTATTTCACCTGTGAAATGTGTACCTCTGTCACTTTCGATCACCTCTGGTACTCCATACCTGCACACCACCTCCGCAAGCAGCTTCTTTGCGGTTGCCGCAGCCGTAGCCTTGGCAATCGGGAAAGCCTCCGGCCAACCTGAGAATAAATCAATACAGACCAACACGTACTCCCATGATCCTGATTTTGGCAGCTGAATATAATCAATCTGCAGTCTCTGGAAAGGATAGAGGGGCCGAGGGGTGTGTTTGGGTGGTGTCTTGACTACCCTTCCCTGATTATGTGTAGCACATACCATGCATCCCTGGATTAAACCTTCTATACAGGTGGAAAAGCCTGGTGCCACCCAATGCTTCTGCATCACGCTCATTACAGCAGTTTTGGACTGGTGGGTTGGCCCATGTAACATCTGGGCGACCGCAGGGTACAACGCCCTTGGAAGGCATCGACGCATCCCTCTTCCCCATACCCCATTTGCTTCATTCAGACATGCACCTTCTTTTTGCCACTTTTCTACTTCCTCCTGGCGCACCTGAGCCTGCATCTGGGATAAGGCATCCTCCGACACAAAGGGATTTTTGGGAGCGCTTACCTGGTGCATCGTTACCCCTTGGAGTGGTCTACTGGCTGCTGTTTTTGCTGCTGCATCGGCCATTGCGTTTCCTTTACTCACCTGATCAGTGCATCTGGTATGTGCTTTAACTTTTATGACAGCTACTTCTTTTGGTAATTGTAATGCATCAATTAACTGCTGGACTGCGTCAGCATTTTTAATGGGATGTCCTGCTGCCGTCAGGAATCCTCTAGATTTCCAAATTGGACCAAAATCATGAGCTATACCGAATGCGTATCTAGAATCTGTGTAGATGTTAACAATTCTACCTTCAGCTATCTTACAGGCCTCGGTCAGAGCCTTAAGTTCAGCCTCCTGGGCCGACTGATGTGGGAGCATTGGTTCTGCTTTGATTACTGCATTCAGGGAGACAATGGCATACCCGGTGTGGAAGGTACCTGAATCATCTTGGTGGCGAGATCCATCTACAAAAAATTCAAAATCAGCATTAAGTCTTTCAGTTTCAAACACTGTGGGTAGGCCTGCTGTTTCCTGTGCCATAAGCTGAACACAATCATAAGGAATCTCCTCTCTTGGATCTTCTTTGTACAATACCGTACCTGACCCCTCCTTTAGATCCAAGAGAGGTAACAACGTGGCAGGATTAAGTGTGGTACATGTCTGCAAAGAAACATTTGGAGGCATTAAAAGTGCACAGTGCAATCGAAGGTGACGTGCAGCTGAAAGGTGTGCCGGTTGCACCTGGTTCAGTATGGTATATACATCATGAGGTGTAAGTACTGTCAATGGATGATCAAGAACGATGTCTGACGATTTGTGGAGCAATAGTCCTACAGCATGTACTGCCCGTACACAGGACGGGGCACCTCTAGCCACTGCATCTAGTCTTCCACTGAAATAGGCTACAGGCCTTTGATTGTCACCATATAACTGAGTCAATACTCCTGCCGCGTGTCCCTGCTGTTCGTGGAGATACAGGGTGAATGGTAGTTCATAGTTGGGGGTTGCCACAATCCTGTTTTTGAGAGAATAAAAACAGTCTATACCTTCAGGAGTTAGTTTAAAAGGCACAATGGTGATACAGTCATAGAGAGGCTGCATCCTGCAGTATGAAAACCAGTCCAAGAAATATCCTAAGAGCGGCAACATTAACAGGAATAGGAAAATTCTGTACAGCTTCTTTGCGAGCGCTGGTCAGATGTCGCGCCCCCAGTGTAATGCAATGTCCCAAAAAGATAACTGAAGATTTACAGAATTGCAGTTTATCCTTTGACGCTTTACATCCAGCTTGGTACAAAAACAACATGAGTGATATTGTTGCAATACGACACTGTTTCCTGGAGGAGGCACAAATCAGTAAGTCATCAACATTTTATAAAAATAACATTGGCAAAATCAATAACTGTGAACCAAGCAGCATCCTGAGATATCTGGAACAAAAGTGTATATATATATATATATTGTACCAGCCAATACATAGAGAGTTAAATCTCGTAGTTGAAGGGGGAAGCTGAAGTTTTTTTTTTTTTCTGTCAAGGCCACCTAGCTGCAGAGATGCCGAAGGTGGGGGCTAGGTTTTAACTAAAACATCACTTGCTACCATTTTCTGTAATCTGCTGAGCTATAGCCAACTCTTGAGCTGAACTAAGAGGATACTGTCTCTGTTGGGGCAGGATTGCACCTGGCTTTAATTTGACCATGACTGGCTGCACCCTTAATCTGCCCACATCTGTTTTATCTGAAGCCCAGAAATCATGCGGTATCACACCTTCTAACATTGAAGGAAATTCATTTATGTCCTCTATACTAGCAACGTCTAGCGACATGATTTTACAAAGAGTGCTCGCTTCAGTCCTGGTGTCATAGTGACAGTTCCATCAGGATGATACTCAATATGTGCTTGCAATTGTGACAACACATCACTTCCTAAAAGATTACATTGACTCCGTGGTGATACCATTAACTGTGTGTGTACAGTGGTTCCTTGAATCTGCAGGGGAATCTTTTTAGTGACGGGGAGCAGGACAGATGGAGAGTTGTAAGGAGTCGCTATAACATGGTGGGAGAAATCACTTTTCCCAAATGGCCAGTCCTCTTCTGTAATTACTGAATTGTCTGTCCCCCCGTGTCCACTTGGAACTCAACCTCATGTCCCCCTGGTGTTCACCTGCACTGTGCAATTAGGAGTGGGGGTAAGGAGACAAGGGGGTTCATGTGCAAGCTACCTCTTTTTGCCTGCTCTAAATCATGTTGTGCCCCCTGTGCTTTTCTGGCTAGATCCTCTGCTTTAACTGATCTCCAATCTGGTCTACTTACTTTCAGCTTTTCTTTGTCACTTCCTTTTTTTAACCCATTCATATAAAACTTGCCAGAACCCTCTCACTAGTCTTGTTTTCTGGGACAAAACCCATTTCCACCCAAGTTTTTCTTAGAGCCCAGAAATAATCTTTTGGCTCTTTCCCTGAACTCTGTCCTCTAGTGTAACTTCCTTTCTCTGCCTGTCTATCTTTACATGCTTTTTTCAACGCTTCTGTAAACAGAACCCCTGCTTCTGTGTCATTTCCTACCAACATAACACTTGTATGTCTCATCTGTCAGTCTATCGTATCTAGCTTCATCTGCCAATTTCCCTTTATAAGTGCTTGCAAATCCTGTCTAGTTGCTTTATTAGAGCCGACTGCTCTGTAGGGCTCCATGGTCTGTACATTTCTACTGTCCGGGGGGGGGGAACAGACAGGAGGGTAAATCAGTCATCCCTGTTTTTGTCAGTCCGTAACGTCTCCGTCTCCTAATTCTTCAGTCTTTTCTTCTAAGTAATCACACGCACTCATCCACAGGTTCACTGTTTTCAACAGTCCTTTGTCTCTCAACCATCCATGATGTGAGTTAAAGAACCTTTTTCCATTTATCACTGTTCAATTCTCCGTTTTCATTCATGCCTGCTTTTCACAATCTCTGCGCACAACTAAATCTTTAGCAGAAATGCCTTCCTTGGCATTTTGGTCCCCCATTTTTCTATCTCCTCACCTAGAAGAGATTCTCTTGTCACCAAGACAAGTTTGTCACCAAGACAATTGCGTCACCAAGACTCTGTCACCAAGACAATGGGCCACAAAGGTTTCTGAACCATTTCACTGCTCGCTCTCCAATATTTGTACGCCAACCAAATAAACAATCCAATCACACAGACACCAAGACAAAACCACAACACAATCATTGGATCCATACTGTCATTATTCAAAGGAGGAAAGGCAGGACTGACAATTAATCTGAGGGGCTACTGGTTCAAAGGGACCTGAGCCAGGAATACCTGTGATTTACCTGGAAAGCCGACCGCTCGGGGAGGAGGGAGTCCACTATACAGTGATATAGATTTTAGGTAGAATATAATAAGTATTCTTACCCCAGCGCTGTGTATATCACCAACAGAGACCTCCGCTCATCCCACGTCTCCGGACCGGTCGGGCTTCCTCAGAGTAAAATAACTCAGTCCCCTGGTCGGGCGCCAGTTGTCGTCGCTGTTATCTTGTTAACCCTTTCCTCCTCTGAATGTGGTACCAGAGAGAATAAGACACAGACCAAAGTGTGCGTCAATAGACTCTACAGTTTATTGCTAACAAAGGGGCTTATATACACCCCTGAAGCAGGAAGCGGAATTACCATATATGGTGTTTACACAACTTGTTACTAAATAGATAGAATACTAGTTTTACCTTGAAAACTTCATCCTTCCCTTAGCTCCCAGCACAGAGTGTCTTTTAATAACTGGGGGGGGAAGGTTGTGTATTGTACAAAAAAAGGAACATTTTATCTCAACTTCTAGTATGCATCAGCCTTTCTGACAAACCAAGGTCTTCTGAAGAAATGCTGATTTAGCTCTAACACTATTAACCTGCAGATTAACCCCGTAGCTGCAGATTGATAGTGTTATTTACATGATAGGTACCCTTGAAGACTGTGCTGATGCCTGTAGAACAATGGAGTGTGCAGGCACAGCCAGCGATATTAGTCATCATTTTATTTTTTTAATTTTGTTATTCTAGGCATTTGCTAATGCTTAGAATCCCCCTTAAGAAAGTTTGTAATGAAAATCTAGCCATGAAAGTGGACTGTCGCATTTAGTAAAGGGTAGAGATGAGCGACTTTGCCTCCGGGAGGGTCGAGTCGGGTTTCGGACCACCCGACTTTCTCAAAAGTCGAGTCGAACGAAATTGGCCGACTATCGGCAAAAGTCGAAGGTCCGACTGAAACACGAAACCCAATGCAAGTCAATGGGGAAGAAAAGTCGGCAGGGAGTGGAGGACAGAAAACACACCTACAGTGCCCATTTCAATGCCAACAACATCAATTCTTATTACTTAAGCTTGTCAACCTTAATTTACTTTATAATAATAGTAATGCATTGAAAACTGGGGGTTATTTGGCTAAAGTTGTGGGGGGGGACAGGGTTGGCTCCAGGTTTTCGTGGGCCCCTGGCCAAAGAGTCTCAGTGGGCCTCTTTAACACATACCACTGTGATACGGCAGAGAAATATAGTATACATGCTTCAAGGAACACATGCCCACAATAGTTATATATCCTAGACCGTTGATCAACTCTATTCCGGTTGGACAGTTTTTGCGGATTCGCAGAATCTGTTCCAATGACTGTGAATTTGAAAAACAGGCCCACGATCTGTCTAATAGATTTCGAGAGAGAGGATACAGCAGACGTTCAATTAAGAGGGCGTACCATCGGGCCAAGTATTCGAGCCGTCAGTCACTGCTGTATAATAAAGTTAATAGAAAATCATCTCAGGATATCAGATTTATTACCAGATATCATTCTCAGTTTGCACGAATGAGAGATTGTCTCCAGAGAGCATGGCCCATTCTACAGACTGATTCAGTTTTGAATCGCATCCTTCCTGATAGACCCAGTATTACAATTAGGAGGTCAAAAAATCTGAGGGCCATCTTGTACGTAGCCACTATCAAGGTGAAACCAAATCCAGCTTTCTTGATGGTGGTGGTCCTAGGCGTGGCTGTTTTCCTTGTGGTCGGTGCGTCGCCTGCCCCAACATTGATCGCAGTGCCACCTTCTCCAATGCAGCAGGATCCAGGACTTATGATATCAGGAAATATATCTCATGTACTTCCCGACATGTGGTATATTTTGCAACATGTCCCTGCAAATTGATTTATATTGGCATGACAACCCGCCAATTGAATGTGCGCACCCGCGAGCATGTTTTGGGCATCCAGGCGGCGGCCGACCATAATGATCCAACCACGCTTAGGACTTTACCGCGCCATTTCAAATTGCACCACGGCTGCGGTAGTTCTTTACTTAGAATCAAGGGTATTGATATGATTGATCCTGGCATCCGTAGAGGCAATCTGAATCAAAGGCTATCTCAATGTGAGACGAAATGGATCTGGGCTCTGGACACTGTCCATCCCAAAGGATTAAATGAAACTCTAAGTTTCGCTTCATTTCTTTAAAATCACCAATATACGTCTGATCTGATGTGTTTTATGCGTGTGGTTTTTATAATTGTTTTTAATTTATATTTTTTATTTCCTATGTAGCCTTCATCCACCACTTTGGCTATTTGACCACTTGGGCTAATTGCAGTGAAATTGGTTTACATGGAACATGAATAATGTCGCAACCTTCTATGGCAGCTATCACCTTTTGTTTTCCGTTATTTTTATTTTTTATTAATGATTTTTTGATGTGTCTGATTTAGTTGGTTTGATCACTATGTTAACTTTATAATTTGATTTGTACAACTTTGTTTCTATGGATATCCATGTATATATGATATATATTGTTTTACAATTATTGTAAGATTGCAAGTTATTGCTTTGATCATGGATGTACAATATGTTGTGCCATTTGGTATCTTTCTGTGCATGTAAAGTGCTATAATATCGACCCAACTTTTCATATTAATGTACTATTTATATCAATGTACTGTTTCTTTGAGAGATATATATATATATACATTTTGCGACATCTTAATATAAGAATACATCTGCTCCGTCAGCTTTAGACTTTTTGTCATGCTGTTGCCGTGTGTTACATACCCACGTATTGTCATTCTGGTGGATATGTTTCTCCATTTTTTATCCACATATACTCACCACCGGTACGCGCCTGCGCCGTGACTTCTGACACGCTTCATGGCCTTCGGCGTCTCAGTTGCCGTGGTGACTGATCACATGACAGTGACGTCACTCGGCACATGACGCTTGACGCCGTCTAACGTCTTCAGTCGTCCCGGCAATGGGCGCGTCGTTATAGGTATGTGAGCGCAATATGATGACGTAATCATTACGTCGAGACAGCATGATTACTGTCAGCTTGGCTACTACACCTGTACGACCTTGCTGTCATTGTTCACGTTGATCATGTGGTCCATGTTCCTGTTTCACATTGGTGGATGTGGTCCTTTTATACCCCTTCACTTCCCCCTTTCCCATCACCCCTTGAGAAAGGCACATATGCCGAAACGCGCGTCGGGGTGGACGCACTGGGTGGTATCCTCTGGCTCCTATCAGGTAATTAATACAGAGTGGGATATCATGTACCTGAACGGATAATGGGTAATCCTTATGGATTATATGGCATGTGTAATTGGATTTTAGCTTGCTATGCAGCTATCCTTTTTTCTTTGTATATTATTGCAAAGGTCTACATTTTGTTACATGCAATCCTGGTATGAATCTTGGTGAGACATATTTATCAATGCTTACTATGCAATTGTATATGTAATTTATTTCCCTATGTGCGTCCTTTTGTCCCACATGTGTTAATTGGCAAGGGTGTTATCCCTCCATGCTCCCCTGTTTGCTATTTGTTCAATAAAGTCTTTTTTACCATTTTATTATTATTATTATTATACATTTATATAGCGCCATTTATTCCATGGCCTTTACATATGAAAAGGGGAAAATATAGACAGGTACAATAAACATGTGCTGGACAAGGGGGCACAAATACGAAAGGGGGAGGACCCCGCCCGCGAGGGGTCACAAATTTAAGGGATGGGGAGGATAAATTTGGAAAGGGGAGAAACTGGGGCGACGAGGTTCGTACACTGAGGATCATTTAGGGTTTAGGTTTTCATTTTTTGGGTCTTTTGATCGTTTTTTTTTTCTGTATATCTGGAAGAATATAGTAATACAAAGACAAAAACTTCACTTCTTACATTTCATGACTATATAATTTTTAAATTCCAATAGCCAAAAACCGGACAGTATATTCCCATACGTATTTGGCCCCCAATAGTGCGCCATACGAAAATGAGCCCCCAAATTGTCCATAAAAATTGCCCTTTTAAGTCCTACATATAGATGAGCTCCCCCAAAAATGCTACGTATATTTGGTCCCCATGGATGAGCTCCCGTGAATGAAGGGCCTATATAATGCCATATAAAAAAGGGCCCCATTATGCTCCAATATATGAGGGGGCCCCTGGATGTCTCCAGGTATGATGGGCCCATATAATGCTCCATATAAAGGGCCCCCTATGGCCCAGTTTTGATGGGCCCCATGGATGAGCTTCAGTGTAGGTGGGCCCCATTTTAAATGCTTTATGTTAAAAAGGGCCCCCTTATAAAGCACAGTGTATGATGGGCCCCCGGAGAAGCTAGTGTATGTGGGCCCAATTATAATTCCGTGTTTTAATAGGCCCCGTATATGATGCTCAAGGTATGAGGGCCCCCTGGTGATGCCCCGTGTATGATGGGCCCCATTTTTTTAAAAGTCCAGTTTGATGGGCCCCCGAATGATGCTCTATGTATGAGGGCTTTAATGCTCCCTTATAATGGGCCCCATATGATGCTCAGTAATGTGGGCCCCAATATGTCCCTATATGAGGGCCCCCTGATGATGCTCCGGTATGATGGGGTTTTTTAAAGATCCATATATAAGGGGCCCCATATGTGCCCATATATGATGGGGCCATTAAAGCCCATTATAAAGGGCCCCATTGTGTCCAGTATATGAGGGCCCCCAATTATAATGCTCCAGTATATAAAAGGCCCCCTATATGATGCTCCCGTGTATTTGGGCCCCCCTTTTTAAGCTTATATTGATGGAAACCATGGGGATGCTCCCGGTATGTGGCCATATAATCCCATATATAATGGGCCCCCCATGATGTCCCTAATGGGGGGCCCCCGGATTTTGTCCAGTGTAGATGGGCCTTATAAGATCCATATATATTGGGCCCCCAAAATGATG